>CM076582.1:853891683-854184604 GCA_034641835.2 Pinus albicaulis | reverse complement strand
AACATATTTCCCAACTTCCAATGGACCACCCCAAATGAATTGAGCCAGGAGTGCTCGAATTTGTTTTATAATAGTGGCCGCCAGCACATACAAGTGTGCCCAATACACTGCCATTTGTTGTAGGATAGCCTAAGCTAAGATGAAACGACCTCCCATAGATAACCAACAGTGGGACCAAAGTTGTAGTTTCCACCTGTATTTCTCAATCAACCACTGCCAATTCGCTACTGAGTATTTATTTGGTTTAATGTGAAAGCCGAGATATGTGAATCCCTCTTCCAAAAGAATATATCTGAAATCAAAGATCCTGCTGAGTTGTTTAATAATCTCCACGTCCCCCATAGTATACAAAATCTGAGACTTTCCTGCATTTGCCGTCATCCTGGTTGCCAAGCCTAAACGTTTTATAATGTTTCATAGTAACAACCATTGAGGAAGAATAGCATGCCAAAAATCAATGTCATCCACAAAGAAATTGTGGGAGGCTTCCCGATTTTGCACAATCTTAATACCCCGGAAAAAACCCTCCCTAACTGCACAATTTATTTTAAGGCTAAGGCAATCCATAACTAGAATAAAGAATAAAGAGAAAGGGTGATAAGGAGAAACCATTTCGCAGGCCTCTACCTGCCTTGAAGAAACAAGATGGTTTACTGTTGATCAGAATAGCCAGATGTGTGTGAGTAACACATCCCATTATCCATTCGACGATTGGAGTCATCAATCCAATTTTAGTTAGTATAAGTCGCTGAAAAGCCCAGTCAATGCAATCATAGGCTTTTTGTAGGTCAATCTTCATCACAACGGCTTCCATCCTTTTGGTGTGTATGGTATGTACAATCTCTTGGGTGGACACGGCAACATCGTATATAATCCGGTAGTGTAAAAATGCAAATTGTTCCCTTGAAATGTGCTCAGATAGTCCATGCTTGATGCGCTTCGCTATGATTTTAGATATGATTTTATAAGTAGTGTTGCACAAAGATATAGGTCTATAGCCTTGAAATGTATTAGTCATCGATGCCTTCGGAATAAGTGCTATGAAAGTAGAATAAATGGCACCATTGAGAGAATATCCTGCATCAACATGTCAAAAATGTTTGAAAAATTCAATCGTCCACCCATCGGGGCCATGACTTTTATCTTTAGCAAAAGACCGCATAACTCGAATGATTTCTTCCTTTGTAGCAGGTTTATACAGAAGTATAATATCCTCCACATTAAACATTTGTGGTACCTTCGAGATGCCCCACAGCTAGTCCGACACAAAATAACCTTGTCTTTGTTTAAATAACGACTCAAAATGATGGACAACCGCCTGTTGTATATCTTTTGTCGCATGAACCAATACTCCATTTTCGTTTATAATTTCCCATGTGGTGTTTCCCTTTTTCCGCATATTAGCAAAGTTATAAAAATACTTCGTATTTTTTTTTTCCCGCACTGAGCCATAATGCCCGACTTTTTAACCACCAGGTCTGCTCATGTAGTAGAAGGATCTCACGCTTCTGGGCCTCCAATTTTTTTGATGCGCCCCGATATTTCCATTGTAGTTTGTCCCCTATTCAGACATCTGTGTGCATACTGTGATTCCAACATAATTTCGGTGAGTTCCCACAATAAACTTCTCTTTTTCTCTCGTTCCCCCACACACACTCGAGACTTGATAGTCTGTAAGGTGTGAGTCATATGGAGCATGGGCAAAATATCAACCGGCCAAGGGCGCGAGCGCTAAATCTCAGAAACCAGTGAGCTAAAATCCGAATCACTTAACCAACTTCGATTGAATTTAAAAGGTATAGCGAGCATGGGTTTTTCAAATCGCCATCGAAGTCTAATGAACTGATGATCAGAAATCACCAAGTCTGCCACCCAGGATTTAATACCCCCCATCTGTTCAATTGGACATTTCTGGACCAAGAAGCAATCTAATTGCTTGGCAATGAATGCATCATCTTGTCGCCCATTATACCACGTTGGACCCAGGAAAAGTGGGCATATGTCCTTCAGGTGATGTGCATCAACCAAGTCCGAAATAAAATCAGCCGGGGGGTTGACTCTGTAGTGAATCCCCCAATTTCCCACCCCAGACAAAGTGCAATTCAAATCGTCGGCAACGATTAGTGAACCCAACTTGAGAATATCATAGTCAACCATTCTCTTCCATAAAGTACCTTTGTGTAAATATGGGGCATAAATATTAGCAATATGTATCGTGGGTTGGAAACCCCGGATAAAACCCGACAATAAAATCCCCACGAAAAACTTGTAAGCCCGAAACTTTTCTCGACGAGGATCCCAAATGGCAGTCGTACCGCTCAAAAGTCCGACTGAGTCAACTGTGACCACGTGCCAGTCTGGGAGCATGGATCCAAAATATGAAACAGTCTGGTCATAGGAAGTCATTGTTTCCTGAATACGAATAAAAAATGGAGAGCTCAAGAGAAAGAAATGTTCGAGGGATAGAAATTTATGATGGTCCCCCAACCCATGGATATTCAGGGAAAGGAAATTCATCAAGTAATGGCATGGGCGGGTGACAACGCTCTAAGGACCCACTCAAAAACAGAGGTTATGGCGACGTCACGGAAGTTTCCAGAATCAAGATCAAGTAATGAATCTGACAGTGGAATACGCTGCATCTTTGGTCGATATCTGCCACCCTTTTTCCTCCGCACAGTAATGTTTTGGGCAGATGAAGTATTGATGTTAATGTGCAAGAGAATGGATGGGTAGAGTGGCGAGGTCAATGTGAGGATTGGTGAGAAGAAAATCGATGTCTCTACCCACAGAGTTGTGAGGCGAGGATACTCCTCCAGGAACAGATGGAGGGTCTAGTTCGTGAGAAGGGGGGTCGGTTTGGGAGATGGGCCAATTACCAAGAGAGCAAGTGCAAAAGGAGCAGCAGGAGGGAGTGAAATGGTCGGCATGGAAGGCAGCATAAATGTATGGCGAGGAAAACCCCCCTGGATAGGAAGACAGGGTTAGGAGGTGTCTGCCGATGAGGGTCGACGTAAAGGGAGCAGGGAGGGAATACCCGATGGAGTAGAAGCCTTTAAAACAGTAAAGGATCCGGAATGTGACAGACTCGAAATAGGCGAAGACAGAAAAACAAAAACAAATGAAGTCAACTGATCCATTTCATCTGAAGATACAGGATGTGGAATCGGCGTACGTGGAGAGCAGGCCTGGAAATTGACGTACTATCGGACGTATTTTAATTTTGAGGACGTTTTTTTACGGTCGCGCAAAAATTGTGCACGTCAAACCTGACGTGTAAAATACATTGAGTGCCGTCAAAATGACGTTACTCAAAAATACAAATTCTCAAAATTATTTATTATATATTATAATTCACATCTTACAATAATTCATTGGGAATTTCTAAATTTACGGGGAATTTCTTAAATTTACGGGAATTTCTAAATCTACTTTTGAGATTTTTGATTTCATATGATGTGACTTAGCAATAATAATAAGTATCTAATTTGTTCCATGATTTTTTCTATTTATTAATTTCCAAAGAAATTTACCACACTGCTTTATTGCTTTGTCATCTCGTACCATAAATTTGCTGAAGAATTTGTCATCTAATTCCATATTTTTCTTTACTTACTAATTGCCAAAAGCAGTGACTATTAACATCGCTCAATATTTCACAGATTCACATGCATTTTTTAATGCACTGTTGAAGAATTTGTGGTTGAAGTCTAGAGTGTGCATTCTTTCTCAATCCGAAGTGTCACTACTATCAGCGTAATCTAACCAGTGTGGGGAGCATCTCAAACTAAGGTAAAGTTGGTAGCTTGAGCTTTGATGCGTTTTCAAATTCAAGAAAAAAAAAAAATTGTGTGAATTTTATTTTATTTTATTTCATTTCATTTGTATTTATTCTATTTTGTTAATATTTTATGGGTTATAATATATTAATAATTTATAATAAAAAATTTTGCATATGATTCTGTATATGTTATATTAGTCCAAATATTTTTTCAATAAGAATTATAGTAATAGACCAACATTTCGAAAATTCTTTATACTCACATTTCGAAAATTATGATTCAAGAGTGATTACTCACATTTATTTTCATGAAATTACTACGTTGTACACTAGAACTTCTTGTAGCACTAGAACTTCTTGTAGCGGCTCAGAAAATTTTCACCTTGAAGGCACACATTTGGACAACTTGGACTTTTGATAGGGACAATTTCAAGTAGATTGCAAACTATGGTAGATTTTAAATTGCAGTGTAAAATGAACTCGGTTTATATGAAAATCAACAGTGACGCTAATGCTCAAATTTGTGTCATTTACTTGAAGTTTATTGACGGTGATAAGGCTCCTTCAAGATCGGTCTTAGTGCAGTTGACAAACCCATGAACCGTTGCAGACTTATCTGTTGAGACCACTACTGAAACAAAGGCTCAGAAAATTTTCACCTTGAAGGCACACATTTGGACAACTTGGACTTTTGATAGGGACAATTTCAAGTAGATTGCAAACTATGGTAGATTTTAAATTTCAATGTAAAATGAACTCCGTCTATATGAAAATCAACAATGGAAGCTAATGCTCAAATTTGTGTCATTTGCTTGAAGTTTATTGACTGTGATAAGACTCCTTCAAGATCGATCTTATTGCAGTTGACAAACCCGTGAACTGTTGCAAACTTATCTGTTGAGACCACTACCTCAAAGCTTCAAGCCTGTTTAAGAGTCACTTGTGCAGCGAACTATGGACAACTACTCAGATAAGAACAATTACTAGAAATTCATCTTGTGAATGACTCAAGCTTAAATCTGTAGTAGCCACCTGGATAGTCATCTCTTCAAGCTCATATTGATAACTTGTGACTAGTGAGGTAGCTCGGACTAGTCTGTGGAATAGTAGTTGCAGTGGCTCATAATTGTAGCACTAACACCTCATATATGTGGCATAAAAATCTCATAATTTTGAAATAAAGAAGGTTTATGTTTGTTCTCTATATAAGGTCTATGATAGACCCTAATCTTAACATTTGAACAAATATCTTGTAGAATTTGGAGCTTACTAAGAACCTACCAAACCTAGAGTGAAGACAATCCTTGGAGCAGTCTTTGAATACAGGCTGAGATATATACATCGTGAAGAGTAGCTTATTGAGGACATTAATTTTGGATAAAGGAAGGTTAGGCTAAAGCCTACATTGGATAAATAAGACTTTGGGGAGTGGCCTCATTTAATAGTATTTTTTTATTAACTTTATTAATTTGATAATTGCATGCTATTGACATTTCACAGATTTTATGGTGCAAATTTTTTTGGTTGCAGTTTTTTTTTTTTTTTTTTATGTTTTTGGTGTTTTTCACCTGAAGTTTATACTACATTTTTTTATTTTTTTTATTTTTTTAAAGAAATTATAGTTTGGTTTTTGTTTTTTTAAATGCATATAGAAATTCTAAATATTATTCCTTCCAATAAAGGAAAATTTCTGGAATGAAATTGGTATTTCTCAAAAGACAAGTAAAAGTATTTTTCTTTTTTTACTTTACATTTTTCTCATAGTAATCATCAAGATGGTTTTGTTATTTATTCAAGTCAAGTTTGAGTGTTGAGTACTTTAATTGTATAAAATGCTAATGTGAATAAGCCATTTTAGATTGAACTTGCACAACAAAAACATGTAGTTATTAACATTTTTTTCTTTACTTTTTTTTTTTTTTATGAATCTTCAATAAATATCATAGTTGTAATCTGGAAAAGTGCAAGTTATCCAAAGCCTTGGTAAAAAAAATAGGCCATAAATTTCAATTTGGGAGTATATACATGTTCAAAATTAAGTAAATTGACAAACTAATTACAATATTAGGTTGTATAGATAGATATAGTAAAATATTTATAATTTATTTTATAATTTTATTTTATTAAAAATATTTATCTTAATACTTCATAAAATATCATATCTTTAAATCTATTTTATTATTTTATTTTATTAAAAAACTAACAGTTAACTACAATACTTTGAGCTAACTCTCTATTACTTTAAAAATATTAATCAACTAAATAAAAAAAACATTATTATATTATGTTATAGTTCTTCTCTTATTTCAAACTTTACATTATCATTGAGACAATGAAAATATACTCTAAAAGTACAAAATTACTAATATATTTAAATAAATTTAATAAAATATTTTTATTAATTTTATTTATTAACCCATAAAATTACATTAATAAATTTTGGAACTATTAGATGCAAAAGTGTCATTCCATTTCATTGCCCACTTTTAAATACTTTGAAATGATTGTAAAATCATTTTTTCAGCCTCAAATCTCATTTTCAGGTGTTGAGTTGAATTATTAAATATGAAGGTATGTTTTTACTTGATTATAGGCTTGCATGTGAAGCTTGTTGAATTGAGTTGTTATGAGTTGTTATATATAATAGTTAAACTTTATTTAACAATTTTTTAAACTCCATTAGTATGATCTATTGTAATTGTTAATACTTTCTCTTTTAACATTTAACATTTTTTAACACTGTTTTTTATAATTGGCTTAACAATACTTATGTTTTTTAGATAATAAATAAATATGTATTATTAAAAAATATTAAATTTACTTTTCATATATATATATATATTTTTATACAGGTTATTATAAATCTACAAATGTCTCAAAAGAGAAAGATACAAGCTACAATTGGGGAAATGTATGGATGGACAAAAGGACAAACTTCAAAAGCTTAGAACAATTTAGAAACACCTCAAGAAACCCATAATGCTCATGTAGAACAACAATTACATGAAATTTTTGGAAGTTCTTCTGATGATGATCTAGATGAAGAAACAAATGAAGTTGATGAAGAAGTTGCTAATAATTCAAAAATGAAAGTGCAAACAAAAAGACAGTTTCGTATGGAATGGTTAGATAAGTCTCTTTGGTTGAATTATGTGAGGTGTGATGATAAAATAGCTATGAAGTGTAGTTATTGTGAGAAGTATAGGATGAATGGACCATGGGGTTTAGGGAATGGTTGCACCACCTTACAACATGATGCTCTTGTTACTCATGAAAAATCATTGGTGCATAAAGATGCGAAGGTAAGATGGATAAATGCACTAGAGGGAAAGATGAAACCAATTCCAGATCATATTAGACAAGTTGAAGATGCCAATAAGAAAAGGGTGATTTCTACAATGAAAGTAGCATATTTCATCTGTCAAGAAGATTTATCTCTTTCAAAGTATGAGAAACTTTGCAAATTTCTAATGGATGCAAAAACTCCATATATGCCAAAGTCTCAAGAATACTCTTCCTACACAAATCGTAAGTCTGCAAATGATTTTATATATTGCATATCAAAACATCTTGAACAGATTCAAATAAAAAATATGTTGGAAAGTCCTTTCTTCTCATTAATGGTTGATGAAAGTACTGATCGAACCATAGAGCAACACTTTGTTGTTTATGCAACATATTTAGATTCAAAGGGCCTTGGGCCACCTATCTCACAGTTTATGAAACTCAATGACATAGTGGATGGAAAAGGGAAAACAATATATGATAGTGTCAATCAATTAATAGATGTTAGAGGTCTTGAATATAAAAATTTGATAGTTGTTTCTACAGATGGGGCTTCAACAATGATTGGACATGAAAACGGTCTTGTTTCATTTTTGAAAAAGAAAAATCCAAACCTTATTACAGTTCATTGTGTGGCTCATTGTGAATCTTTAGCAGCAGTAGATGCTTCTAAGAAAATACCTGAGTTATTATATGTTGAAAAAATTGCAAACAAAGTGTATTCATGGGTTCAAAACTCCCCAAAGAGAAATAATGAACTTAATGATTTGCTTAGAGTCATGCAAATTGATGTTCTTGATGTTCTACAGATACATTTAGTGAGATGGTTATCCAGGGGGAAGTTATTATAAGACTTGTGAAGCTTATGCCTGCAATTCTAACTTCGTGGAAAAATGAAAAAAAAAAAAACTTCATCATGGTATGACATGACACGGATATATTCTATCCAATATTGTCTACATATGCTTGCTAATGTGCTATGGGAATTGAATAAGTTGAATATGAATTTTCAAGAAGAAACTGTAGACATTACAACTATTGGTTTGGCTCTTGAAGTAACTATAAGCACATTATCTAGATGGTTTCTTAGAAAAAGAAACATTTGCAGAAGGCACAATTTATCTTTCAAAATTTTTAAGTGATTCTCAAAATGGATACATTGATATTAAAGATGAAGAGACAATGGTAGAGAGACATGAATTACGATGTTTCTCTATCTCAACCATGGATATTGAATCCAGTGAAGCAAGGAAACAATCTATGAAGCCTTATATTGAAGGTACACAAGAGAGTTGTCAACAACTCACAGAAGGTTATATATAGACTCTCATAGACTCTTTAAATGAAAGATTTCCAGACCTTCATCTTTTTAATGCAATAAAATTGTCCAGCTCTTGTTATTATCTAGAAGAGCGTCGCAATCGTGAGAAAAATTCAGAGCATTGGATTTTAAAGCTTTTTCAACATTTGCAACATACTATATCAAGAGATGCTGGATTTGTAGCTTTATTTGATGTTAAATCTTGTAAAAGAGAGTTGCACCCTTTTGTTGATTCATTAAATCTAGCTTGTGAGGGTTTTTCTATGAAAGAGGCATGGAAAGTCTTTCGTAACACAAAACAATGGCACAAAACTTATCATAATATGATGAAATTATGGCAAGCTGTGCTCACTATTCCTGCAAGTACAGTAGATTGTGAAAGAGGATTTTCTAAGCAAAACATCATCAAGGACATTAGAAAATCAAGGCTAGGGTTGGATACACTGGATGATTTAATGAGAATATCTTTGAATGAACCAGAACCATCTAATGTTGATTGACATGCAATATATAAGGTATGGAAAGAAACAAAGTCAAGAAGGATTCTTGAGCTTTGAAATTTCTTATAGGGTATGTTTAATAGAGAATCTATGTATTAAGATATTCCTATTGAAAAGTTTTTTGTAGTTTCTCCGGAAAGTTTGACTTTAAATTAAGAATAATTACCATCTATTATTGCAAAAGTTTTTTTATTTTATCTAAGAATTTTGAGTTTATGTTATAATTTTTGCAAGGATTTCATTGTTTAAATGTCCTACTATAAATTCATACCATTAATCTGATAGACCACTCACACTCCTACTCACACTCTGAGGCTTGGATGGCCAAGACTGTTGGATGTTGCACACTATTAGAATCACTGCAAATGTATTGATAAGTCACTACTATATGTGTAAACTATATGATTTTAAAATAAACTTTTATGAACAATTTATGAACAAAATAGAGTTATGGCTGGATTATTGCATTAAAAAAAAACGTTGGAAGATATAATGCTACTCATTTAGTTTATTAGCATTTGCACTATATGATTCTACCCTCAATCTTTAAGAACAAAACATAGAGTTATGACTTGATTATTGCATAAAAGCGCTCGCTCGAAGGATGGAATCTCCAATGCTACTAGTTTAGTTTATGAAAGGTAGATAATTGAGATAAAATGTAAAGTGAAGGGCACATAAATTTAAAAACGTCATAAAATTTTCATTTGACAGGTAGAGGGGATTTGAAATTCCAGGCCTGCTGGAGAGTATCATCACGAAGGAGTGACCACGAAGTCCTCGACATTTGGATAAGAAATTGGAATTTGTCCCTGTTGGCAATGCCCATAATGCCTCAAGTGTCGTCGATGACAATTATGAAAAAGATGGCATGTTTCATGGAAGAGATGGCACCGAAAGGGAAAACTCTAGTAATCAATCCTTTGTCTATGCAAATAATTCGCTCAAGCCAGATCAATGTGGGGAGGGAGACTGCCAAAGAAGGTAACTTCAACCAGAAGCTAGGAAATCTGCTTGTCTAGAGCCCCCATGACTTTTGGGTCCACATACACGAAAAGACCAATGCAATTTCCAATTGCAACCAGAAAATGACGCGTCCCATATTCCAGTGGAAGCCCAGGGAGCTTCACCCAAACTAGATGGTTTTGTGGGGTATCCCTCATTGCGTTAAACCCAATGTACCAATGATGTAAGTCCAGAAAACATCGCCCACGCACCCAAGGTCGAGCCAAAATGCATTCCAAGTCCTTTTGAGAAACAAAATGGAAATTGTACCAGTTGTTCATGAGCCAGCAGACAGTGGGTGGATATCCTAGAATAGGCATCCACAATTCAATTGCCCACTTTGTCATGTTCCAAATCGATTGTCGTCAAAATACCACTTGCCCACCAAAGCTCGCTTCTGCAAACTAGTGGAGCAATCCCTCATCACATCATAGCCGAAGCTCAGAAGTCATCCATCAACAGACAACTTGAAAGGTTTCGGTTTAGGTTTAGTGTGAACGCTACAGTGCGGATGATCAAACAGAGTATATTTATTTGCTCGTCCGTCACCTTTCGCATGGCAACCAGGTGTCACCTCCAACAAAGAATGGAGAATGTAGGTGTGGCATGACAATTTTGATACGGGGATCTGTAATCTCCCCCTCGACATCCACGGTGGCATCAATAAATGCCGCATTGGATGGTCCATCTTTGCCCAGTGTGGCCAAGTAGGCCTTGAGTGCTGCCATGTATACACTCGAGAGAGAAAGAATGTTCGCCCCATGTGGATAAATCCAACTGCACATAGAATAATCAAGAAAAGTAAGGAAGAAGTCAAGTGCTATAGATGTTGGAGTAGAGACTTCCCTATCCCACGCCAAGCCAGGGAATAATAATAAAGAACACCCCATAGAAAACTTAAAATGGAGTACAGCAATCTACCGCATTCCAAGATTGGTGATCCCCATGTCAGAAATTAGTAAATGACCGCCTCCATCTTAGTACATCAAAACCAGGGCGAGCCTTATTTCCACTGCCATAGGCCCATAAATGCGCCCAGGCAGGGAATGCCCACCGTTAGATTAAAGCTGTAGATCATCGTGCGGCAGGCATTCCCTGCCTGGGCGCATTTATGGGCCTATGGCAGTGGAAATAAGACTCGCCTCAAAACCACATCTGGAAACGGATTAATCCGCCGAGTCTTCATGAACCTAATCGCCTTTCCGGCCTCCTCAATATTCACTCGCATTAATAGAAGGGGTACTGCCACAAAAAACGACCCGGAATGTTGAAAATTCTGTTGCAGATAAAAATTCAAAAAAGATAAAAACGCGGGATCTTAAATCACCCCATCGCCCTAGTGGCGCCCATGGTGTTTTCTGAGTCTCTGAAACTCTGCTAAATCAAATCCAGAGAAGACTGTAACCAATGGAGGAGGATGC
Organism: Pinus albicaulis; assembly: GCA_034641835.2. Classification (NCBI taxonomy): domain Eukaryota; kingdom Viridiplantae; phylum Streptophyta; class Pinopsida; order Pinales; family Pinaceae; genus Pinus; species Pinus albicaulis. The sequence continues at coordinate 854,173,291 of CM076582.1, read as the reverse complement.
CATAAACATGTAATCGTTCCTTCTAGATTCCTCCCAGTGGATGAAGGCCGACTCGTTGAGGCTCACGGCTTGACTACCATTGTTCGTATTGTGATTTTTCCAGGCGTTTGCGGTGTGATAGAGTCGGGTGTGTTAGACTACCACTGCAAAACGGATGCTGACTGTCCAACAGACACACCTCCTGATCCCAGAATTTGCCACAACGAAACTCACAACGAAACTCACTGCCCACTAGTTTGTAATTCAATGGAAGGCATTGATCCATTCCAATCCCGAAAGAGCAAAAATTGGATTTGCTCAATAACTGCAAGAGACAGAGAGATGACTGCACCAAAAGCAAAACTAAAATTGTGGCTGCTGGGATTCGAGCCCAGGTCTCCACGGCCACAACGTGGAATTCTCACCACTAAACTACAGCCACTAGTTATAATGGGTTGCAAGAAAACAAGAGTCATACCATAAACATACAACGTCTACCTCACTTGATAGAGCGCAATCCTCTTAACCTTCTACTGTGCTCGTGGATTCGAGCCCCACGATGAGCGTCACTGTTTCCTTTGATAAGGGACACGGAGTTGGGCGTTTTGGCCACGTGACAACTCTCTGCTCCTAAAGGTGACCATTGTTGACTTCAAACAAATTAAGCAGGACTACACCCGTAATAAACTCAGCAACGAGCGTCTTCCATTTTTATATAGCTTATTGCATTGAGATGTACATGGAAAGAAAAGTAAAAAAGATGGTTTAGTTTTTGGTAAATTTTTATGATTGTATTTTTTTTTGGTTTAAAATCTCGTTAGTGGATTTGTTGAAATTGTAGGCATTAGTTGTTGAAATTGCACAATTTATAAGTAATGTGGGTGTTTCGGGTTTTGAATTTATTTATAAATACAATTTTGATAACCAATATTGCAATTTTACCAAACTTTATGTAACTAGATCTTGGTGATAATGCCCTAAAAAAATCCAAATCATAACTTTTCAAATAAAACTCAAGAGAAGTGTTATTTCATATATTCAATTTGTTCACTTTAAATGGCACAATGAATGTCATTCTGAACACTCACTATGCCCATTACTACGTTGAAAAGGAAAAAGACCTTCATTAAAATGGGTAACCTTGAAGGGTACTTTGAGGAGAGGTGATATCGAATCTATGATAAGCAACAAGAATTAAAGTGCCAGGTGAGGTGATTAATCATTTCAAGGATGCATTTAGGTACCTCAACAAAAAAAACTGATGTTTTGCGAAGCTCATAGGAACTTAGAAGTTGTTGGGAAAAGTGGTGCAATGGCATGACTTTGAACTAAAGGAGCTTTTGAGCCAATGCAAGTATAAGATTCTAAAACTAGTATGAATGTATTGGTTCAGCTCAAACTTTTAGCCTACCCTCCTATCACAATTATGAGGGTATAGACCAAAGTAATACCAAGAAGCATTCAAAACAGAGTATAGACCAAAGTCATACCAAGAAGCATTCAAAAGCGTATAGACCGAAGTCATAGCAGGAAGCATTCAACATAACCATTGAGTTGGAGGATGAAATGGAGCGTTGGAGGATGAAATTGAGCCAAATGCTTAAAATAAAGAGCATAATAGAAAAGAATGGGCTTGTAAAAATATCAATGAATTCAAGAAACATTAGTTGAAACATGCCAAAGAGAGAAAGCAACTTGATGGAAATATTAAGACCAAAAGAAAGAAAATAACTCAAAGAAGTTGAACATAATTATTTTTTTCTCACATACTTAATATGGATGAGTGCTCTTGAAACCAATGTAAGTTTTAATTGTAGAATCAAGGCTGTTATTTAAATAAAAAAAGGGCATTGAGGAAACAATTTGCATACACCTTTTCTGTCGAAAGCCAAGAAGACAACTTGTTAGTGGTAACCATGGTTGGACGCCTTAAGGCATGCAAGGTTTTTTCCCATAGTATATTTAAAAAATGGCCTTCACCTTTGGATATTGCATCTGGACAAAAAGGAGGAGTGAGGGAGGATCTCACGGGTATGTGTTAAGGGCACACAAATTTATTAATAAAATTAATAAAATTCATATGCAAGTATACGATACACTGAAGAAGTCATAGGAAGAGTACAAGGCTAGCCATGATCAACACAAAATAAAGAAGTTAGTCAGAGTGGGAGATAGAGTATGGTTACAACTAAACAAGGAAAAACTATAGGGTCCTAGTAAGAAAATCAAGGTTTTGCATTATGGTCCTTTCAAGATACTAGAAAAGGTGGGATATAATGCCTACCAACTAAATCTACCCCATACATGTGCATTTACTCAGTGGTGAATGTGAAAAATCTAAAACTCTGTGAGTCATTCACGTTGGATCAGAAAGAGGAGTAAGTCTTACCTTCCATAGAGGACTTAGGTCCATATGCATAGGAAGAGTTGATAGAGGATACAATTTTATAAAAGAGGTCCATAATTACAAGATAGGGGTAACATGACCTTTGGGAGATTGTGTTGAAAGGAAAACTCCCAATAAAGGCTAAATGGTACTACAAGGATAAGGTAGAAGAAAATTTCCCTCACTTCATTCATTACAAACTTTTGGGGACCAAAAGCCTCCAAAATGGGAGGTATGAGCCAGATTGTATCATTATATTTTTTGTCATCCATCTTGTTGTTTTTAGGGTTGAAAAGTCAAAGAAATAATTTTACAAGAGCAGTTTTAGTGGTGAGACCTAGTTTGAGGTTAGAAACATTTTTGAGGTTGGTTTGAAATATTAAATGACATTTTTTGGGGCTAAAACTTTTTCTCTTGAGAAATGCGCCCCTTGATGATATTCTACACTTAAACATGTTTCCAATGGTGCAATAATTACTCGAATTGAAGTTGGGATGGAAAGGTTATGCCTCTAGGAAGTTTACCTATTGTGCTTGACCACCATGATTCGAGAGGATGCCACACCAAACCCCATTGCTCATCGAAAATGGGATAGCCACATGGGGATTATGAAGAATATGATGGAAGGGTCGAATTGTAACTCATGTTGAGGGTTGAATGGGTCAAATACAACCCCTAGTTGGCTATCAAGATTTTTCATAACTAGGTCACTAGGATGATAAGGGGTTCCATTCTATTTGCTTGCATTTTTTCCATAGTAGAGTAGAGTGGTTAAGTGTGGGGGGGGGTAGAGAGAGAGGGGGGGTATGTGTTTTGTAGCAACCCATGGGACACAGGCCTTAAGAAACACCATAGATAGTTCCTTCTCTTTGTATTTGCAACATTTCCATTTCTCCTGAAAGGGATTCTTAGAGCATATTTGGTGTTTATTGTGGTTTGTTTGTATTTGTCTTTCATTGTTCTCTATTTTCTACATTTATCTATTAAAAGCATAAATATAAGATTAATAATTAAAAAATCTAGAAATCTAAGGAAATTAATGCTCATAGTATAGATTTCATATTTTAGATTATTTTTATCAGATCGATTATGAAAGACTTTCCAATGGAATCCATGATATTTTATAGATAACTCATGCCCCTATAATGCTCCAACTAGATCACATTCAATACCACGATTATGCTCTATGGTCCTGCAAAAATGAAGATAAAGGACTTTTAAGAAAAAAAGTGGGGCTCATGGATAGGTTTAAGGTATAAGGTAGGTTTAGGGTTTGAAATTTTTGTTTGATTATTATGAGGATCTAAAGATGGATAAGACATATAAGACTTCAAACAATAATCTCTCCTCTCCAATAATAATGATCATGGCGAGATGCCACCCCCATATATTACCCCAGTTGCCCTGGTTAAAAAACTAGCATACTTTTTTCTTCCATTTCACTACTTTATGTATCATAAACTTTAGCTCAATTTAGTGTTTGGAACCTTCCGATCTCCATACTTCAATTACCCCCTTATATTACCCTAGTTGCCCTGGTTAAAAAACTAGCATACTTTTTTCTCCCTTTTCACTACTTTATGTATCATAAACTTTAGCTCAATTTAGTGTTTAGGACCTTCCGATCTCCATACTTCAATTAAATTATGAGTTTATAACTTATGTAGATAAGAAATCTTCTCAACATAACTCTTTGGTCACATTCATTTCATAAATCACTAGTCTACTTCCAATGATATGATTTTAAAATTTCCAAGTTTTTAACTTATATATAGTTAATGCTTGAAAGCATCTTTTCATATATTGTACGACTAATTTGACATTTTACAATTTGAAAACATTGGGATTACAAGAAATTTGCATATAAAAGAATTGGAAGAGATGGTATGTGTACAAAGGTAATTGAATGCTAGCTAGTACTCTCATTTCATTATCTCAAATGTAAGTTACTTTTAACTAGAAAAAAAAAAAAAAAAAAAACAAATAATATTTATATGACTTCCAAATGCTCAACTTATCAATTTCAATGTGAAAATCTTTAAGAAAAGAAGAAAAACAAACAAATAATATTTATATGACTTCCAAAAGCTCAACTTATAATTTTCAATATGAAAATCTAATTTGTAAGAATGAGTTATGTTTCTTTATTTTCATCATTTCATTTTAACATGCTCATATATCATATATTGATAAGTATATTTATATATAATGTTGATGGATTTTAAAAAGTTGTATAATTATGTTAGGTTTTTTTATAAGATTGGGTAGGGAAATACTATTCACTCCATCCAATTAGAAAACTTCTTCATAGCTTTTCTAGTCAATCATTTTCAATGTGAAAATCTTCAACGAGAAAAAAAGAAAAAAAAAAAACAAATAATATTTATATGACTTCCAAAAGCTCAACTTATCATTTTCAACATGAAAATCTAATTCATAAGAATGAGTTATGTTTCTTTACTTTCATCATTTCATTTAACATGCTCATACATCATATATTGATAAGTATATTTATTTATAATGTTGATGGATTTTAAAAAGATGTATAATTATGTTAAGTGTGTTTTTATAAGATTGGATAGGCAAACACTATTCACACCATCCAATTAAAAAACTTCCTCATAACTTTTCTAATCAATTACTTCTAACCAATTGTATATTAACATGGGCAGACAAACAAAATATTAAAATAAATTTAAATCTGTCCGGAATATCTCTAGTGTCCTAGTAATTTTTTCACGAATTTGTTAGACGCTAAAAGGAGGAAACGATGAGCCTGATACGAAGGTCGTCTCACGTATTTTTTTCTATTACGACCTCCGCCACTTCCACCAGGATCTGACTTCTGCAAGCAGAGCACTGCAGGGTTTTCTTAGAAAATTGGGCGCAGGTCTCGATGATCTGCTGCCCTCTTCTGTGTCGTCTTCGCACCAGAGCAATCGATTGAAGAGAATTCTCTCGGGGCTTCGGGCCGATGGGGAAGAAGGCTGACAGGTCAAGGCACTTACGCGTCTTTGTGACCTCTGGTGGTGATCAAGACTCGTCCATGGAGGAGGCCAACTTCTCACAAATATTTTTTTTCCCTAATGCTTGCGTTTCTGTAACACCTGTGTGTCCTAATCGTTAAGGATTTGATATCCCTGCGGCGGCCCGAAGGATTGGCCTTGGTGCGATGGGGTAGCAGGCAGCAAACGACGATCTGGTCAACTGAGATTCGGGCAGCTGAAGTCCGACATGATTGGGAAGGTTCACACTGGAATGTTGGAGAGGCTGGAAGAAGAAGAGGACGATCCCTTCAAAGACGAGGACCTTCCAGTTGAGTTCAAGCGCAGGAAATGGAGCCTTTTGTCGATTTTACAGTGGCTCATATTTTCTGTATTTGTGGCAGCGTTTGTGTGCAGCTTGGCAATTCATTCACTCCCCAGGAAGACTGTGTGGGGTCTCCATCCCTGGAAATGGTGCTAGTTGGTTCTGGTACTCTTTTGTGGAAGGCTTGTGTCTGGGTGGGTCATTCGGATAGCAGTGCAATATTTTTTGTGGAACGATTTTTTTTTTACACTCGGAAAAAGGGTTTTGTATTTTATGGAATTAGGGAAGTTGTACAAAATTGTTTCTAGCTAGGGCTTGTTCTCCTTTCCTGGCATTATCTCTTTGACAAGAAAGTGAGGAAGGAGACCAAAAGCACTTCACTACAAATGATTAACAAGGTCCTAGTCTGTTTTCTTGTGAGCACCATTATCTGGCTAGTGAAAACCCTACTAGTCAAGGTCGTGGCATCCTCCTTCCATGTGAGTACTTATGTTGATTGGATACACAAAGACCGTGGTTGCAAGATAAAGACTTTATTAGAAATGAAATCTATGGCATGAGGAGTGTGGCAATCTCAACTTTCTGAATTTACTTGGAGTTTGGTAAGATAAATACATTGAGTTTGATCAACTACACATAGAAATGCATGTAATTTAATAGTGTAAATATTTTTAAAATTTAATCTCACTAAAATTTAAATAATTTCACTTAATTATTGTTTTTCACATTCACCAATTCACTAAAATTTTCATAATTTCATTTAAATTATTGTTTTTCACATTCACCATTTTCCTGATGTAAATGCTAGTCTAGGTTATGTTTAAGTATCTTGCAATGTTGAGTGTAATTTTTTTTTTTTTTTTAATTTAACCTCACTAAAATTTCCATAATTTCACTTAATTATTGTTTTTCACATTCACTACTTTCCGTGGAAATGCTATCATCAATTCAAAAAAATAAAATATAAGTACATGGTTCTTTTCTTTTTAGATTGTTTCACATTTAATATAATAGGAGTTCTCTTATGTAATATTTTGGAATTTATGTAATATTTTGGAATTTATGTAACATTTTGGAATTTATGTAACATTTTGGAATTTATGTACCGTAAATTTTCTTCTTTTCAAATTAATGCTAATATATTAATCCAAAAAATATAAGTACATAGTTCTTCTTTTCTTTTCAGATTGTTTCACATTTAATATAATAGGAGTTGTCTTATGTAATATTTTGGAATTTATGTAACATTTTGGAATTTCTGGTACCTTAAATTTTTTTCTTTTCAAATTAATGCTAATATATTAATCCAAAAAATATAAGTACATAGTTCTTTTCTTTTCAGATTGTTTCACATTTAATATAATAGGAGTTCTCTTATGTAATATTTTGGAATTTATGTAACATTTTGGAATTTCTGGTACTATAAATTTTTTTCTTTTCAAATTAATGCTAATATATTAATCCAAAAAATATAAGTACATAGTTCTTCTTTTCTTTTCAGATTGTTTCACATTTAATATAATAGGAGTTGTCTTATGTAATATTTTGGAATTTATGTAACATTTTGGAATTTCTGGTACCTTAAATTTTTTTCTTTTCAAATTAATGCTAATATATTAATCCAAAAAATATAAGTACATAGTTCTTTTCTTTTCAGATTGTTTCACATTTAATATAATAGGAGTTGTCTTATGTAATATTTTGGAATTTCTGGTATCGGAATTCTACTAAAAAAATTGAGATTGAATTTTGATTTATGTTATTTAAATTTCAGCACCCTAAAACTCATTGCGGAAGGTTACCCATCAAACCCATTGCGGAAGGTTACTCATCAAACTTCCTGCCAGATTTTAGAGAAATAAGATCAGAAAAATCCACCAAAAACCCTTAAAAAGTCACACTAAAAACAACTCAAATATAATATGGCAGATAATTCAAGACTAAAAAGTGTCCATTCAATATCCAAAACACAATACTCATATCCAACTTTTCACTATGACCAATGCAAATATAGTGACCAATGCAAATTTCATTGATCCATTACAAAACAGATTATAAAGTTGCCTAACATCAAAATTGACAACCTGTTTTACTTTGAAATTTCTAATGCTATGATTAAATAATTTAATTTTGAAAAATATTGAGAAATTTTATAGATACTAATAGTATAAAACAAAGAAAATGTTTGTTATTCCAAGTTTTTATTTATTTTTCCAAAAAGAATAATAATTGCAATTTCTATAAAACATATGATTTATATATATATATTTAAATTATGAAAATAGATTATAAAGTTGTCAAATATAAAAAAATTAACAGATAATTAAAAAAAACAAACATATATATATTTAAAGATATATAAAAGTATCATATGTATGTTTCTGTTATGGTTTCTTTTCAGATGCAATTTGTTTTTGTAAATATAATGTCTAATAAGACTAAGAGAATATAAATATCTTAAGCTGAGTTATATTAGTCATTGGGCCAAGCTGGGTGAGAACTAGCAGCCTCGATATAGTTCTAAATTCAACATAAGGGACTGGAGAGAGTAGACAGACTTGTTTCCAAACTGGCACAGGTTACTCCAGACCAAATTACAATTATAGAAGTAGAACTATTCTATATTTAAGTCTACAACAAAAGGAAGAGGAAATTGTGTATGATTACATATAAGGCTCGAAAAAGAAAGGAACAACATAAAGAAATTTCCACCTATTATTTATGTATACAAATGAAACCTGTAAAACTAATGAAAAATTATAATTGTAATCACTTGCATTGAAAACTAAGACTCGTGCATAATGAGCAAGCAAATTAAATAAGAATTAAATCTTTCTCTTTTAAACAAGAAGAGTATGAATAGCTTATGACTGAATGAGAAACAATTTGTTTTTTTAAGGTTCAATGAGGCTAGCGAAATTATTCTTTTCATTAAATATCTAGGACTACCAAGAAAACAACAAACGAAAATTATAAGAGACATGTGGGATGTTTGAAACCCTGTAGGGTTTGTCGAACTTAATAGAATATAACTTATATGCAACTATAACAATAAGAACATAATCATCATGATAATTTACATATACAGTAGAAGAATCTATTCATGAAGTGGAAACCATATATCAAATAAAATAAGGTCAGAGGTCGTAAACTCATAACCAATTTATCAATGGCACGACTGGAAAACATATACTACGGTTCCATTTCTCAAAATTTGTAAACCAGAAATACAACTACGTAGATAATGGTATAGGTATATTTTGACCAATGCTCTCGGTCAACAACCAGAGTGATAAATAGACTTCTTCAGTTAAAATATAACCAAGAGTTAGATCAACATTTTCCTTTTAAAATAAAATCCTAAAAGATTGGATCTCGAACTCGTTGAAACCTTGAAATAAATCAACCAAGAAGAAATCATTAAAAATCTAGAAACCTTCGCTTAAGCTGGAAACGACAGTCACATCCCATCCTTGTTCGCAAGGGTTTGCAGAGTCCAAACTTGTCATGACCATGACAAGGATAAAACATTAATAACAAATTCACACTTCAATAAGTAAGAACACTAAAGCAGATAATTAGTTAGGGTTTTGAATCCTACCTGTATATAACCATGAAGGAAATAACAACCTGTTACTGCACATAACAAATTTCCAAAAATGAATGAAGGGGATTAAGTTAATTTTCTAAAAGAGTGACTCGATGATATGAAAACTCTTAAATTACAAACAGCTACAGCCAGAGGGTTGGGGAAGCCTTTGTTCTCCATAGGGAAGGCTTTTGAGTGATATGTGGAGCCACTTTTCCATGTGTCGAGGAGGAGAAAAGTTTACAACAAAAAACATGTTTCCATTAATTCAACATAGCCAAAATTTGCAATCGATAAACCATTTAAACAATCAAGATAAAATTATAATCGTGAGCCCATGGCGAAGGTGAATACCTGGTGGAGCTTAATCCTTCTAGAATGAGCAATCTTCCTCCCATTTCATAGCTAACCCTCGATGAGCGAGCGAGGGAGACAATTGATCCAAATTTGTGCGAGAGAGTTGAGGTAGTTACTTCCGAAACTGCAAAACCCCATATCCACCGTTGATTTCTATGTACAATATTCAACCATCGATCCTAGGGTTCTCATGAACACCCAGGTGGAACGAATCCCAAAAGCCAGTAATGCCTCATAGTTTGGAAACGTTTATAAGGTTCAAGACACCTTCCAATGAATTTCGGAACATTTTCATAGCCATACAAATGCCGACATAATATAAGTAAAGGTAAACACTAATAAATATACATACGGCATTGGAATAAGGTTTGAAACCAAAATATAACTCCCTAACTCGTAAGTTAAATGATCACTAAGCTCAACTATACTTAGCGCTAATGGTGGATTCACCATAACCCTTTTACTCATATTCCAAGATCATAAGAGATCAAACAAATTCCATGTTACATCAACAATGAATCCATATTATAATACGAATAATAGATAGACAAGCAAACATATTCCTTGTTACAAGGAAGACATGTGGGAGTTTGGATTTAATTATTTTAACCTCATCGATTTGTAAATTAACTAATTATTTAGGGGTAATTTATCAAAGTTAAAGAAAAATATTGGGGTGTGTTACAAGTGGTGTCAAAGCCACGGCTCCCACACTGTGGTATATTTTGGGCAAATCAAGATTATAACAAGTTTCATTTTTTGCTTCATAGAGAAAGAGAAATGTGGAGAGGAAGTGGTACGATGACCACACCACATGTAAGACCAACTGTAGGGTCTAGTTCGATACCCTTTCCAGGACCTAATCCAAAAATGTGGGTCTAGTTGGGGGAAGAAACTCAGACCACAACGGTCATGTTGCTGGAAGCAGTGCAATAGTTGAGGAAAAAAATGGCCAATTTAAGGGCAGATAATGAGCAACTAATGCGGGAGCAAGAACGAATATTGAAGACTTTAACTTACAGACAGAATCACATAAATTTTTTCCCAACCCTTGAGAATGGGAATATAGCAGAGTCTTACAAATGGAGAGAGGACAGTATGCCTGAGAGAAGTCATACACAGGAGTCATAAGGGGATAAGGACATGAATGAAGAAGAATCTGGAAACACTTCTAGGATAAAAGGGGAAAAAAGACAAAAGATAAAATTACAAGGGGAATTTAGGAAAATTAAGCCTCCAACATTTGACAGTGAGTCAGAGGAGACAGTTGAAGCTTGGCTAATAAATATGAATACATATTTTCATATTGATGAATATGATAATAATTTGAAAGCTCTCTTGGCAATCTACCAGCTCCGGGGAAAATCCATTTTGTGGTGGGAGGACGTAAAGGTTGTGCATGGAGTCAATGAACAAGAAATAATATGGGAGGATTTCCATACATATTTTAAAAATAAGTACTTGACTGAATGATTTTATGATGATAAAACCAAGGAATTTCATGACCTCATATTGGTTCAACTAAAAAATGGAATAGTATGTGGTGAAATTTAATTGATTGTTAAGGTTTGTTCCTTACATACGATAGGAGAAGGCCAAGGTATAACATTTCATAAGTAGTTTGCTTGCAATTATGAAGGAATTTTTAGAGTTTGACAACCCTAAGACTATGGATGAAGTTGTTTGTAAGGCACAAAAATGGTATCCGCAGATGAAACAGAAAGGGGATGGTAACAAAACATGGTCAAGCAAGAAAGGGTAGAAAAATTTTCAGAATATGAAGAATGCAAAAAAATTTCGATGCCAAGAATTTACACAGAAACCAACAAGGTAAATTGGTGAGGAAAAGTCATCAGAATTCTCAATTGCAGAATGAGTCAAAACAAATAGAATTTTCAAGTAAACTTGAAACTGGTAAGCTACATAAACCCCCATTACGATGTTGGGGCAGTGTGGAACCACACTAAATTAAAAATTGTCCATATCGTGGAAGAATAGAGAAGGAAACCAATAAATAAGAAGAATCTACCTTAGGTGAAGTGTCAAGAAGTTTACCTAAAATTAATGTTGTGTTGGAATATCATCAGGTTGAATATCAACCTATAATGATTGAGTTTGAAGGTAATATTTCCAGTCATGTTGTGTCCATTTTGATAGATCATGGAGAAAATTTGATCTATATCAGTCCTAAAATAATGGATTTGTGTCATTTGCAAGCTATTAAGTTTAGAAACTCGTAGTTGGTACAATTATCCACTGGGGAAAAATAAGAGAGCTAGCAAAAGTGGAGAATTATCATGTTGAGTTAGATGGTCAGCCAATAAAAGTAAATTTGAACATTTTACTCTTAGGTTCTTATGATTTTTTAATTGGTATGGAATGACTGGAAAAAATTTGGTCCCTTGTAAACTACAAAGATAATACCATCAATTTCATTAACGAAGGGGGTGTTAGATAAGAAATCCAAGGGATAAAAAGACCTATAAAATTGAGACCAATCATAACCTCACAATTGGGTAAATGTATTAGGAAGGGCTGCCAAATTTATGCAGTCCAAGTGGGATACACTAACTCTAAGGATAAGATAGCCACCTTATAAAATATGCCAATTGTCCAATATTTTTCTTATGCATTTTCAGAATGTATGTTGGGGTTACCTCCTAAATAATATATCGAATTTACAATTCAATTAATTTTGGAAGCCACCCTAGTATCCAAGGAACCCTGTCGTATGAGAATACCAAAATTGACTAAATTAAAACTGAAACTATAGGACCTTCTTGATAAGAAATATATTTTCCCAAGTGTATTGCCATGGGGGTCCCTTGTACTCTTTATTAAAAAGAAGAATCTCACCCTAAGGCTCTGTATTGACTATCAACAACTAAATAAGTTAATTGTTAAAAACAAATATCCACTACCTAGGATAGATGACTTATTTGATCAGGTTAAGGGTATTACTGTGTTTTTAAAGATTGATTTATGGTCGAGGTACCATCATACATGAATCAAAGAAGAATACATATGAAAACTACATTTAGGACTCGTTACAGGAACTATGATTTTGTAGTCCTACCTTTTGGGCTTACTTAGAATGCCCCAACCACAGTTATGTTCCTTATGAATAAAATATTTCATCGGTACATTGAAAACTTTGTGTTAAATTTTATTGATGGCATCTTAATTTATTCAAAGAACATGGAAGAACATAAGAGGACTTTTCAAATAGTATTACAAACATTGTGAGAGAACCATCTATATGCCATATATATAAAACATGAACTCTATAAGGATCAAATATAATATTTGGGACACATAATCACTCAAGAGGGAATAGTTGTAGATCTTCAAAAAATTAAGACTATCATGGAATGGTCCATTCCTACAAATATTGCATATATCCAATCCTTTATGGTTTTAGCAAGCTATTATTGTCGCTTTATTGAAGGGTTTTCCATAGTAGCCTACCCCATAACTTATTTGCAGAAAAATGAGAGATATTTTAATTGGACAACAGAGTGTCAACATAGTTTGGCTAGATAAAACCTTTGTTGACTAAATTAGGTTGACTACAACCCCTATTCTAAGGATAATAGACCTAGAAAAGGAATTTGGTGTCTATACAAAAGCGTGTCTGTTGGCTCGAAGGGGTCATGACCTAGGTTTGGAGGTTAAGGTTTGCCAACAAACCCCTATACTACTGGCCTTTTCAGCAGTGACCTGATTGCGCAGGACAAAGTCTCACCCAAATCAGTATGGGAGGGTGTTGGAACCAGGTTTTTGCACCCTAAGAGAGAGTAGGTAAGTCAAGTAGATCCACGTTCGCAACCTATCGGGTTCGCACCAGATAGATCTATTCGTAGGATAGTTAACAGTATAATCGCAATATACAAAGCTATTTTCATGCACAAATCTAGTTAATAACTCCGCATCCACGTGTGTATCAGCAGTAATCAACACATATCATCATAACACATCATTAACAAAGTACAATCATACCATAACATAGATAGATTCACAGCATAAACAAATAACCAACAATATTCGTAACAGATCCAATAGTTCGCATCAATAGAAATACCTTAGATCAGATAGCACAAAAATACTTCAACCATATCCGCATATATTAGCATCCAACACTCAATACAATTCTACATAGCCAGCGCACATAGCCAGTACAGTCCGCACACAGCAAGACTGAGGATCTCCATGCACACAGCCAGCAACAGTCCTTACCCTAACAACCAACAACAGATCTAAAAATTTGCACTTAGCATCAAACTTAATTCTTCTCTACCTTAAGACTCAAAATGTTCAACTATTTATATTGACTTAGCCTACGCTTCTAATGGTCCAAAAAATGTGGTTTTTGGACTCTTTTTCTACCCTTGACCCATTACAATGCATTCAGGGCTTTAACTCACCCCAAAACCCTTGTGTTAGACTAATTAAGACCAAAAATATACAAAATTGTACAAAATTCGCATCTTTTAGGAAACCCCATTCCAACAGTCCCCCAACACAATCTTGTGACTCGTCCCGAGTCACTACGATGGTGGGGTCTCCACCTGCGCATGCAGTAGTTTGATCGCCTCCACCAATGGGGGTAGCACTCCTTCACTTTGAGCAACAACGTTTTGGGCAATATCTACCAACTTCTTCGAAGTTGGTCCTTTTGTGGCAACTGTGACGCTCTCCAGAGTCTGGTTCAATTATTTAACAGTGACATCAATATCCTGAGCAAGCTTGAGGGCTTCATCAGCCCATGGCTTAAGATGGTCACTGAGAGTCTTCTTCTTCTGGCAGAATTCGTCGATATCATCCTGAAGGGCATGGCTAGTTCGCAGTCGTGCTAATCATTGAGCAGGAACCAGAGTAGGCATCGTGGCTTCTATCTGCTTGAACGCTTCTTCCTTTTGTCGCAGGTCCTGGTTGATTTCATACAGGATTAGGTCACGCTGTACCTTGGTCCATAACTGCATGGTTGTATCTAGCAATTGGGCACCTTGAGAAATGTAACCTGTAATCACATTTGTAGCTGCGGTAACCAACGCAACTCACAGGGCCCGTACCTCTGGTGGTGTCTTTGGCTGCAACTTGGCCTGCAAGTCTACGATCCACTGTTCCATATGCATTTTGACTACCTGAATCTCCATCCCAGAGGCCTTTAATGCTGCGACCAACCCCTCAATCTTGGCTTGGGGGGTGGCATTGGCCGTGATTTCTTCTGTAACATCTACGCAAAGTTTACTAATTAAGTGTTCCAGCTCTGCTTGCTACTTTTCCTACATCTTGGCTATTAGAATTGGGTAGTCTTCAATCACATGGTCTAGCTGTCTACAGTATCTGCAGGATTGTTTCGCAGGGTTCGGGAAATCCCTCGCAAAATGCCCTACCTCTCCGCAGTTATAGCAGATCATTTTTCCTCTTCACCTACCTACACTTCCACCTCGTATAGGTGAGTTCTTACCCCTATGCTGAGTTGAAGGTGGTGTAGTTGGAGGGCTATGTGCAGCTGAATTCCTTAATGGGCTGTAGATAGATCTATCTCCTTCTTGATTAGTTCTGTAGCATTTTCCACTCTACGTTGTACCCTCGCTCTGATTGGAGCTCGTTCACTCTGTATGACTACACATAATGCTATTTTTGCACAATAATATCTTAATCAGTAATGGTAAGGTTTTCAGAAACTTACCTCGAAAATCCCTGAAGAACCTCCGCTCTGCCTCTGAATAGGACATGAATTGCTCTATTGCAAATTCCATCACAAATCCTCCTAGCACACTGTCCACCCAGTGGTCTACCGTGCAAGTGATGGTGTTATCAGTCTTCTCTAACTGCAGGACCAACTTTGGAGTCCACTACATGACCCGTTCATCCTTCCAACACTTCTGAAAATCCACAAGCCTTGCGAGCCACTCCTAAAGCTCGGTCGCAAATGTCACAAAGAAAATTTCGTAGACCTTTGTGAAGATGTACTTATTCTTCCACTTTTCTACCGTCAACTTTGTGTTGTGATTCTCTTTTACCGTAAATTCCTGAACTTTATTTTTAAACCACTCTTCAATTTATTTCTTCTCAGGTCTCCAATGTTCCCTTGGCATTACCCGATCCCTCTCTAAAAATGCTTCCGGTCCTGGAAATGGAACCATTTGTTGGCTCGAAGGGGTCTTGACCGAGGTTCGGAGGTTAAGGTTTGCCAACAAACCCATATACTATTGGCCCTTTCGGCAGTGACCTACTTGCGCAGGCCAAAGTCTCACCCGAAGCAGTATGGGAGGGTGTTGGAACTAGGTTTCTGCACCCTGAGAGAGAGTAGGTAAGTCAAGCAGATCCACATTCGTAAGCTATCGAGTTTGCACCAAATAGATCTATTTGCAGGATAATTAACAGTATAATCACAATATACAGAGCTATTGTCATGCACAGATCTAGTTAATAACTTCGCATCCACGTTTGTATCAACAGTGATCAACACATATCTCATAATGCATCATCAACAGAGTACAGTCATACCATAACATAGACAGATTCGCAGCATAAACAGATAACCAACAGTATTCGTAATAGATCCAATAGTTTGCATCAACAGAAATACCTTAGATAAGATAACACAAAAATACTTCAATCATATCCGCATATATTAGCATCCAAAACTCAATACAATATGACACAGCCTGCGCACACAGCCAGCAGGGTTCGCACACAGCAGGACTGAGGATCTTTGCACACACAACTAGCAGGATTCCTTACCCTAACGACCAACAACAGATCTAACAATTCGCACTTAGCATCAGACTTAATTCTTCTCTACCTTAAGAATCAAAATGTTCATCTATTTATATTGATTTATCCTATGCTTCCAATGGTCCACAAACCGTGGTTTTTGGACTCTTGGTCTACCCTTGACCCATTACAATGCATTCGGGGCTTTGACCCACCCCAAAACCCCTGCATTAGACTAATTAAGACCAAAAATATACAAAATTAGCAGCTTTTAGGGGACCCCGTTCCAAAAGTGTCAGGAAGGGGTAGGAGGTGTATTGATGCAAGATGGTTGGGTGGTGGCTTATGAGTCTTAGAATTTGAAAGAGAATGAACAAATATCTTGTGCTTATGA
This sequence comes from Pinus albicaulis, assembly GCA_034641835.2. Taxonomy (NCBI): domain Eukaryota; kingdom Viridiplantae; phylum Streptophyta; class Pinopsida; order Pinales; family Pinaceae; genus Pinus; species Pinus albicaulis. The sequence goes on along the minus strand of CM076582.1, from coordinate 854,156,551 downwards.
TTTAGAATTAATAACAGTAGTTCATGCCTTGTAGGTATGGCAGCATTATATGTTAGGAAAAAAGTTTATTTTAATGGCTGACCATATTAGTTTAACTAGTTTATTTAAACAACCAAACCTTCATGATCAATAAGCACGATGGACTAATTTCCTAAGTGAATTTGACTTTGATATAAAACACTTGAAGGGTAAGGAATATCAAGTCACAGACACCCTAAGTATAAGGTTGAATTGTATATATGAAATTACATATAGTTAATTAACATTTTATTTCACATATTAGATTAAAGAAACAACCCTAAGGGACCCAAAATAATAGTTCTTATGGAAACAAACAAAGTAGTGAAACAATTCTGAAAAAAACAGTTAGATTATGACATTAATGAGGAAAATTTGTTGACCTATAGGAACTGAATCTATGTTTTCAATCAACAACTTGTTAAGCAGTTAATTTTAGATGAGCATCACAAAAGTATCTATCTTGCCCACCCTTGATACCAAAAATTAAATATTGCCTTGAGGAAAACTTATTTTTGGCCTGATATGAGAAAGGATGTGGTTGAATACTTAGCAAAGTGCTTAGAATGCCAGCAGGTAAAAGTTTAACATCAACACCTAGCGAGTTTCACCCATTACCCATTCTTGAATGGAAATGGGAAATCATTACAATGAATTTCATCACAGGTTTACCTAATTCTAAAAATAAAATGATTCAATAGTGGTGGTTGTGGATAAATTAAGTAAATCAACACATTTTTTTCTTGTACAATCAACTTACAAAATCGTTCAAATTGGTGACATATTTATGAGATAAATTTTTCATTTGCATAGCGTACCTAAGGTAATAGTTTATGATAGGGATGCGAATTTTTCCTTTTCTTTTTGGAAAGCTCCGTTTACTAGACAAGGCACTCAAATATTGTTCAATACTACCTACCATCCACAGACGATTGGGAAAACTGAATGCGTGAATCAAGTGTTAAAATATATGCTAAGGATGTATGTCATGCAGAAGCCAACCAAGTGGAAGGACTGCCTCCACTTGGTAGACTTCACATACAATAACAGATACCATGCTTCATTAAGGATGAGTCCATTCAAAGTATTGTATGTATGAAAGTGTACGACACCTATAAATTGGAATAGTCCTAAGGTTAAACTAATATTGGGACCTAACATGTTAAAGGAAATGGAGCATATTTTAATAAAAGTACGAATGAATTTGAAAATTTCTCAGGATCGGAAAATGTTTATGCAGAGAAAAGAAATACCTACAGATAATTTCAGGTGGCAGATCGTGTGTATATGAGGGTCAAACCTAAGAAGAGCACTTTGAGATGGGGAATTTGTGCAAAATTGGATCTTCGATTTTGTGGCCCATTCCAAATATTAACTCGAATTGGACCTGTAGCCTATCAATTGCCTTTTTCTAGTCATATACATGTACATAAAGTATTCCATTTTTCTCTATTAAAGAATTATATATATGATCATAGACACATTATTAATTTGTTGGATCAATAGGTAAAAAAAGAGTAAAGTTGAAATGATTTTATATATGTTGTTTTTTTTTAATGTTTAATGAGAATCTAATGAAAAATCCAATGAATGTGAATGTAGGTCAAGCTAGTCGAAGAGTTCTTTGTCAAGCCTTTGCATATTCTCAATCAAAGAGAAATTGTGCTACAGAAGCAAGTTATCACCCAAGTTAAAGTGCAGTGGAGGAACTTTAGCCCAGAAAAGGCAACCTGGGAGGATGAAAATCTCATTTGTGGGGCATATCCCAGCTTGTTTTAAAAGGGTCAAGGACAAACATCGGGGACGATGTTTCGCTCGAGGAGGGGAGATGTAATACCCCTCTGTGAAATGTAAATATTTTCAATTTCTTTTAATAGAATGACTTGGCAAACTGTGGACCATATAGAAGGTATGATATTTATAAGTGATAAATATAGATGTTTATTTTTATTCTGAATTTTATTAATAAAATTATTTATGAACATCCATGGAAATTACAGAGGAAAATATGTTAAATGAGAGTTTCACTTACCAGATAGTTAGAGGATAATTACTCCCTCCCTAGACATAAATTATCTCAGTTAGAGAAAAGGGAGCCAAGAGGGTGTGAGGAAAAATCTCGAGGCAACCTAATGACTTGGAGTCTGGTTGGATAAGGCCCAAGGGAGGAAATTGAAAATTTGATACCTTGGACAAGACATTGTTGAGGGAAGGTAGGATGTTGTTAGTAAACAAATTCTTAAGCTAGTTTTCTAGTGGAGTTCCTAATTATACTTGTGAGGTCTGTGAAATCTTAGGTAGGACTTGCTGTGGTCAGATAAGCCCTAGGTGGACATGATCTGATCCCAGTGAAGAAAATTATTTTGGAATTGAGATTGGCTCGGGGGGAGTTTAGTGGAGGCTACATGTATTAGTTGACTGGGTGGAGTGGTCTTTTTCCCTGTGATTCTCATGGTAGCCTAGACTAAATTAAATATAAGTATCATATGAATTTTTTTTGTTATGGTTTCTTTCCAAATGAAATTTGTTTCTATAGATTAATGTGGTATAGTTTTCTATATATATGTACATGATAAAGGTCTATTATAAGCTAATGCCTAACAGGACTAAGAGAATATAAATGTCTTAGGGTGTATTAGATTAGTCTTTGGGCCAAGCTAGGTGAGAACTAGTAGTTTAGAGACAGTTATAAACTCAACATAAGGGATGGAGAGGGTAGGATGGCTCATTTCCAAATCCGCACACGTTACTCCAGACCAAATTACAATTATAAAAGTAGAACTATTCTAAATTTAATTCTATTACAAAAGGAAGAGGTGTAATAATTATACAACATGCATGTATATCTTGGATTCACCCAATCTAGAAATGTACTAAAGTTAAATACTGAATTGCTTCTACAAATATTTTGCGGAATTAAAAACACAATCGCTAATCACATGAACATGAAGAATAATCAAATAAACCACAACACAGATAATTTCTCGGGGAAAGCTTATAGCTAAAACCCCACTATCTTCTATTGTATATTAAGCATGGATCATTAAATAATTACATACAAAACTCTTCTCACAAGAGCCCTCTAGTACTCAACTAATTATCTCACACTGTCATATGCAAAACTGACCAACACATAGCCAATTCTCAGCTTCCAGACAACCTTCCTTGCTTGCGCAATCCACGATGGAATAGATCCCTAAAAGATAGGAATTTTGGCCTTCCTTGATTGTGCAAGTATTATGGGCACTCCAATGGGTGTTTGGTTGCATGTGCGCAAGCCAATAATCCTACAACTAATATTCAACTTCCCTTTCACCTAGAACTGAACTGGGTCTCCACTGGATCTGACATTCATGCAGCTAATAATAGTAAATCCTCAATTGCATGTGAGATCACTGATTGTGAATTAATTAATATTTAATTCACTTGATCTCTTAATAGTGTATCTTCAGTTACAACTAGAAAAACTAATTTTAACTCACTTAACTGAGTTAAAATGATTGTAACTTGCATTAACTAATGCACCACTGCACTTTGAACTCTCTTACAACTAGAATTACTCTGCATGCCTCACCAACTACCTCTAACTCGAAATCCACTAACTAACTGAATTTATCACTTTTAGCTAATTGTTTCAAGTCAACATTGAGAATAGATTACAGCTTAATGTCCATCTTAATCAAGGGATAAATAAAATAGACATGCACCAAAAAATAGCATTGTGGCCCCCACCCTAGTCTGGGTGCTTAATGCAACTAGGCGTGGGTGCTGAAATTTTCTTGTTGAATCTCAACACTCCCTCTCAACAAGAAATGGATTATCCTTCAGCCTGATTCTGTCTCTATGGTATTCGAATTTTCTCTTGGTGAGCGCCTTCATCAGAATATCTGCATCCTGATCTTCCGTGGGAATGTACTGAAGCAACATTATTCTTCTCTGCACACAATCTCTGAGATGATGGTACTGAATATATATATGCTTGGACCTATCATGAAACACATGATTGATCAAGAGTTTAATGCAACTTTGATTATCACAATGAATCACTTTCGGATCCATCTGAGAACCAACCAAGATATTTCTCATCTAGATAGCCTCACATGCAGCTTGAATTGCTGCCATGTATTTTGCTTCCGCTGAACTGGATGCCATAGATTGTTGTTTCTTGTTGTACCAGGAAACTGTTGTCGATCCAATGCTAAAGATCCCTCCTGATGTGCTCTTTCTGTCCAAAGGAATGCCCTCCCAATCTACATCTGTGATGCCTTGTAGCTTCACTCCCTCTATCCATCTGTACCATAGACCATACTCTGATGTGCGCCTTAGGTATCTCAGGACATGATTCCCCGCCTTCCAAAAGAGCTTGGTAGGCTTAACCATGGCTTGAATCAGTTGGTTAAATGCGTAGCAAATGTTTGGTCTCGTGTTCACCAAATACATTAGTGAACCCACTAACTGCATGTAGACAGTAGCATCCACCACCTCTCTAGAAGTAGCATCCTCTTTCCTCAAATTTCATGGAAGATGAGTATCCATGGGTTTGTAGCTCTCCATGTTAAAATTATCCGAGTGTACCAAATGATGAAGTTTGCAACAAGAAACAGTGAAATTGGCATCCGGAAACAACATCCATGATCCTAGTTAAAATTAAGCACCTACACTAGGGTGGGGCCCACAAAGGCTATTTTTAGGTGTATTTCTATTTATAGATGTATGTGCATGTCTATTTTTATTATCCCTTAATATTAGATGGACATTAAACTATAATATATTCTCAATGAGAACTTGAAAATAGTTAACTAAAGTGGAAAATCAGTTAGCTAAATGAATTTTGAGTTAAGAGGTTGGTTGGTGGGACATGCAGGTTGACTTTAGTTGTAACAAAGTGATGCTAGTTGTAACAAAGTTGGAAGTGTAGTGGTGCATAAGTTGTAAATCATTTTAACTTAGTTAAGTGAGTTAAAGTCAGTTGTGCTAGTTGTAACTGCACATACACTAGTGAGACATAAAGTGAATTAAATATTAATTAATTCACATGTAGTGATCTCACATGCAACTGATGTTTTTACTATTATTAGATGCATGCATGTCAGTTCCAGTGGAGACCCAATTGAGACAAGGTGAAAGGGAAGCGTAACTATCAGTTGTGATATTAGTAGGCTACCCAGGTGTAGTTAAAACACCACAGGATGCCCATGATACTTAGCACAATTGAGGAAGGCTAAAATTATTTGTGATTAAGGATTGCATTCATTAGGAACTGCGTGAGCAAGGTAGGTTGTCTGGAGAAAGTAAATTGGCTAAGGGATTTTCCAATTTTTGTATGACAATGTGAGACAATTATTTGATGTAGTGAGGGCTCTTGTGAGAATATTTTTGTATGTAATTGTTTCATTATTCCTTGTGGAATATACAATATATGATATAAGGGGTTTTGAGCAGTAAGCTTTCCCCAAGAATATCTGGTGTTGTGGTTTTGATCTATTCTTCATTGCTTCATGTGATTTGAAATTGTGTTGTTTTTAATTCCACAAAATATTTGTAGAAGCGATTCAGTATTTAACTTTAGCATATTGTTAGATTGGGTGAATCCAAGATATACATGCACATTGTCTAATTTCTACACCAATCAAAGGGTGCTTGCTTCAACCCATATAGTGCTCTTTTGAGTCTGCACACATGCAACTCACTGTTGAAGATCTCGAAACCTTCATGATGCTCTATGTACACCTCTTCCTCAATGATCCCATTGAGAAACACATTTTTCACATCCATCTGATGAATGCGTTGAGAGTGCAAGGAGGGATCTTATGGAAGAGTACCTTGCAAAAGGTGAAAAAGTCTCATCATAATCTATCCCCTCGATCTGTGAGAATCCCCGGGCCAAAAAACTGGCCTTGTATTTCTCCACACTCCCATCAACATCTTACTTTACCTTGTAGATCCATCTCGATCCAACCATTAATTTGTCGACCGGTCTTGGGACTATCTCCCATGCATTTTTCTTGAGTCATACTCCTCCACCATTGCATCAAATCAGGTTGGTTGCTACACTTCTTCCTGAAAGGAATATGGTTCAGTCACAATACATTTTCTCATAAGAGCCATGTATCAAGTAAATCGGTCAGAAGACTCTCTCTGTCTGCGCTGTGAAGTAGGGGCTCCTACATTCTCTGCAGCATCAAGTCTCAATCTATCAGTTTCAATGGTGCACCTTTTACCATTTTTTATGGATGGCTTTGCATGAGTGTTTTCCTCCACTCCATGAACCTCCTCATGTGGTTGATCCACATCTTGAGACTCATCCTTGGGAACCAACAATTCCACCTTTGCATGCAAGTCTAGCTCCCTCTCAGGGGACAACCGCATGGCTTTCTCCTCATCAAATTTGATATCCCATAGCATAAAAATCATTCCATTGATTGGAAAATACACACGATAATTATGGGATGTTTTAGTGTACCCCACAAAAATCCCAACCTCAGATGTTGGTTCCATCTTCTTCTTGGCTTCCTTTGTCACATGCACATAAACAGATGATCCAAAAGTCTTAAAGTGTGCAACATCAGGTTTCTTACCAGTGAAAGCCTCTTCAGGTGTATTCATGCCAAGTACTCTATGAGGACAATGGTTTTTCACATGTACCACTGTATTGCATGCTTCCGCCCATAGATGCATTGGTAGGCCTTGATCATGCAACATCGCTTGTGCTACACCCACAATAGTTATGGTCTTTCTCTCTGCGACCCCATTCTACTATGGGTTATGAGGCGTTATGATTTCTCTTTGAATTTCTTCTCTACTGCAGAAGTTCTTGAATTCGTTAGAGATGTATTCTCCACCATTATCGCTCCTAAGAGCCTTCACTTGCTTCCCCGACTCTTTCTCCACCAATGCCTTAAACTCACAAAACTTAGAGAATGTCTAATGTTTCTTCTACATGAAGAAGATCCAACACTTACGAGAAAATTCATCAACAAATATTACATAGTACTTATGTTTTGTTGTCGAAGCAACATATAAAGGACCACACACGTCTGTGTAAACTCTCTTAAGGATCCCCGAAGCTCAATTTACCTTCTCATGAAAGGTGGTCTTTACATATTTTCCCATAGTACATCCCTTTCATGTTTCTGATTGTGCAAGTGTACCCCTGGGAATACCAGTAGAAATATGTTGCATGACTTTCAATGCTCCATGGTGAAGATGGCCCAATCTCATGTGCCATAATTCACCCTCATCCCAGCTCAACACTTGATCTACTTTGCCCATCATTTTTGTGCATCCATCTACCTCCAACTTGTAGAGATTCTTAATTTGAATCCCTATCCTCTTGGCTTTTCCTGTTGTTTTATGTTGCAGGAAGGATTTTTCTTCACTAAAAACAACATCATAGCCTCTATCCTCCAACATTGCGACTAAGACCAAATTTTTCTTCAAACCTAGTGAATTACATATTTTAATTGAAAGGGTTTACCTGAATTCCTTTGAAAGGTAACGGTACTAATATCAGTAGCACTGTACCACCCTTCATTGCCCATTTCAATATGCATCTAGAGATCCTTTTCCTCCAAGTCACTAAAAAGTTCCTTATCTCCCGTCATGTGAAAGGAAGTGCCACTATCCAAATGCCACACAGATCCCAATGCACTAAAAAACATGCATGTGATTAATGAGAAGTCAAGCTCAAATTGCGAGGCAAGGGCCTCACCAGCTGCATATCCTCCAGCCTTCTTGTTCTTCTTCTTTTGTGGATATTTAGTAGCAAAATTTCCATGCTCGTGACAGTGAAAACACTTCACATTGGACATGTCCTGCTTCTTGCCATTCTTGGACTCAGATTTAGAATGGATTTTTTTCCCCTTCCCCTTCCTCACCTTGGCAGCCAAAGCATAATCCTCTTCATCCTCATTCTTAGATGAACATCCATCTCTGGTGTTTCTTCTGAACTCCTCCTGCACCAAATACGACCATAGTCGTTCCCAATTTGGCATTTTTTCCCTTCCATTGACAGAGTCTTGATAACTGTGCCAACTCTTGGGAATTCCTAGGAGAGCCAAGCTCACCAAATCATCATCAACGACTGTTATTCCAACGCTCCCCAGTTCATCCCGAAATTGGACAAAATTTGTTAGATATTTTGGAATGATGTTGCCTTTTTCCATCTTGATCTTCCTAAGTTTATCTTTGAGCGCCAATTTCCTATGGTCATTGTTGCTTCGGAATAGATCCATTAAAGCCTTCAACATTGCATATGGTGTGGCTTTCCCATGGAGGCTTGATACAATGTGGTCTCGTACTCCCTCCAATAGGATCCTCCTTGCCTTTGCCACTTTGTTTTGCCATGCATCAAGATTTGCAGCATCTTCCACAGCGCGTTTAGGAATATTAGTGTCAATGAATTCCTTTAAGCCATTGTCTTCGAGTACTGCCTCCATCCCGTCCGTCCAAGCAATATAGTTTGAGCTTCCCTCGAGTGCATAGTCCAACCTCAAGCCATTGAAAGCCATTTCGATCTTGAATCAGCTGTAGCACCAAGAAAGTATTTCTACAAATTCGAATTCTATCCAGTCACAAAATCATCTCCTGCTTCACTTCTGCAATTTCTTGTGCTCTAATACCATGTAGAAATTATACAACATGCATATATATCTTGGACTCGCCCGATCTAATAATGTACTAAATTTAAATACTGAATCACTTCTACAAATATTTTGTGGAATTAAAAACACAATCGCTAATCACATGAACATGAAGAAGAATCAAATCAACCACAACACATATAATTTCCTGGGGAAAGCTTATAGCTAAAAACCCCACTATCTTCTATTGTATATTAAGCATGGATCATGAAATAATTACATACAAAACTCTTCTCACAGGAGCCTCCTCCAAGCATCACTAATTGTCTCACACTCATATGCAAAACATACCAATACATAGCCAATTCTCACCTTCCGTACAACCTGCCTTGCTTGCGCAATCCCTGATGAATGCAATCCATAAGAGATAGGAATTCTTGCCTTCCTTAACTGCGCAAGTATCATGGGAACTCCAATGGGTGTTTGGTTGCATGTGTGCAACCCAATAATCCTACAACTGATAGTCAGCCTCCCTTTCACCTAGAACTCAACTGGGTCTCCACTGGATCTGACATGCATGCAGCTAATAATAGTAAATCCTCAGTTGCATGTGAGATCACTGATTGTGAATTAATTAATATTTAATTCACTTGATCTCTCACTTGTGTATCTAACAATTACAACTAGCACAAATGAGTTTAAATCACTTAACTGAGTTAAACTGATTACAACTTGCATTAACTAATGCACCATTGCACTTTGAACTATGTTACAACTAGAATTACTCTGCATGCCTCACCAACTACCGCTAACTCGAAATCCACTAGTTAACTGAATTTATCACTTTCAGGTAACTGTTTCAAGTCAACATTGAGAACAGATTACAGTTTAATGTCCATCTTAATTAAGGGATAACTAAAATATACATGCACCCAAAAATAGCACTGTGGGCCCCACCCTAGTCTGGGTGCTTAATGCAATTAGGCGTGGGTGCTGAAATTTTCTTGTTGAATCTCAACAAGAGGAAATTTTGTATAATTACATATGTTGGAAATAGAAAGGAACAACATAAAGAAATGTCTAAATATTATTTTTGAATACAAATAAAACCTATAAAACTAATGACAAATTATAACTATAATCACTTGCACTGAAAACTTAGACCCATGCATGATGAGCAAGCAAATTAACTAAGACTTATATAATTATTTTTTAAACAACAAGAGTCTGAAAAATTTATGACTGAAGGAGAAACAATTTGTTTGTTTTAAGGCTCGACAAGGCTAGTAGAATTATTCTTGTGCAAGATTAAATATCTAGGACCGCCGTGAAAAAAATAGATGAATTGTATAAGAGACATGTGGTATGTTCGAAACACTGTAGGGTTATTCGATCTTAGTATAATATAATTCATATGTGACTGTAATATAAGGAATATAATCATCACGATAATTTTCATAATACAATAAAAGAATCTATTCATGAAGTGGAAACCATATATCAAACAAAATAAGGTTGGAGGACATAAACAATTAACTAGATTATCAGTGGAACGACTAGAAAACATATACAACGGTTCCATTTCTCATAATTTGTAAACCAGAAATATAACTGCGTAGATAAACTATAGGTGGATTTTGAGAAATGCTCTTGGTCAACCTCCAAAGTGATAAATATACTTCTTCAGTTAAAATAAAATCGAGAGGTGGCTCGAAATTTTCCTTTTAAAATAAAATATTGAAAGATTGGATCTCGAACTTGTTGAAACCCTGAAATAAATCAACCAAGAAGAAATCATTAAAAATATGGAAACCTTAAGCTAGAAACAACAATCACAACCCATCTCTATTTGTAAGGGTTTGTACAGTCCAAATGTGTCATGACCATGACAAGGATAAAACATTAAAAAAAATTCATACTTCAAGAAGTAAGATACATTAAAATAGAGAACTAGTTAGGGTTTGGAATCCTACATGTATATAACCATGAAGGCGACAAAAACTTGTTACCTGCACATAATAAATTTCCAAGAATGAATGAAGGGGATTAAGTTTATTGTTTAAAAGAGTGTCTCGATGAGATTAAAACTTTTAAACTTACCAACAACTACAGAAAAAAGGTTGGGGAAAGCCTTCCTCCTCCATAGGGAAGGCTTTTGAGTGATATGTGGAGTCACTTCTCCATGTGTCGAGGAGGAGAAAAGTTTGCAACAAAAACCATGTTCCATTAATTCAACAGAGACAACATTTGCAATGGATAAACCATTTAAACAATCGAGATAGAACTATAACCGTGAGCCCATAATGAAGGTGAATACCTGGTGGAGCTTCCTTCTGGAATGAGAAATATTCCTCCCATTGCAGAGCTAACCCTCAACGAGCGAGGGAGACAACTGAGCCAGAGTCGCACGAGAGAGGGAGGTAGTTACTTCTGCAATTGCAGAACCCCGTATCGACCATTGATTTAGATGTACAATATTGAACCATCAATCCTAGGGTTCTCATGAATACCTAGGTGAAACGAATCCCAACAGCCAACAATGCCTAATAGTTGGACACGTATCAAAGGTTCAAGACTTATCCAGGTGGCTCCAGAGACACATACAGGACAAAAAGGGTTGATGAAAGCTCAAAAATCAAAGTGTTCAGATTTCTCTCGAACCAGTTTCAAGTTGAAGATTTCGTCGCCTTGATCGCAACGGTGTGAACAACGTCTCGATCCGAGCTCGTATAAGAAAGTTAGAGGAGTTTGAAGTTTTGTTAAGGTGAGGGAAGTGGGGCCCACAACATGCCACATGGTGTCCCAGTAAGTACACGAGACCCACATGGAAAGCCCCTCAACTGTTGACACATTACGCTTCTCCATTGATCCTCAACCTGCACAAAAAGACAAAACAAACATATTTTAAAAAAAATCAAAACAAACCATACCCAAAAATCAAAACATAACCATATGATTTTAAATATTAAATGGTTATTTTAATAACTATTTAAAAAATTAAAAAAATAAAAATAAAAAATCATTTAATATATATATATATAACAAGAATCAAAACAAAATTTGGTTCCGGTTATATGAACCATATTAAATTCCATATGGTTATATTATACCAAACAAATCCCAACAAAATATTCATGGGTATGTATTAAAGGTAAATATTTAAATGGAGTATGAAGGTTATGTATTAAAGGTTATGCTAACCATATGAAAATGCATATTCACATATGCCAAAACAAACGACAACCCCAATGGTTCTAACCTTAATAAAGGCTCCGCTGAGAACATAACATGCCCAAAATAACAATCATGGGATTCGAACCCTGAGGGGTAGGCCTCTGTCCTAACCAACAAGTACATCGGGTTCATGTTGAAGAATCTGTCGGCACTGGGGTATTTGAACAACAACCTCATATGCGCCCAGGGGGGAAGGCGAAGGCAGTAGAAGTGCGGGCACAAATTTTGAGGCAGAGGTCAGATCAGTGCAGATGCAAGCACGCAATTCGAGACAGATTCCAGTTTGATGTCTAGGGAATCTTTTGATCTCAAGGAGGTAAAATTTTCATAATGTATTAAAATTTATATGAATTTTAACCAGAATTTTGCAGGGAACACGATGGTGCACCCAAATTTTCCCTTTGAGCAGTGGTTTTGCAGATTCCCTATGGAGGCCGAGAATCTTCAGGAATCTTGAGGGAATTTTCAGATTCCTTGGAGGCCGAAATTCATCGGTGTCAGAATGAGGTCAACCTTATACTCATTCTTCTCAGAATTTCGCAAGGATCTCAATGGTGAGATCAGATTCCTGTTTTTGAGTTGCAGATTTATAGATTCCGGGTGGAGCAACATATTTCCCAACTTCCAATGGACCACCCCAAATGAATTGAGCCAGGAGTGCTCGAATTTGTTTTATAATAGTGGCCGCCAGCACATACAAGTGTGCCCAATACACTGCCATTTGTTGTAGGATAGCCTAAGCTAAGATGAAACGACCTCCCATAGATAACCAACAGTGGGACCAAAGTTGTAGTTTCCACCTGTATTTCTCAATCAACCACTGCCAATTCGCTACTGAGTATTTATTTGGTTTAATGTGAAAGCCGAGATATGTGAATCCCTCTTCCAAAAGAATATATCTGAAATCAAAGATCCTGCTGAGTTGTTTAATAATCTCCACGTCCCCCATAGTATACAAAATCTGAGACTTTCCTGCATTTGCCGTCATCCTGGTTGCCAAGCCTAAACGTTTTATAATGTTTCATAGTAACAACCATTGAGGAAGAATAGCATGCCAAAAATCAATGTCATCCACAAAGAAATTGTGGGAGGCTTCCCGATTTTGCACAATCTTAATACCCCGGAAAAAACCCTCCCTAACTGCACAATTTATTTTAAGGCTAAGGCAATCCATAACTAGAATAAAGAATAAAGAGAAAGGGTGATAAGGAGAAACCATTTCGCAGGCCTCTACCTGCCTTGAAGAAACAAGATGGTTTACTGTTGATCAGAATAGCCAGATGTGTGTGAGTAACACATCCCATTATCCATTCGACGATTGGAGTCATCAATCCAATTTTAGTTAGTATAAGTCGCTGAAAAGCCCAGTCAATGCAATCATAGGCTTTTTGTAGGTCAATCTTCATCACAACGGCTTCCATCCTTTTGGTGTGTATGGTATGTACAATCTCTTGGGTGGACACGGCAACATCGTATATAATCCGGTAGTGTAAAAATGCAAATTGTTCCCTTGAAATGTGCTCAGATAGTCCATGCTTGATGCGCTTCGCTATGATTTTAGATATGATTTTATAAGTAGTGTTGCACAAAGATATAGGTCTATAGCCTTGAAATGTATTAGTCATCGATGCCTTCGGAATAAGTGCTATGAAAGTAGAATAAATGGCACCATTGAGAGAATATCCTGCATCAACATGTCAAAAATGTTTGAAAAATTCAATCGTCCACCCATCGGGGCCATGACTTTTATCTTTAGCAAAAGACCGCATAACTCGAATGATTTCTTCCTTTGTAGCAGGTTTATACAGAAGTATAATATCCTCCACATTAAACATTTGTGGTACCTTCGAGATGCCCCACAGCTAGTCCGACACAAAATAACCTTGTCTTTGTTTAAATAACGACTCAAAATGATGGACAACCGCCTGTTGTATATCTTTTGTCGCATGAACCAATACTCCATTTTCGTTTATAATTTCCCATGTGGTGTTTCCCTTTTTCCGCATATTAGCAAAGTTATAAAAATACTTCGTATTTTTTTTTTCCCGCACTGAGCCATAATGCCCGACTTTTTAACCACCAGGTCTGCTCATGTAGTAGAAGGATCTCACGCTTCTGGGCCTCCAATTTTTTTGATGCGCCCCGATATTTCCATTGTAGTTTGTCCCCTATTCAGACATCTGTGTGCATACTGTGATTCCAACATAATTTCGGTGAGTTCCCACAATAAACTTCTCTTTTTCTCTCGTTCCCCCACACACACTCGAGACTTGATAGTCTGTAAGGTGTGAGTCATATGGAGCATGGGCAAAATATCAACCGGCCAAGGGCGCGAGCGCTAAATCTCAGAAACCAGTGAGCTAAAATCCGAATCACTTAACCAACTTCGATTGAATTTAAAAGGTATAGCGAGCATGGGTTTTTCAAATCGCCATCGAAGTCTAATGAACTGATGATCAGAAATCACCAAGTCTGCCACCCAGGATTTAATACCCCCCATCTGTTCAATTGGACATTTCTGGACCAAGAAGCAATCTAATTGCTTGGCAATGAATGCATCATCTTGTCGCCCATTATACCACGTTGGACCCAGGAAAAGTGGGCATATGTCCTTCAGGTGATGTGCATCAACCAAGTCCGAAATAAAATCAGCCGGGGGGTTGACTCTGTAGTGAATCCCCCAATTTCCCACCCCAGACAAAGTGCAATTCAAATCGTCGGCAACGATTAGTGAACCCAACTTGAGAATATCATAGTCAACCATTCTCTTCCATAAAGTACCTTTGTGTAAATATGGGGCATAAATATTAGCAATATGTATCGTGGGTTGGAAACCCCGGATAAAACCCGACAATAAAATCCCCACGAAAAACTTGTAAGCCCGAAACTTTTCTCGACGAGGATCCCAAATGGCAGTCGTACCGCTCAAAAGTCCGACTGAGTCAACTGTGACCACGTGCCAGTCTGGGAGCATGGATCCAAAATATGAAACAGTCTGGTCATAGGAAGTCATTGTTTCCTGAATACGAATAAAAAATGGAGAGCTCAAGAGAAAGAAATGTTCGAGGGATAGAAATTTATGATGGTCCCCCAACCCATGGATATTCAGGGAAAGGAAATTCATCAAGTAATGGCATGGGCGGGTGACAACGCTCTAAGGACCCACTCAAAAACAGAGGTTATGGCGACGTCACGGAAGTTTCCAGAATCAAGATCAAGTAATGAATCTGACAGTGGAATACGCTGCATCTTTGGTCGATATCTGCCACCCTTTTTCCTCCGCACAGTAATGTTTTGGGCAGATGAAGTATTGATGTTAATGTGCAAGAGAATGGATGGGTAGAGTGGCGAGGTCAATGTGAGGATTGGTGAGAAGAAAATCGATGTCTCTACCCACAGAGTTGTGAGGCGAGGATACTCCTCCAGGAACAGATGGAGGGTCTAGTTCGTGAGAAGGGGGGTCGGTTTGGGAGATGGGCCAATTACCAAGAGAGCAAGTGCAAAAGGAGCAGCAGGAGGGAGTGAAATGGTCGGCATGGAAGGCAGCATAAATGTATGGCGAGGAAAACCCCCCTGGATAGGAAGACAGGGTTAGGAGGTGTCTGCCGATGAGGGTCGACGTAAAGGGAGCAGGGAGGGAATACCCGATGGAGTAGAAGCCTTTAAAACAGTAAAGGATCCGGAATGTGACAGACTCGAAATAGGCGAAGACAGAAAAACAAAAACAAATGAAGTCAACTGATCCATTTCATCTGAAGATACAGGATGTGGAATCGGCGTACGTGGAGAGCAGGCCTGGAAATTGACGTACTATCGGACGTATTTTAATTTTGAGGACGTTTTTTTACGGTCGCGCAAAAATTGTGCACGTCAAACCTGACGTGTAAAATACATTGAGTGCCGTCAAAATGACGTTACTCAAAAATACAAATTCTCAAAATTATTTATTATATATTATAATTCACATCTTACAATAATTCATTGGGAATTTCTAAATTTACGGGGAATTTCTTAAATTTACGGGAATTTCTAAATCTACTTTTGAGATTTTTGATTTCATATGATGTGACTTAGCAATAATAATAAGTATCTAATTTGTTCCATGATTTTTTCTATTTATTAATTTCCAAAGAAATTTACCACACTGCTTTATTGCTTTGTCATCTCGTACCATAAATTTGCTGAAGAATTTGTCATCTAATTCCATATTTTTCTTTACTTACTAATTGCCAAAAGCAGTGACTATTAACATCGCTCAATATTTCACAGATTCACATGCATTTTTTAATGCACTGTTGAAGAATTTGTGGTTGAAGTCTAGAGTGTGCATTCTTTCTCAATCCGAAGTGTCACTACTATCAGCGTAATCTAACCAGTGTGGGGAGCATCTCAAACTAAGGTAAAGTTGGTAGCTTGAGCTTTGATGCGTTTTCAAATTCAAGAAAAAAAAAAAATTGTGTGAATTTTATTTTATTTTATTTCATTTCATTTGTATTTATTCTATTTTGTTAATATTTTATGGGTTATAATATATTAATAATTTATAATAAAAAATTTTGCATATGATTCTGTATATGTTATATTAGTCCAAATATTTTTTCAATAAGAATTATAGTAATAGACCAACATTTCGAAAATTCTTTATACTCACATTTCGAAAATTATGATTCAAGAGTGATTACTCACATTTATTTTCATGAAATTACTACGTTGTACACTAGAACTTCTTGTAGCACTAGAACTTCTTGTAGCGGCTCAGAAAATTTTCACCTTGAAGGCACACATTTGGACAACTTGGACTTTTGATAGGGACAATTTCAAGTAGATTGCAAACTATGGTAGATTTTAAATTGCAGTGTAAAATGAACTCGGTTTATATGAAAATCAACAGTGACGCTAATGCTCAAATTTGTGTCATTTACTTGAAGTTTATTGACGGTGATAAGGCTCCTTCAAGATCGGTCTTAGTGCAGTTGACAAACCCATGAACCGTTGCAGACTTATCTGTTGAGACCACTACTGAAACAAAGGCTCAGAAAATTTTCACCTTGAAGGCACACATTTGGACAACTTGGACTTTTGATAGGGACAATTTCAAGTAGATTGCAAACTATGGTAGATTTTAAATTTCAATGTAAAATGAACTCCGTCTATATGAAAATCAACAATGGAAGCTAATGCTCAAATTTGTGTCATTTGCTTGAAGTTTATTGACTGTGATAAGACTCCTTCAAGATCGATCTTATTGCAGTTGACAAACCCGTGAACTGTTGCAAACTTATCTGTTGAGACCACTACCTCAAAGCTTCAAGCCTGTTTAAGAGTCACTTGTGCAGCGAACTATGGACAACTACTCAGATAAGAACAATTACTAGAAATTCATCTTGTGAATGACTCAAGCTTAAATCTGTAGTAGCCACCTGGATAGTCATCTCTTCAAGCTCATATTGATAACTTGTGACTAGTGAGGTAGCTCGGACTAGTCTGTGGAATAGTAGTTGCAGTGGCTCATAATTGTAGCACTAACACCTCATATATGTGGCATAAAAATCTCATAATTTTGAAATAAAGAAGGTTTATGTTTGTTCTCTATATAAGGTCTATGATAGACCCTAATCTTAACATTTGAACAAATATCTTGTAGAATTTGGAGCTTACTAAGAACCTACCAAACCTAGAGTGAAGACAATCCTTGGAGCAGTGTTTGAAGACGGGTTGAGATATATACAATGTGAAGAGTAGCTTATTGAGGACATTAATTTTGGATAAAGGAAGGTTAGGATGAAGTCTACATTGGATAAATAAGACTTTGTGGAGTGGCCTCATTTAATAGTATTTTTTTATTAACATGATAATTGCATGCTATTGACATTTCACAGATTTTATGGTGCAAATATTTTTGGTTGCAGGTTTTTTTTTTTTTTTTTTTTTTTGGGTGTTTTTCACATGAAGTTTATACTAATTTTTTTTTTTTTTTTTTTTTTTTAAAGAAATTATAGTGTGGTTTTTGTTTTTTTAAATGCATATAGAAATTCTAAATATTATTCCTTCCAATAAAGGAAAATTTATGGAATGAAATTGGTATTTCTCAAAAGAGAAGTAAAAGTTTTTTTTTTTTTTTTTTTACTTTACATTTTTCTCATAGTAATCATCAAGATGGTTTTGTTATTTATTCAAATCAAGTTGAGTGTTGAGTACTTTACTTATATAAAATGCTAATGTGAATAAGCCATTTTAGATTGAACTTGCACAACAAAAAGATGTAGTTATTAACATTTTTTTCTTTACTTTTTTTTTTTTTTAATGAATCTTGAATAAATCTCATAGTTGTAATTTGGAAAAGTGCAAGTTATCCAAAGCCTTGGTAAAAAAAAAAAATCAACCATAAATTTCAATCTGGGAGTATATACATATTCAAAATTAAGTAAATTGACAAACTAATTACAATGTTAGGTTGTTTAGATAGATATAGTAAAATATTTTAAATTTATTTTATAATTTTATTTTATTAAAAAGATTTATCTTAATACTTCATAAAATATCATATCTTTAAATCTATTTTATTATTTTATTTTATTAAAAAACTAAAGGTTAACTACAATAGTTTGAGCTAACTCTCTATTACTTTAAAAATATTAATCAACTAAATAAAATAAAAAAAACATTATTATATTATGTTATAGTTCTTCTCTTATTTCAAACTTTACATTATCATTGAGACAATAAAAATATACTCTAAAAATTCAAAATTACTAATATATTTAAATAAATTTAATAAAATATTTATATTAATTTTATTTATTAACCCATAAATTACATTAATAAATTTTAGAACTATTAGATGCAAAAGTGTCATTTCATTTCATTGCCCACTTTTAAATACGTTGAAATGAATGTAAACTCATTTTGTCACCCTCAAATCTCAATTTCAAGTGTTGAGTTGAATTATTAAATATGAAGGTATGTTTTTACTTGATTATAGGCTTGCATGTGAAGCTTGTTGAATTGAATTGTTATGAGTTGTTATATATAATAGTTAAACTTTATTTAACAAATTTTTAAACTCCATTAGTATGATCTATTGTAATTGTTAATACTTTCTTTTTTAACATTTAACATTTTTTAACACTGTTTTTTATAATTGGTTTAACAATACTTATGTTTTTTAGATGATAAATAAATATGTATTATTAAAAAATATTTACTTTACTTTTCACGTATATTTTTTTTATACGGGTTATTATAAATCTACAAATGTCTCAAAAGAGAAAGATACAAGTTACAATTGGGGAAATGTATGGATGGACAAAAAGACAAACTTCAAAAGCTCAAAACAATTTAGAAACACTTCAAGAAACCCATAATGCTCATGTAGAACAAAAATTACATGAAATTTTTGGAAGTTCTTATAATGATGATCTAGATGAAGAAACAAATGAAGTTGATGAAGAAGTTGCTAATAATTCAAAAATGAAAGTGCAAACAAAAAGACACTTTCGTATGGAATGGTTAGATAAGTTTCTTTGGTTAAATTATGTGAGGTGTGATGATAAAATAGCTATGAAGTGTAATTATTGTGAGAAGTATAGGATGAATGGACCATGGGGTTTAGGGAATGGTTGCACCACCTTACAACATGATGCTCTTGTTACTCATGAAAAATCATTGGTGCATAAAGATGCGAAGGTAAGATGGATAAATGCACTAGAGGGAAAGATGAAACCAATTCCAGATCATATTAGACAAGTTGAAGATGCCAATAAGAAAATGGTGATTTCTACAATGAAAGTAGCATATTTCATCTGTCAAGAAGATTTATCTCTTTCAAAGTATGAGAAACTTTGCAAATTTCTAATGGATGCAAAAACTCCATATATGCCAAAGTCTCAAGAATACTCTTCCTACACAAATCGTAAGTCTGCAAATGATTTTATATATTGCATATCAAAACATCTTGAACAGATTCAAATAAAAAATATGTTGGAAAGTCCTTTCTTCTCATTAATGGTTGATGAAAGTACTGATCGAACCATAGAGCAACACTTTGTTGTTTATGCAACATATTTAGATTCAAAGGGCCTTGGGCCACCTATCTCACAGTTTATGAAACTCAATGACATAGTGGATGGAAAAGGGAAAACAATATATGATAGTGTCAATCAATTAATAGATGTTAGAGGTCTTGAATATAAAAATTTGATAGTTGTTTCTACAGATGGGGCTTCAACAATGATTGGACATGAAAACGGTCTTGTTTCATTTTTGAAAAAGAAAAATCCAAACCTTATTACAGTTCATTGTGTGGCTCATTGTGAATCTTTAGCAGCAGTAGATGCTTCTAAGAAAATACCTGAGTTATTATATGTTGAAAAAATTGCAAACAAAGTGTATTCATGGGTTCAAAACTCCCCAAAGAGAAATAATGAACTTAATGATTTGCTTAGAGTCATGCAAATTGATGTTCTTGATGTTCTACAGATACATTTAGTGAGATGGTTATCCAGGGGGAAGTTATTATAAGACTTGTGAAGCTTATGCCTGCAATTCTAACTTCGTGGAAAAATGAAAAAAAAAAAAACTTCATCATGGTATGACATGACACGGATATATTCTATCCAATATTGTCTACATATGCTTGCTAATGTGCTATGGGAATTGAATAAGTTGAATATGAATTTTCAAGAAGAAACTGTAGACATTACAACTATTGGTTTGGCTCTTGAAGTAACTATAAGCACATTATCTAGATGGTTTCTTAGAAAAAGAAACATTTGCAGAAGGCACAATTTATCTTTCAAAATTTTTAAGTGATTCTCAAAATGGATACATTGATATTAAAGATGAAGAGACAATGGTAGAGAGACATGAATTACGATGTTTCTCTATCTCAACCATGGATATTGAATCCAGTGAAGCAAGGAAACAATCTATGAAGCCTTATATTGAAGGTACACAAGAGAGTTGTCAACAACTCACAGAAGGTTATATATAGACTCTCATAGACTCTTTAAATGAAAGATTTCCAGACCTTCATCTTTTTAATGCAATAAAATTGTCCAGCTCTTGTTATTATCTAGAAGAGCGTCGCAATCGTGAGAAAAATTCAGAGCATTGGATTTTAAAGCTTTTTCAACATTTGCAACATACTATATCAAGAGATGCTGGATTTGTAGCTTTATTTGATGTTAAATCTTGTAAAAGAGAGTTGCACCCTTTTGTTGATTCATTAAATCTAGCTTGTGAGGGTTTTTCTATGAAAGAGGCATGGAAAGTCTTTCGTAACACAAAACAATGGCACAAAACTTATCATAATATGATGAAATTATGGCAAGCTGTGCTCACTATTCCTGCAAGTACAGTAGATTGTGAAAGAGGATTTTCTAAGCAAAACATCATCAAGGACATTAGAAAATCAAGGCTAGGGTTGGATACACCGGATGATTTAATGAGAACATTCCTTGAATGAACCAACCATCTAATGTTGATTGACATGCAATATATAAGGTATGGAAAGAAACAAAGTCAAGAAGGATTCTGAGGTTGAAATTTCTTTATAGGTATGTTTAATAGAGAATCTATGTATTAAGATATTCCTATTGAAAAGTTTTTTGTAGTTTCTCCGGAAAGTTTGACTTTAAATTAAGAATAATTACCATCTATTATTGCAAAAGTTTTTTTATTTTATCTAAGAATTTTGAGTTTATGTTATAATTTTTGCAAGGATTTCATTGTTTAAATGTCCTACTATAAATTCATACCATTAATCTGATAGACCACTCACACTCCTACTCACACTCTGAGGCTTGGATGGCCAAGACTGTTGGATGTTGCACACTATTAGAATCACTGCAAATGTATTGATAAGTCACTACTATATGTGTAAACTATATGATTTTAAAATAAACTTTTATGAACAATTTATGAACAAAATAGAGTTATGGCTGGATTATTGCATTAAAAAAAAACGTTGGAAGATATAATGCTACTCATTTAGTTTATTAGCATTTGCACTATATGATTCTACCCTCAATCTTTAAGAACAAAACATAGAGTTATGACTTGATTATTGCATAAAAGCGCTCGCTCGAAGGATGGAATCTCCAATGCTACTAGTTTAGTTTATGAAAGGTAGATAATTGAGATAAAATGTAAAGTGAAGGGCACATAAATTTAAAAACGTCATAAAATTTTCATTTGACAGGTAGAGGGGATTTGAAATTCCAGGCCTGCTGGAGAGTATCATCACGAAGGAGTGACCACGAAGTCCTCGACATTTGGATAAGAAATTGGAATTTGTCCCTGTTGGCAATGCCCATAATGCCTCAAGTGTCGTCGATGACAATTATGAAAAAGATGGCATGTTTCATGGAAGAGATGGCACCGAAAGGGAAAACTCTAGTAATCAATCCTTTGTCTATGCAAATAATTCGCTCAAGCCAGATCAATGTGGGGAGGGAGACTGCCAAAGAAGGTAACTTCAACCAGAAGCTAGGAAATCTGCTTGTCTAGAGCCCCCATGACTTTTGGGTCCACATACACGAAAAGACCAATGCAATTTCCAATTGCAACCAGAAAATGACGCGTCCCATATTCCAGTGGAAGCCCAGGGAGCTTCACCCAAACTAGATGGTTTTGTGGGGTATCCCTCATTGCGTTAAACCCAATGTACCAATGATGTAAGTCCAGAAAACATCGCCCACGCACCCAAGGTCGAGCCAAAATGCATTCCAAGTCCTTTTGAGAAACAAAATGGAAATTGTACCAGTTGTTCATGAGCCAGCAGACAGTGGGTGGATATCCTAGAATAGGCATCCACAATTCAATTGCCCACTTTGTCATGTTCCAAATCGATTGTCGTCAAAATACCACTTGCCCACCAAAGCTCGCTTCTGCAAACTAGTGGAGCAATCCCTCATCACATCATAGCCGAAGCTCAGAAGTCATCCATCAACAGACAACTTGAAAGGTTTCGGTTTAGGTTTAGTGTGAACGCTACAGTGCGGATGATCAAACAGAGTATATTTATTTGCTCGTCCGTCACCTTTCGCATGGCAACCAGGTGTCACCTCCAACAAAGAATGGAGAATGTAGGTGTGGCATGACAATTTTGATACGGGGATCTGTAATCTCCCCCTCGACATCCACGGTGGCATCAATAAATGCCGCATTGGATGGTCCATCTTTGCCCAGTGTGGCCAAGTAGGCCTTGAGTGCTGCCATGTATACACTCGAGAGAGAAAGAATGTTCGCCCCATGTGGATAAATCCAACGGCACATAGAATAATCAAGAAAAGTAAGGAAGAAGTCAAGTGCTATAGATGTTGGAGTAGAGACTTCCCTATCCCACGCCAAGCCAGGGAATAATAATAAAGAACACCCCATAGAAAACTTAAAATGGAGTACAGCAATCTACCGCATTCCAAGATTGGTGATCCCCATGTCAGAAATTAGTAAATGACCGCCTCCATCTTAGTACATCAAAACCAGGGCGAGCCTTATTTCCACTGCCATAGGCCCATAAATGCGCCCAGGCAGGGAATGCCCACCGTTAGATTAAAGCTGTAGATCATCGTGCGGCAGGCATTCCCTGCCTGGGCGCATTTATGGGCCTATGGCAGTGGAAATAAGACTCGCCTCAAAACCACATCTGGAAACGGATTAATCCGCCGAGTCTTCATGAACCTAATCGCCTTTCCGGCCTCCTCAATATTCACTCGCATTAATAGAAGGGGTACTGCCACAAAAAACGACCCGGAATGTTGAAAATTCTGTTGCAGATAAAAATTCAAAAAAGATAAAAACGCGGGATCTTAAATCACCCCATCGCCCTAGTGGCGCCCATGGTGTTTTCTGAGTCTCTGAAACTCTGCTAAATCAAATCCAGAGAAGACTGTAACCAATGGAGGAGGATGCCATAAACATGTAATCGTTCCTTCTAGGCGTTTGCGGTGTGATAGAGTCGGGTGTGTTAGACTACCACTGCAAAACGGATGCTGACTGTCCAACAGACACACCTCCTGATCCCAGAATTTGCCACAACGAAACTCACTGCCCACTAGTTTGTAATTCAATGGAAGGCATTGATCCATTCCAATCCCGAAAGAGCAAAAATTGGATTTGCTCAATAACTGCAAGAGACAGAGAGATGACTGCACCAAAAGCAAAACTAAAATTGTGGCTGCTGGGATTCGAGCCCAGGTCTCCACGGCCACAACGTGGAATTCTCACCACTAAACTACAGCCACTAGTTATAATGGGTTGCAAGAAAACAAGAGTCATACCATAAACATACAACGTCTACCTCACTTGATAGAGCGCAATCCTCTTAACCTTCTACTGTGCTCGTGGATTCGAGCCCCACGATGAGCGTCACTGTTTCCTTTGATAAGGGACACGGAGTTGGGCGTTTTGGCCACGTGACAACTCTCTGCTCCTAAAGGTGACCATTGTTGACTTCAAACAAATTAAGCAGGACTACACCCGTAATAAACTCAGCAACGAGCGTCTTCCATTTTTATATAGCTTATTGCATTGAGATGTACATGGAAAGAAAAGTAAAAAAGATGGTTTAGTTTTTGGTAAATTTTTATGATTGTATTTTTTTTTGGTTTAAAATCTCGTTAGTGGATTTGTTGAAATTGTAGGCATTAGTTGTTGAAATTGCACAATTTATAAGTAATGTGGGTGTTTCGGGTTTTGAATTTATTTATAAATACAATTTTGATAACTAATATTGCAATTTTACCAAACTTTATGTAACTAGATCTTGGTGATAATGCCCTAAAAAAATCCAAATCATAACTTTTCAAATAAAACTCAAGAGAAGTGTTATTTCATATATTCAATTTGTTCACTTTAAATGGCACAATGAATGTCATTCTGAACACTCACTATGCCCATTACTACGTTGAAAAGGAAAAAGACCTTCATTAAAATGGGTAACCTTGAAGGGTACTTTGAGGAGAGGTGATATCGAATCTATGATAAGCAACAAGAATTAAAGTGCCAGGTGAGGTGATTAATCATTTCAAGGATGCATTTAGGTACCTCAACAAAAAAAACTGATGTTTTGCGAAGCTCATAGGAACTTAGAAGTTGTTGGGAAAAGTGGTGCAATGGCATGACTTTGAACTAAAGGAGCTTTTGAGCCAATGCAAGTATAAGATTCTAAAACTAGTATGAATGTATTGGTTCAGCTCAAACTTTTAGCCTACCCTCCTATCACAATTATGAGGGTATAGACCAAAGTAATACCAAGAAGCATTCAAAACAGAGTATAGACCAAAGTCATACCAAGAAGCATTCAAAAGCGTATAGACCGAAGTCATAGCAGGAAGCATTCAACATAACCATTGAGTTGGAGGATGAAATGGAGCGTTGGAGGATGAAATTGAGCCAAATGCTTAAAATAAAGAGCATAATAGAAAAGAATGGGCTTGTAAAAATATCAATGAATTCAAGAAACATTAGTTGAAACATGCCAAAGAGAGAAAGCAACTTGATGGAAATATTAAGACCAAAAGAAAGAAAATAACTCAAAGAAGTTGAACATAATTATTTTTTTCTCACATACTTAATATGGATGAGTGCTCTTGAAACCAATGTAAGTTTTAATTGTAGAATCAAGGCTGTTATTTAAATAAAAAAAGGGCATTGAGGAAACAATTTGCATACACCTTTTCTGTCGAAAGCCAAGAAGACAACTTGTTAGTGGTAACCATGGTTGGACGCCTTAAGGCATGCAAGGTTTTTTCCCATAGTATATTTAAAAAATGGCCTTCACCTTTGGATATTGCATCTGGACAAAAAGGAGGAGTGAGGGAGGATCTCACGGGTATGTGTTAAGGGCACACAAATTTATTAATAAAATTAATAAAATTCATATGCAAGTATACGATACACTGAAGAAGTCATAGGAAGAGTACAAGGCTAGCCATGATCAACACAAAATAAAGAAGTTAGTCAGAGTGGGAGATAGAGTATGGTTACAACTAAACAAGGAAAAACTATAGGGTCCTAGTAAGAAAATCAAGGTTTTGCATTATGGTCCTTTCAAGATACTAGAAAAGGTGGGATATAATGCCTACCAACTAAATCTACCCCATACATGTGCATTTACTCAGTGGTGAATGTGAAAAATCTAAAACTCTGTGAGTCATTCACGTTGGATCAGAAAGAGGAGTAAGTCTTACCTTCCATAGAGGACTTAGGTCCATATGCATAGGAAGAGTTGATAGAGGATACAATTTTATAAAAGAGGTCCATAATTACAAGATAGGGGTAACATGACCTTTGGGAGATTGTGTTGAAAGGAAAACTCCCAATAAAGGCTAAATGGTACTACAAGGATAAGGTAGAAGAAAATTTCCCTCACTTCATTCATTACAAACTTTTGGGGACCAAAAGCCTCCAAAATGGGAGGTATGAGCCAGATTGTATCATTATATTTTTTGTCATCCATCTTGTTGTTTTTAGGGTTGAAAAGTCAAAGAAATAATTTTACAAGAGCAGTTTTAGTGGTGAGACCTAGTTTGAGGTTAGAAACATTTTTGAGGTTGGTTTGAAATATTAAATGACATTTTTTGGGGCTAAAACTTTTTCTCTTGAGAAATGCGCCCCTTGATGATATTCTACACTTAAACATGTTTCCAATGGTGCAATAATTACTCGAATTGAAGTTGGGATGGAAAGGTTATGCCTCTAGGAAGTTTACCTATTGTGCTTGACCACCATGATTCGAGAGGATGCCACACCAAACCCCATTGCTCATCGAAAATGGGATAGCCACATGGGGATTATGAAGAATATGATGGAAGGGTCGAATTGTAACTCATGTTGAGGGTTGAATGGGTCAAATACAACCCCTAGTTGGCTATCAAGATTTTTCATAACTAGGTCACTAGGATGATAAGGGGTTCCATTCTATTTGCTTGCATTTTTTCCATAGTAGAGTAGAGTGGTTAAGTGTGGGGGGGGGTAGAGAGAGAGGGGGGGTATGTGTTTTGTAGCAACCCATGGGACACAGGCCTTAAGAAACACCATAGATAGTTCCTTCTCTTTGTATTTGCAACATTTCCATTTCTCCTGAAAGGGATTCTTAGAGCATATTTGGTGTTTATTGTGGTTTGTTTGTATTTGTCTTTCATTGTTCTCTATTTTCTACATTTATCTATTAAAAGCATAAATATAAGATTAATAATTAAAAAATCTAGAAATCTAAGGAAATTAATGCTCATAGTATAGATTTCATATTTTAGATTATTTTTATCAGATCGATTATGAAAGACTTTCCAATGGAATCCATGATATTTTATAGATAACTCATGCCCCTATAATGCTCCAACTAGATCACATTCAATACCACGATTATGCTCTATGGTCCTGCAAAAATGAAGATAAAGGACTTTTAAGAAAAAAAGTGGGGCTCATGGATAGGTTTAAGGTATAAGGTAGGTTTAGGGTTTGAAATTTTTGTTTGATTATTATGAGGATCTAAAGATGGATAAGACATATAAGACTTCAAACAATAATCTCTCCTCTCCAATAATAATGATCATGGCGAGATGCCACCCCCATATATTACCCCAGTTGCCCTGGTTAAAAAACTAGCATACTTTTTTCTTCCATTTCACTACTTTATGTATCATAAACTTTAGCTCAATTTAGTGTTTGGAACCTTCCGATCTCCATACTTCAATTACCCCCTTATATTACCCTAGTTGCCCTGGTTAAAAAACTAGCATACTTTTTTCTCCCTTTTCACTACTTTATGTATCATAAACTTTAGCTCAATTTAGTGTTTAGGACCTTCCGATCTCCATACTTCAATTAAATTATGAGTTTATAACTTATGTAGATAAGAAATCTTCTCAACATAACTCTTTGGTCACATTCATTTCATAAATCACTAGTCTACTTCCAATGATATGATTTTAAAATTTCCAAGTTTTTAACTTATATATAGTTAATGCTTGAAAGCATCTTTTCATATATTGTACGACTAATTTGACATTTTACAATTTGAAAACATTGGGATTACAAGAAATTTGCATATAAAAGAATTGGAAGAGATGGTATGTGTACAAAGGTAATTGAATGCTAGCTAGTACTCTCATTTCATTATCTCAAATGTAAGTTACTTTTAACTAGAAAAAAAAAAAAAAAAACAAATAATATTTATATGACTTCCAAATGCTCAACTTATCAATTTCAATGTGAAAATCTTTAAGAAAAGAAGAAAAACAAACAAATAATATTTATATGACTTCCAAAAGCTCAACTTATAATTTTCAATATGAAAATCTAATTTGTAAGAATGAGTTATGTTTCTTTATTTTCATCATTTCATTTTAACATGCTCATATATCATATATTGATAAGTATATTTATATATAATGTTGATGGATTTTAAAAAGTTGTATAATTATGTTAGGTTTTTTTATAAGATTGGGTAGGGAAATACTATTCACTCCATCCAATTAGAAAACTTCTTCATAGCTTTTCTAGTCAATCATTTTCAATGTGAAAATCTTCAACGAGAAAAAAAGAAAAAAAAAAAACAAATAATATTTATATGACTTCCAAAAGCTCAACTTATCATTTTCAACATGAAAATCTAATTCATAAGAATGAGTTATGTTTCTTTACTTTCATCATTTCATTTAACATGCTCATACATCATATATTGATAAGTATATTTATTTATAATGTTGATGGATTTTAAAAAGATGTATAATTATGTTAAGTGTGTTTTTATAAGATTGGATAGGCAAACACTATTCACACCATCCAATTAAAAAACTTCCTCATAACTTTTCTAATCAATTACTTCTAACCAATTGTATATTAACATGGGCAGACAAACAAAATATTAAAATAAATTTAAATCTGTCCGGAATATCTCTAGTGTCCTAGTAATTTTTTCACGAATTTGTTAGACGCTAAAAGGAGGAAACGATGAGCCTGATACGAAGGTCGTCTCACGTATTTTTTTCTATTACGACCTCCGCCACTTCCACCAGGATCTGACTTCTGCAAGCAGAGCACTGCAGGGTTTTCTTAGAAAATTGGGCGCAGGTCTCGATGATCTGCTGCCCTCTTCTGTGTCGTCTTCGCACCAGAGCAATCGATTGAAGAGAATTCTCTCGGGGCTTCGGGCCGATGGGGAAGAAGGCTGACAGGTCAAGGCACTTACGCGTCTTTGTGACCTCTGGTGGTGATCAAGACTCGTCCATGGAGGAGGCCAACTTCTCACAAATATTTTTTTTCCCTAATGCTTGCGTTTCTGTAACACCTGTGTGTCCTAATCGTTAAGGATTTGATATCCCTGCGGCGGCCCGAAGGATTGGCCTTGGTGCGATGGGGTAGCAGGCAGCAAACGACGATCTGGTCAACTGAGATTCGGGCAGCTGAAGTCCGACATGATTGGGAAGGTTCACACTGGAATGTTGGAGAGGCTGGAAGAAGAAGAGGACGATCCCTTCAAAGACGAGGACCTTCCAGTTGAGTTCAAGCGCAGGAAATGGAGCCTTTTGTCGATTTTACAGTGGCTCATATTTTCTGTATTTGTGGCAGCGTTTGTGTGCAGCTTGGCAATTCATTCACTCCCCAGGAAGACTGTGTGGGGTCTCCATCCCTGGAAATGGTGCTAGTTGGTTCTGGTACTCTTTTGTGGAAGGCTTGTGTCTGGGTGGGTCATTCGGATAGCAGTGCAATATTTTTTGTGGAACGATTTTTTTTTTACACTCGGAAAAAGGGTTTTGTATTTTATGGAATTAGGGAAGTTGTACAAAATTGTTTCTAGCTAGGGCTTGTTCTCCTTTCCTGGCATTATCTCTTTGACAAGAAAGTGAGGAAGGAGACCAAAAGCACTTCACTACAAATGATTAACAAGGTCCTAGTCTGTTTTCTTGTGAGCACCATTATCTGGCTAGTGAAAACCCTACTAGTCAAGGTCGTGGCATCCTCCTTCCATGTGAGTACTTATGTTGATTGGATACACAAAGACCGTGGTTGCAAGATAAAGACTTTATTAGAAATGAAATCTATGGCATGAGGAGTGTGGCAATCTCAACTTTCTGAATTTACTTGGAGTTTGGTAAGATAAATACATTGAGTTTGATCAACTACACATAGAAATGCATGTAATTTAATAGTGTAAATATTTTTAAAATTTAATCTCACTAAAATTTAAATAATTTCACTTAATTATTGTTTTTCACATTCACCAATTCACTAAAATTTTCATAATTTCATTTAAATTATTGTTTTTCACATTCACCATTTTCCTGATGTAAATGCTAGTCTAGGTTATGTTTAAGTATCTTGCAATGTTGAGTGTAATTTTTTTTTTTTTTTTAATTTAACCTCACTAAAATTTCCATAATTTCACTTAATTATTGTTTTTCACATTCACTACTTTCCGTGGAAATGCTATCATCAATTCAAAAAAATAAAATATAAGTACATGGTTCTTTTCTTTTTAGATTGTTTCACATTTAATATAATAGGAGTTCTCTTATGTAATATTTTGGAATTTATGTAATATTTTGGAATTTATGTAACATTTTGGAATTTATGTAACATTTTGGAATTTATGTACCGTAAATTTTCTTCTTTTCAAATTAATGCTAATATATTAATCCAAAAAATATAAGTACATAGTTCTTCTTTTCTTTTCAGATTGTTTCACATTTAATATAATAGGAGTTGTCTTATGTAATATTTTGGAATTTATGTAACATTTTGGAATTTCTGGTACCTTAAAATTTTTTTCTTTTCAAATTAATGCTAATATATTAATCCAAAAAATATAAGTACATAGTTCTTTTCTTTTCAGATTGTTTCACATTTAATATAATAGGAGTTCTCTTATGTAATATTTTGGAATTTATGTAACATTTTGGAATTTCTGGTACTATAAATTTTTTTCTTTTCAAATTAATGCTAATATATTAATCCAAAAAATATAAGTACATAGTTCTTCTTTTCTTTTCAGATTGTTTCACATTTAATATAATAGGAGTTGTCTTATGTAATATTTTGGAATTTATGTAACATTTTGGAATTTCTGGTACCTTAACTTTTTTTCTTTTCAAATTAATGCTAATATATTAATCCAAAAAATATAAGTACATAGTTCTTCTTTTCTTTTCAGATTGTTTCACATTTAATATAATAGGAGTTGTCTTATGTAATATTTTGGAATTTCTGGTATCGGAATTCTACTAAAAAAATTGAGATTGAATTTTGATTTATGTTATTTAAATTTCAGCACCCTAAAACTCATTGCGGAAGGTTACCCATCAAACCCATTGCGGAAGGTTACCCATCAAACTTCCTGCCAGATTTTAGAGAAATAAGATCAGAAAAATCCACCAAAAACCCTTAAAAAGTCACACTAAAAACAACTCAAATATAATATGGCAGATAATTCAAGACTAAAAAGTGTCCATTCAATATCCAAAACACAATACTCATATCCAACTTTTCACTATGACCAATGCAAATATAGTGACCAATGCAAATTTCATTGATCCATTACAAAACAGATTATAAAGTTGCCTAACATCAAAATTGACAACCTGTTTTACTTTGAAATTTCTAATGCTATGATTAAATAATTTAATTTTGAAAAATATTGAGAAATTTTATAGATACTAATAGTATAAAACAAAGAAAATGTTTGTTATTCCAAGTTTTTATTTATTTTTCCAAAAAGAATAATAATTGCAATTTCTATAAAACATATGATTTATATATATATATTTAAATTATGAAAATAGATTATAAAGTTGTCAAATATAAAAAAATTAACAGATAATTAAAAAAAACAAACATATATATATTTAAAGATATATAAAAGTATCATATGTATGTTTCTGTTATGGTTTCTTTTCAGATGCAATTTGTTTTTGTAAAT
Source organism: Pinus albicaulis (assembly GCA_034641835.2). Lineage (NCBI taxonomy): Eukaryota > Viridiplantae > Streptophyta > Pinopsida > Pinales > Pinaceae > Pinus > Pinus albicaulis. The sequence continues at coordinate 854,124,796 of CM076582.1, read as the reverse complement.
ATAATGTCTAATAAGACTAAGAGAATATAAATATCTTAAGCTGAGTTATATTAGTCATTGGGCCAAGCTGGGTGAGAACTAGCAGCCTCGATATAGTTCTAAATTCAACATAAGGGACTGGAGAGAGTAGACAGACTTGTTTCCAAACTGGCACAGGTTACTCCAGACCAAATTACAATTATAGAAGTAGAACTATTCTATATTTAAGTCTACAACAAAAGGAAGAGGAAATTGTGTATGATTACATATAAGGCTCGAAAAAGAAAGGAACAACATAAAGAAATTTCCACCTATTATTTATGTATACAAATGAAACCTGTAAAACTAATGAAAAATTATAATTGTAATCACTTGCATTGAAAACTAAGACTCGTGCATAATGAGCAAGCAAATTAAATAAGAATTAAATCTTTCTCTTTTAAACAAGAAGAGTATGAATAGCTTATGACTGAATGAGAAACAATTTGTTTTTTTAAGGTTCAATGAGGCTAGCGAAATTATTCTTTTCATTAAATATCTAGGACTACCAAGAAAACAACAAACGAAAATTATAAGAGACATGTGGGATGTTTGAAACCCTGTAGGGTTTGTCGAACTTAATAGAATATAACTTATATGCAACTATAACAATAAGAACATAATCATCATGATAATTTACATATACAGTAGAAGAATCTATTCATGAAGTGGAAACCATATATCAAATAAAATAAGGTCAGAGGTCGTAAACTCATAACCAATTTATCAATGGCACGACTGGAAAACATATACTACGGTTCCATTTCTCAAAATTTGTAAACCAGAAATACAACTACGTAGATAATGGTATAGGTATATTTTGACCAATGCTCTCGGTCAACAACCAGAGTGATAAATAGACTTCTTCAGTTAAAATATAACCAAGAGTTAGATCAACATTTTCCTTTTAAAATAAAATCCTAAAAGATTGGATCTCGAACTCGTTGAAACCTTGAAATAAATCAACCAAGAAGAAATCATTAAAAATCTAGAAACCTTCGCTTAAGCTGGAAACGACAGTCACATCCCATCCTTGTTCGCAAGGGTTTGCAGAGTCCAAACTTGTCATGACCATGACAAGGATAAAACATTAATAACAAATTCACACTTCAATAAGTAAGAACACTAAAGCAGATAATTAGTTAGGGTTTTGAATCCTACCTGTATATAACCATGAAGGAAATAACAACCTGTTACTGCACATAACAAATTTCCAAAAATGAATGAAGGGGATTAAGTTAATTTTCTAAAAGAGTGACTCGATGATATGAAAACTCTTAAATTACAAACAGCTACAGCCAGAGGGTTGGGGAAGCCTTTGTTCTCCATAGGGAAGGCTTTTGAGTGATATGTGGAGCCACTTTTCCATGTGTCGAGGAGGAGAAAAGTTTACAACAAAAAACATGTTTCCATTAATTCAACATAGCCAAAATTTGCAATCGATAAACCATTTAAACAATCAAGATAAAATTATAATCGTGAGCCCATGGCGAAGGTGAATACCTGGTGGAGCTTAATCCTTCTAGAATGAGCAATCTTCCTCCCATTTCATAGCTAACCCTCGATGAGCGAGCGAGGGAGACAATTGATCCAAATTTGTGCGAGAGAGTTGAGGTAGTTACTTCCGAAACTGCAAAACCCCATATCCACCGTTGATTTCTATGTACAATATTCAACCATCGATCCTAGGGTTCTCATGAACACCCAGGTGGAACGAATCCCAAAAGCCAGTAATGCCTCATAGTTTGGAAACGTTTATAAGGTTCAAGACACCTTCCAATGAATTTCGGAACATTTTCATAGCCATACAAATGCCGACATAATATAAGTAAAGGTAAACACTAATAAATATACATACGGCATTGGAATAAGGTTTGAAACCAAAATATAACTCCCTAACTCGTAAGTTAAATGATCACTAAGCTCAACTATACTTAGCGCTAATGGTGGATTCACCATAACCCTTTTACTCATATTCCAAGATCATAAGAGATCAAACAAATTCCATGTTACATCAACAATGAATCCATATTATAATACGAATAATAGATAGACAAGCAAACATATTCCTTGTTACAAGGAAGACATGTGGGAGTTTGGATTTAATTATTTTAACCTCATCGATTTGTAAATTAACTAATTATTTAGGGGTAATTTATCAAAGTTAAAGAAAAATATTGGGGTGTGTTACAAGTGGTGTCAAAGCCACGGCTCCCACACTGTGGTATATTTTGGGCAAATCAAGATTATAACAAGTTTCATTTTTTGCTTCATAGAGAAAGAGAAATGTGGAGAGGAAGTGGTACGATGACCACACCACATGTAAGACCAACTGTAGGGTCTAGTTCGATACCCTTTCCAGGACCTAATCCAAAAATGTGGGTCTAGTTGGGGGAAGAAACTCAGACCACAACGGTCATGTTGCTGGAAGCAGTGCAATAGTTGAGGAAAAAAATGGCCAATTTAAGGGTAGATAATGAGCAACTAATGCGGGAGCAAGAACGAATATTGAAGACTTTAACTTACAGACAGAATCACATAAATTTTTTCCCAACCCTTGAGAATGGGAATATAGCAGAGTCTTACAAATGGAGAGAGGACAGTATGCCTGAGAGAAGTCATACACAGGAGTCATAAGGGGATAAGGACATGAATGAAGAAGAATCTGGAAACACTTCTAGGATAAAAGGGGAAAAAAGACAAAAGATAAAATTACAAGGGGAATTTAGGAAAATTAAGCCTCCAACATTTGACAGTGAGTCAGAGGAGACAGTTGAAGCTTGGCTAATAAATATGAATACATATTTTCATATTGATGAATATGATAATAATTTGAAAGCTCTCTTGGCAATCTACCAGCTCCGGGGAAAATCCATTTTGTGGTGGGAGGACGTAAAGGTTGTGCATGGAGTCAATGAACAAGAAATAATATGGGAGGATTTCCATACATATTTTAAAAATAAGTACTTGACTGAATGATTTTATGATGATAAAACCAAGGAATTTCATGACCTCATATTGGTTCAACTAAAAAATGGAATAGTATGTGGTGAAATTTAATTGATTGTTAAGGTTTGTTCCTTACATGCGATAGGAGAAGGCCAAGGTATAACATTTCATAAGTAGTTTGCTTGCAATTATGAAGGAATTTTTAGAGTTTGACAACCCTAAGACTATGGATGAAGTTGTTTGTAAGGCACAAAAATGGTATCCGCAGATGAAACAGAAAGGGGATGGTAACAAAACATGGTCAAGCAAGAAAGGGTAGAAAAATTTTCAGAATATGAAGAATGCAAAAAAATTTCGATGCCAAGAATTTACACAGAAACCAACAAGGTAAATTGGTGAGGAAAAGTCATCAGAATTCTCAATTGCAGAATGAGTCAAAACAAATAGAATTTTCAAGTAAACTTGAAACTGGTAAGCTACATAAACCCCCATTACGATGTTGGGGCAGTGTGGAACCACACTAAATTAAAAATTGTCCATATCGTGGAAGAATAGAGAAGGAAACCAATAAATAAGAAGAATCTACCTTAGGTGAAGTGTCAAGAAGTTTACCTAAAATTAATGTTGTGTTGGAATATCATCAGGTTGAATATCAACCTATAATGATTGAGTTTGAAGGTAATATTTCCAGTCATGTTGTGTCCATTTTGATAGATCATGGAGAAAATTTGATCTATATCAGTCCTAAAATAATGGATTTGTGTCATTTGCAAGCTATTAAGTTTAGAAACTCGTAGTTGGTACAATTATCCACTGGGGAAAAATAACAGAGCTAGCAAAAGTGGAGAATTATCATGTTGAGTTAGATGGTCAGCCAATAAAAGTAAATTTGAACATTTTACTCTTAGGTTCTTATGATTTTTTAATTGGTATGGAATGACTGGAAAAAATTTGGTCCCTTGTAAACTACAAAGATAATACCATCAATTTCATTAACGAAGGGGGTGTTAGATAAGAAATCCAAGGGATAAAAAGACCTATAAAATTGAGACCAATCATAACCTCACAATTGGGTAAATGTATTAGGAAGGGCTGCCAAATTTATGCAGTCCAAGTGGGATACACTAACTCTAAGGATAAGATAGCCACCTTATAAAATATGCCAATTGTCCAATATTTTTCTTATGCATTTTCAGAATGTATGTTGGGGTTACCTCCTAAATAATATATCGAATTTACAATTCAATTAATTTTGGAAGCCACCCTAGTATCCAAGGAACCCTGTCGTATGAGAATACCAAAATTGACTAAATTAAAACTGAAACTATAGGACCTTCTTGATAAGAAATATATTTTCCCAAGTGTATTGCCATGGGGGTCCCTTGTACTCTTTATTAAAAAGAAGAATCTCACCCTAAGGCTCTGTATTGACTATCAACAACTAAATAAGTTAATTGTTAAAAACAAATATCCACTACCTAGGATAGATGACTTATTTGATCAGGTTAAGGGTATTACTGTGTTTTTAAAGATTGATTTATGGTCGAGGTACCATCATACATGAATCAAAGAAGAATACATATGAAAACTACATTTAGGACTCGTTACAGGAACTATGATTTTGTAGTCCTACCTTTTGGGCTTACTTAGAATGCCCCAACCACAGTTATGTTCCTTATGAATAAAATATTTCATCGGTACATTGAAAACTTTGTGTTAAATTTTATTGATGGCATCTTAATTTATTCAAAGAACATGGAAGAACATAAGAGGACTTTTCAAATAGTATTACAAACATTGTGAGAGAACCATCTATATGCCATATATATAAAACATGAACTCTATAAGGATCAAATATAATATTTGGGACACATAATCACTCAAGAGGGAATAGTTGTAGATCTTCAAAAAATTAAGACTATCATGGAATGGTCCATTCCTACAAATATTGCATATATCCAATCCTTTATGGTTTTAGCAAGCTATTATTGTCGCTTTATTGAAGGGTTTTCCATAGTAGCCTACCCCATAACTTATTTGCAGAAAAATGAGAGATATTTTAATTGGACAACAGAGTGTCAACATAGTTTGGCTAGATAAAACCTTTGTTGACTAAATTAGGTTGACTACAACCCCTATTCTAAGGATAATAGACCTAGAAAAGGAATTTGGTGTCTATACAAAAGCGTGTCTGTTGGCTCGAAGGGGTCATGACCTAGGTTTGGAGGTTAAGGTTTGCCAACAAACCCCTATACTACTGGCCTTTTCAGCAGTGACCTGATTGCGCAGGACAAAGTCTCACCCAAATCAGTATGGGAGGGTGTTGGAACCAGGTTTTTGCACCCTAAGAGAGAGTAGGTAAGTCAAGTAGATCCACGTTCGCAACCTATCGGGTTCGCACCAGATAGATCTATTCGTAGGATAGTTAACAGTATAATCGCAATATACAAAGCTATTTTCATGCACAAATCTAGTTAATAACTCCGCATCCACGTGTGTATCAGCAGTAATCAACACATATCATCATAACACATCATTAACAAAGTACAATCATACCATAACATAGATAGATTCACAGCATAAACAAATAACCAACAATATTCGTAACAGATCCAATAGTTCGCATCAATAGAAATACCTTAGATCAGATAGCACAAAAATACTTCAACCATATCCGCATATATTAGCATCCAACACTCAATACAATTCTACATAGCCAGCGCACATAGCCAGTACAGTCCGCACACAGCAAGACTGAGGATCTCCATGCACACAGCCAGCAACAGTCCTTACCCTAACAACCAACAACAGATCTAAAAATTTGCACTTAGCAACGTACTTAATTCTTCTCTACCTTAAGACTCAAAATGTTCAACTATTTATATTGACTTAGCCTACGCTTCTAATGGTCCAAAAAATGTGGTTTTTGGACTCTTTTTCTACCCTGACCCATTACACTTGGTCGGTGGCTTTAACCCCCACCCCAAAACCCTTGTGTTAGACTAATTAAGACCAAAAATATACAAAATTGTACAAAATTCGCATCTTTTAGGAAACCCCATTCCAACAGTCCCCCAACACAATCTGGTGACTCGTCCCGAGTCACTACGATGGTGGGGTCTCCACCTGCGCATGCAGTAGTTTGATCGCCTCCACCAATGGGGGTAGCACTCCTTCACTTTGAGCAACAACGTTTTGGGCAATATCTACCAACTTCTTCGAAGTTGGTCCTTTTGTGGCAACTGTGACGCTCTCCAGAGTCTGGTTCAATTATTTAACAGTGACATCAATATCCTGAGCAAGCTTGAGGGCTTCATCAGCCCATGGCTTAAGGGTCACTAAGAGTCTTCTTCTTCTGGCATATTTCGTCGATATCATCCCGAAGGGCATGGCTAGTTCGCACTCATGCTAATCACTGAGCAGGAACCAAAGTAGGCATCGTGGCTTCTATCTGCTCAAACGCTTCCTCCTTTTGTTGCAGGTCTTGGTTGATTTCACACAGGATTGGGTTGCACTGTACCTTGGTCCATAAATGCATGGTTGTATCCAACAATTGGGCACCCTAAGAAATCTGTCATGTAATAATAATGGTAGCTGCGGTAACCAACGCAACTCACAGGTCTGCACCTCTCGGTGGTGTCTTTGGCCGCAACTTGGCCTCGCAAGTCTACGATCCACTGCTCCATATGCATTTTGATCACCCGACCCCATCCTGCAGGCCTTTAATGTCGCGACCAACCCCCTCAATCTTGCCTGGGGGGTGGCATTGGCCGTGATTTCTTCGTAACATCTACGCAAAGTTTACTAATTAAGCGTTCCGGGCTCGCTCGCTACTTTTCCTACATCTTGGCTATTAGAATTGGGTAGTCTTCAATCACATGGTCTAGCCGTTCTGGCGTATCTCAGGATTGTTTCGCGTGTCTCGGGAAATCCTCGCAAAATGCCCTACCTCTCCGCAAGCTATAGTGCATCACTTTTCCTCTTCACCTACCTACACTTCCACCCTCGTATAGGTGAGTTCTTACCCTTATGCTGACTTGAAGGTGGTGTAGTTGGAGGGCTATGCGTAGCCGGTTCTCTTAATGGACTGTAAATAGATCTATCTCCTTCTTGATTAGTTTTATAGTATTTTCCACTCTGTGTTGTACCCTCGATCTGATAGGAGCTTATTCACTATGTATGACTACACAGAATTCTATTTTCACACAATAATATCTTAATCAGTAATGGTAAGGTTTTCAGAAACTTACCCCAGAAACCCTTGAAGAACCTCTGCTCTGCCTCCGAATAGGAAACAAATTGATCGATTGCAAATTCCATCACAAATCCTCCTAGCACACTGTCCACCTAGTGGTCTACCATGTGGGTGATGGTGTTATCAGTCCTTTCTAACTACTTAATCAACTCTAGAGTCCACTGCGTTACTCGTTTGTCCTTCCAACACTTCTGGAAAAGTACGGGCCTTGCGAGCCACTCTTGAAGCTCAATCACAAATGTCACAAAGAAAATTTTGTAGACCTTTGTGAAGATGTACTTATTCTTCCACTTCTCTGCCCTCAACTTTGGGCTGCGATTCTCTTTAACGCAAATTTCAAACCCTGCTTTTCTAACCACTAATCAATTTCTTTCTTCTGAGGTCTCCAATGTTCCCTTGGCATTACCCGATGCCTCTCTCAAAATGCCCCCGGTCCCGGCAACAGAACCATTTGTTGGCTTGAGGGGTCCTGACCGAAGTTTGGAGTTTAAGGTTTGCAAAAAAACCCCTATACTACTGGCCCTTTCAGCAGTGACCTACTTGCGCAGGCCAAAGTCTCACTCGAAGCAGTATGGGAGGGTGCTGGAACCAGGTTTCGCGACCCCGAGAGAGAGTAGGTAAGTCAAGCAAGATCCACATTCGTAAGCTATCGAGTTTGCACTTTTGCACCACAAATGTATCTTCATTTAGGATAGTTAACAGTATAATCGCAATACATAGAGCTATTGTCATGCACATATCTAGTTAATAACTCTGCATCCACGTGTGTATAAACAGTAATTAGTAGATATCATCATTACACATTATCAACAAAGTACATTTATACCATAACATAGACAAATTCGCAACATAAACAGATAACCAACAAGATTTATAATAGATCCAATAGCTAACAAATGTAAATACCTAGATAAGATAACACAAAAATACTTCAATCATATCCGCATATATTACATCCAAAACTCAATACAATATGACACAGCTCGCGCACATGCCCCAAGCAGGTTCGCACACAAGCAGACCGAGGATCTTTGCACAAGGGCCAACTAAAGTGTGATTCCTGTACCTAACGACCAACATGAAACATCTAACAATTCGCACTTAGCATCGTAATTTAATTCTTCTACCTTAAGAATCAAAATGTTCATCTATTTATATTGATTTAGCCTATGCTTCCAATGGTCCGCGAACCATGGTTTGCGGACTCTTGGTATACCCTTGACCAATTACAATGCATTTGGGGCTTTGACCCACCCCAAAACCCCTGCATTAGACTAATTAAGACCAAAAATATACAAAATTAGCAGCTTTTAGGGGACCCCGTTCCAAAAGTGTCAGGAAGGGGTAGGAGGTGTATTGATGCAAGATGGTTGGGTGGTGGCTTATGAGTCTTAGAATTTGAAAGAGAATGAACAAATATCTTGTGCTTATGATTTAGAATTAATAACAGTAGTTCATGCCTTGTAGGTATGGCAGCATTATATGTTAGGAAAAAAGTTTATTTTAATGGCTGACCATATTAGTTTAACTAGTTTATTTAAACAACCAAACCTTCATGATCAATAAGCACGATGGACTAATTTCCTAAGTGAATTTGACTTTGATATAAAACACTTGAAGGGTAAGGAATATCAAGTCACAGACACCCTAAGTATAAGGTTGAATTGTATATATGAAATTACATATAGTTAATTAACATTTTATTTCACATATTAGATTAAAGAAACAACCCTAAGGGACCCAAAATAATAGTTCTTATGGAAACAAACAAAGTAGTGAAACAATTCTGAAAAAAACAGTTAGATTATGACATTAATGAGGAAAATTTGTTGACCTATAGGAACTGAATCTATGTTTTCAATCAACAACTTGTTAAGCAGTTAATTTTAGATGAGCATCACAAAAGTATCTATCTTGCCCACCCTTGATACCAAAAATTAAATATTGCCTTGAGGAAAACTTATTTTTGGCCTGATATGAGAAAGGATGTGGTTGAATACTTAGCAAAGTGCTTAGAATGCCAGCAGGTAAAAGTTTAACATCAACACCTAGCGAGTTTCACCCATTACCCATTCTTGAATGGAAATGGGAAATCATTACAATGAATTTCATCACAGGTTTACCTAATTCTAAAAATAAAATGATTCAATAGTGGTGGTTGTGGATAAATTAAGTAAATCAACACATTTTTTTCTTGTACAATCAACTTACAAAATCGTTCAAATTGGTGACATATTTATGAGATAAATTTTTCATTTGCATAGCGTACCTAAGGTAATAGTTTATGATAGGGATGCGAATTTTTCCTTTTCTTTTTGGAAAGCTCCGTTTACTAGACAAGGCACTCAAATATTGTTCAATACTACCTACCATCCACAGACGATTGGGAAAACTGAATGCGTGAATCAAGTGTTAAAATATATGCTAAGGATGTATGTCATGCAGAAGCCAACCAAGTGGAAGGACTGCCTCCACTTGGTAGACTTCACATACAATAACAGATACCATGCTTCATTAAGGATGAGTCCATTCAAAGTATTGTATGTATGAAAGTGTACGACACCTATAAATTGGAATAGTCCTAAGGTTAAACTAATATTGGGACCTAACATGTTAAAGGAAATGGAGCATATTTTAATAAAAGTACGAATGAATTTGAAAATTTCTCAGGATCGGAAAATGTTTATGCAGAGAAAAGAAATACCTACAGATAATTTCAGGTGGCAGATCGTGTGTATATGAGGGTCAAACCTAAGAAGAGCACTTTGAGATGGGGAATTTGTGCAAAATTGGATCTTCGATTTTGTGGCCCATTCCAAATATTAACTCGAATTGGACCTGTAGCCTATCAATTGCCTTTTTCTAGTCATATACATGTACATAAAGTATTCCATTTTTCTCTATTAAAGAATTATATATATGATCATAGACACATTATTAATTTGTTGGATCAATAGGTAAAAAAAGAGTAAAGTTGAAATGATTTTATATATGTTGTTTTTTTTTAATGTTTAATGAGAATCTAATGAAAAATCCAATGAATGTGAATGTAGGTCAAGCTAGTCGAAGAGTTCTTTGTCAAGCCTTTGCATATTCTCAATCAAAGAGAAATTGTGCTACAGAAGCAAGTTATCACCCAAGTTAAAGTGCAGTGGAGGAACTTTAGCCCAGAAAAGGCAACCTGGGAGGATGAAAATCTCATTTGTGGGGCATATCCCAGCTTGTTTTAAAAGGGTCAGGGACAAACATCGGGGACGATGTTTCGCTCGAGGAGGGGAGATGTAATACCCCTCTGTGAAATGTAAATATTTTCAATTTCTTTTAATAGAATGACTTGGCAAACTGTGGACCATATAGAAGGTATGATATTTATAAGTGATAAATATAGATGTTTATTTTTATTCTGAATTTTATTAATAAAATTATTTATGAACATCCATGGAAATTACAGAGGAAAATATGTTAAATGAGAGTTTCACTTACCAGATAGTTAGAGGATAATTACTCCCTCCCTAGACATAAATTATCTCAGTTAGAGAAAAGGGAGCCAAGAGGGTGTGAGGAAAAATCTCGAGGCAACCTAATGACTTGGAGTCTGGTTGGATAAGGCCCAAGGGAGGAAATTGAAAATTTGATACCTTGGACAAGACATTGTTGAGGGAAGGTAGGATGTTGTTAGTAAACAAATTCTTAAGCTAGTTTTCTAGTGGAGTTCCTAATTATACTTGTGAGGTCTGTGAAATCTTAGGTAGGACTTGCTGTGGTCAGATAAGCCCTAGGTGGACATGATCTGATCCCAGTGAAGAAAATTATTTTGGAATTGAGATTGGCTCGGGGGGAGTTTAGTGGAGGCTACATGTATTAGTTGACTGGGTGGAGTGGTCTTTTTCCCTGTGATTCTCATGGTAGCCTAGACTAAATTAAATATAAGTATCATATGAATTTTTTTTGTTATGGTTTCTTTCCAAATGAAATTTGTTTCTATAGATTAATGTGGTATAGTTTTCTATATATATGTACATGATAAAGGTCTATTATAAGCTAATGCCTAACAGGACTAAGAGAATATAAATGTCTTAGGGTGTATTAGATTAGTCTTTGGGCCAAGCTAGGTGAGAACTAGTAGTTTAGAGACAGTTATAAACTCAACATAAGGGATGGAGAGGGTAGGATGGCTCATTTCCAAATCCGCACACGTTACTCCAGACCAAATTACAATTATAAAAGTAGAACTATTCTAAATTTAATTCTATTACAAAAGGAAGAGGTGTAATAATTATACAACATGCATGTATATCTTGGATTCACCCAATCTAGAAATGTACTAAAGTTAAATACTGAATTGCTTCTACAAATATTTTGCGGAATTAAAAACACAATCGCTAATCACATGAACATGAAGAATAATCAAATAAACCACAACACAGATAATTTCTCGGGGAAAGCTTATAGCTAAAACCCCACTATCTTCTATTGTATATTAAGCATGGATCATTAAATAATTACATACAAAACTCTTCTCACAAGAGCCCTCTAGTACTCAACTAATTATCTCACACTGTCATATGCAAAACTGACCAACACATAGCCAATTCTCAGCTTCCAGACAACCTTCCTTGCTTGCGCAATCCACGATGGAATAGATCCCTAAAAGATAGGAATTTTGGCCTTCCTTGATTGTGCAAGTATTATGGGCACTCCAATGGGTGTTTGGTTGCATGTGCGCAAGCCAATAATCCTACAACTAATATTCAACTTCCCTTTCACCTAGAACTGAACTGGGTCTCCACTGGATCTGACATTCATGCAGCTAATAATAGTAAATCCTCAATTGCATGTGAGATCACTGATTGTGAATTAATTAATATTTAATTCACTTGATCTCTTAATAGTGTATCTTCAGTTACAACTAGAAAAACTAATTTTAACTCACTTAACTGAGTTAAAATGATTGTAACTTGCATTAACTAATGCACCACTGCACTTTGAACTCTCTTACAACTAGAATTACTCTGCATGCCTCACCAACTACCTCTAACTCGAAATCCACTAACTAACTGAATTTATCACTTTTAGCTAATTGTTTCAAGTCAACATTGAGAATAGATTACAGCTTAATGTCCATCTTAATCAAGGGATAAATAAAATAGACATGCACCAAAAAATAGCATTGTGGCCCCCACCCTAGTCTGGGTGCTTAATGCAACTAGGCGTGGGTGCTGAAATTTTCTTGTTGAATCTCAACACTCCCTCTCAACAAGAAATGGATTATCCTTCAGCCTGATTCTGTCTCTATGGTATTCGAATTTTCTCTTGGTGAGCGCCTTCATCAGAATATCTGCATCCTGATCTTCCGTGGGAATGTACTGAAGCAACATTATTCTTCTCTGCACACAATCTCTGAGATGATGGTACTGAATATATATATGCTTGGACCTATCATGAAACACATGATTGATCAAGAGTTTAATGCAACTTTGATTATCACAATGAATCACTTTCGGATCCATCTGAGAACCAACCAAGATATTTCTCATCTAGATAGCCTCACATGCAGCTTGAATTGCTGCCATGTATTTTGCTTCCGCTGAACTGGATGCCATAGATTGTTGTTTCTTGTTGTACCAGGAAACTGTTGTCGATCCAATGCTAAAGATCCCTCCTGATGTGCTCTTTCTGTCCAAAGGAATGCCCTCCCAATCTACATCTGTGATGCCTTGTAGCTTCACTCCCTCTATCCATCTGTACCATAGACCATACTCTGATGTGCGCCTTAGGTATCTCAGGACATGATTCCCCGCCTTCCAAAAGAGCTTGGTAGGCTTAACCATGGCTTGAATCAGTTGGTTAAATGCGTAGCAAATGTTTGGTCTCGTGTTCACCAAATACATTAGTGAACCCACTAACTGCATGTAGACAGTAGCATCCACCACCTCTCTAGAAGTAGCATCCTCTTTCCTCAAATTTCATGGAAGATGAGTATCCATGGGTTTGTAGCTCTCCATGTTAAAATTATCCGAGTGTACCAAATGATGAAGTTTGCAACAAGAAACAGTGAAATTGGCATCCGGAAACAACATCCATGATCCTAGTTAAAATTAAGCACCTACACTAGGGTGGGGCCCACAAAGGCTATTTTTAGGTGTATTTCTATTTATAGATGTATGTGCATGTCTATTTTTATTATCCCTTAATATTAGATGGACATTAAACTATAATATATTCTCAATGAGAACTTGAAAATAGTTAACTAAAGTGGAAAATCAGTTAGCTAAATGAATTTTGAGTTAAGAGGTTGGTTGGTGGGACATGCAGGTTGACTTTAGTTGTAACAAAGTGATGCTAGTTGTAACAAAGTTGGAAGTGTAGTGGTGCATAAGTTGTAAATCATTTTAACTTAGTTAAGTGAGTTAAAGTCAGTTGTGCTAGTTGTAACTGCACATACACTAGTGAGACATAAAGTGAATTAAATATTAATTAATTCACATGTAGTGATCTCACATGCAACTGATGTTTTTACTATTATTAGATGCATGCATGTCAGTTCCAGTGGAGACCCAATTGAGACAAGGTGAAAGGGAAGCGTAACTATCAGTTGTGATATTAGTAGGCTACCCAGGTGTAGTTAAAACACCACAGGATGCCCATGATACTTAGCACAATTGAGGAAGGCTAAAATTATTTGTGATTAAGGATTGCATTCATTAGGAACTGCGTGAGCAAGGTAGGTTGTCTGGAGAAAGTAAATTGGCTAAGGGATTTTCCAATTTTTGTATGACAATGTGAGACAATTATTTGATGTAGTGAGGGCTCTTGTGAGAATATTTTTGTATGTAATTGTTTCATTATTCCTTGTGGAATATACAATATATGATATAAGGGGTTTTGAGCAGTAAGCTTTCCCCAAGAATATCTGGTGTTGTGGTTTTGATCTATTCTTCATTGCTTCATGTGATTTGAAATTGTGTTGTTTTTAATTCCACAAAATATTTGTAGAAGCGATTCAGTATTTAACTTTAGCATATTGTTAGATTGGGTGAATCCAAGATATACATGCACATTGTCTAATTTCTACACCAATCAAAGGGTGCTTGCTTCAACCCATATAGTGCTCTTTTGAGTCTGCACACATGCAACTCACTGTTGAAGATCTCGAAACCTTCATGATGCTCTATGTACACCTCTTCCTCAATGATCCCATTGAGAAACACATTTTTCACATCCATCTGATGAATGCGTTGAGAGTGCAAGGAGGGATCTTATGGAAGAGTACCTTGCAAAAGGTGAAAAAGTCTCATCATAATCTATCCCCTCGATCTGTGAGAATCCCCGGGCCAAAAAACTGGCCTTGTATTTCTCCACACTCCCATCAACATCTTACTTTACCTTGTAGATCCATCTCGATCCAACCATTAATTTGTCGACCGGTCTTGGGACTATCTCCCATGCATTTTTCTTGAGTCATACTCCTCCACCATTGCATCAAATCAGGTTGGTTGCTACACTTCTTCCTGAAAGGAATATGGTTCAGTCACAATACATTTTCTCATAAGAGCCATGTATCAAGTAAATCGGTCAGAAGACTCTCTCTGTCTGCGCTGTGAAGTAGGGGCTCCTACATTCTCTGCAGCATCAAGTCTCAATCTATCAGTTTCAATGGTGCACCTTTTACCATTTTTTATGGATGGCTTTGCATGAGTGTTTTCCTCCACTCCATGAACCTCCTCATGTGGTTGATCCACATCTTGAGACTCATCCTTGGGAACCAACAATTCCACCTTTGCATGCAAGTCTAGCTCCCTCTCAGGGGACAACCGCATGGCTTTCTCCTCATCAAATTTGATATCCCATAGCATAAAAATCATTCCATTGATTGGAAAATACACACGATAATTATGGGATGTTTTAGTGTACCCCACAAAAATCCCAACCTCAGATGTTGGTTCCATCTTCTTCTTGGCTTCCTTTGTCACATGCACATAAACAGATGATCCAAAAGTCTTAAAGTGTGCAACATCAGGTTTCTTACCAGTGAAAGCCTCTTCAGGTGTATTCATGCCAAGTACTCTATGAGGACAATGGTTTTTCACATGTACCACTGTATTGCATGCTTCCGCCCATAGATGCATTGGTAGGCCTTGATCATGCAACATCGCTTGTGCTACACCCACAATAGTTATGGTCTTTCTCTCTGCGACCCCATTCTACTATGGGTTATGAGGCGTTATGATTTCTCTTTGAATTTCTTCTCTACTGCAGAAGTTCTTGAATTCGTTAGAGATGTATTCTCCACCATTATCGCTCCTAAGAGCCTTCACTTGCTTCCCCGACTCTTTCTCCACCAATGCCTTAAACTCACAAAACTTAGAGAATGTCTAATGTTTCTTCTACATGAAGAAGATCCAACACTTACGAGAAAATTCATCAACAAATATTACATAGTACTTATGTTTTGTTGTCGAAGCAACATATAAAGGACCACACACGTCTGTGTAAACTCTCTTAAGGATCCCCGAAGCTCAATTTACCTTCTCATGAAAGGTGGTCTTTACATATTTTCCCATAGTACATCCCTTTCATGTTTCTGATTGTGCAAGTGTACCCCTGGGAATACCAGTAGAAATATGTTGCATGACTTTCAATGCTCCATGGTGAAGATGGCCCAATCTCATGTGCCATAATTCACCCTCATCCCAGCTCAACACTTGATCTACTTTGCCCATCATTTTTGTGCATCCATCTACCTCCAACTTGTAGAGATTCTTAATTTGAATCCCTATCCTCTTGGCTTTTCCTGTTGTTTTATGTTGCAGGAAGGATTTTTCTTCACTAAAAACAACATCATAGCCTCTATCCTCCAACATTGCGACTAAGACCAAATTTTTCTTCAAACCTAGTGAATTACATATTTTAATTGAAAGGGTTTACCTGAATTCCTTTGAAAGGTAACGGTACTAATATCAGTAGCACTGTACCACCCTTCATTGCCCATTTCAATATGCATCTAGAGATCCTTTTCCTCCAAGTCACTAAAAAGTTCCTTATCTCCCGTCATGTGAAAGGAAGTGCCACTATCCAAATGCCACACAGATCCCAATGCACTAAAAAACATGCATGTGATTAATGAGAAGTCAAGCTCAAATTGCGAGGCAAGGGCCTCACCAGCTGCATATCCTCCAGCCTTCTTGTTCTTCTTCTTTTGTGGATATTTAGTAGCAAAATTTCCATGCTCGTGACAGTGAAAACACTTCACATTGGACATGTCCTGCTTCTTGCCATTCTTGGACTCAGATTTAGAATGGATTTTTTTCCCCTTCCCCTTCCTCACCTTGGCAGCCAAAGCATAATCCTCTTCATCCTCATTCTTAGATGAACATCCATCTCTGGTGTTTCTTCTGAACTCCTCCTGCACCAAATACGACCATAGTCGTTCCCAATTTGGCATTTTTTCCCTTCCATTGACAGAGTCTTGATAACTGTGCCAACTCTTGGGAATTCCTAGGAGAGCCAAGCTCACCAAATCATCATCAACGACTGTTATTCCAACGCTCCCCAGTTCATCCCGAAATTGGACAAAATTTGTTAGATATTTTGGAATGATGTTGCCTTTTTCCATCTTGATCTTCCTAAGTTTATCTTTGAGCGCCAATTTCCTATGGTCATTGTTGCTTCGGAATAGATCCATTAAAGCCTTCAACATTGCATATGGTGTGGCTTTCCCATGGAGGCTTGATACAATGTGGTCTCGTACTCCCTCCAATAGGATCCTCCTTGCCTTTGCCACTTTGTTTTGCCATGCATCAAGATTTGCAGCATCTTCCACAGCGCGTTTAGGAATATTAGTGTCAATGAATTCCTTTAAGCCATTGTCTTCGAGTACTGCCTCCATCCCGTCCGTCCAAGCAATATAGTTTGAGCTTCCCTCGAGTGCATAGTCCAACCTCAAGCCATTGAAAGCCATTTCGATCTTGAATCAGCTGTAGCACCAAGAAAGTATTTCTACAAATTCGAATTCTATCCAGTCACAAAATCATCTCCTGCTTCACTTCTGCAATTTCTTGTGCTCTAATACCATGTAGAAATTATACAACATGCATATATATCTTGGACTCGCCCGATCTAATAATGTACTAAATTTAAATACTGAATCACTTCTACAAATATTTTGTGGAATTAAAAACACAATCGCTAATCACATGAACATGAAGAAGAATCAAATCAACCACAACACATATAATTTCGGGGAAAGATTATAGCTAAAAACCCCACTATCTTCTATTGTATATTAAGCATGGATCATGAAATAATTACATACAAAACTCTTCTCACAGAGCCTCCTCCAAGCATCACTAATTGTCTCACACTCATATGCAAAACATACCAATACATAGCCAATTCTCACCTTCCGTACAACCTGCCTTGCTTGCGCAATCCCTGATGAATGCAATCCATAAGAGATAGGAATTCTTGCCTTCCTTAACTGCGCAAGTATCATGGGAACTCCAATGGGTGTTTGGTTGCATGTGTGCAACCCAATAATCCTACAACTGATAGTCAGCCTCCCTTTCACCTAGAACTCAACTGGGTCTCCACTGGATCTGACATGAATGCAACTAATAATAGTAAATCCTCAGCTGCAAGTGATATCACTAATTGTGAATTAATTAATATTTAATTCACTTGATCTCTCACTAGTGTATCTTTAGTTACAACTAGCACAAATGAGTTTAAATCACTTAACTGAGTTAAACTGATTACAACTTGCATTAACTAATGCACCATTGCACTTTGAACTATGTTACAACTAGAATTACTCTGCATGCCTCACCAACTACCGCTAACTCGAAATCCACTAGTTAACTGAATTTATCACTTTCAGGTAACTGTTTCAAGTCAACATTGAGAACAGATTACAGTTTAATGTCCATCTTAATTAAGGGATAACTAAAATATACATGCACCCAAAAATAGCACTGTGGGCCCCACCCTAGTCTGGGTGCTTAATGCAATTAGGCGTGGGTGCTGAAATTTTCTTGTTGAATCTCAACAAGAGGAAATTTTGTATAATTACATATGTTGGAAATAGAAAGGAACAACATAAAGAAATGTCTAAATATTATTTTTGAATACAAATAAAACCTATAAAACTAATGACAAATTATAACTATAATCACTTGCACTGAAAACTTAGACCCATGCATGATGAGCAAGCAAATTAACTAAGACTTATATAATTATTTTTTAAACAACAAGAGTCTGAAAAATTTATGACTGAAGGAGAAACAATTTGTTTGTTTTAAGGCTCGACAAGGCTAGTAGAATTATTCTTGTGCAAGATTAAATATCTAGGACCGCCGTGAAAAAAATAGATGAATTGTATAAGAGACATGTGGTATGTTCGAAACACTGTAGGGTTATTCGATCTTAGTATAATATAATTCATATGTGACTGTAATATAAGGAATATAATCATCACGATAATTTTCATAATACAATAAAAGAATCTATTCATGAAGTGGAAACCATATATCAAACAAAATAAGGTTGGAGGACATAAACAATTAACTAGATTATCAGTGGAACGACTAGAAAACATATACAACGGTTCCATTTCTCATAATTTGTAAACCAGAAATATAACTGCGTAGATAAACTATAGGTGGATTTTGAGAAATGCTCTTGGTCAACCTCCAAAGTGATAAATATACTTCTTCAGTTAAAATAAAATCGAGAGGTGGCTCGAAATTTTCCTTTTAAAATAAAATATTGAAAGATTGGATCTCGAACTTGTTGAAACCCTGAAATAAATCAACCAAGAAGAAATCATTAAAAATATGGAAACCTTAAGCTAGAAACAACAATCACAACCCATCTCTATTTGTAAGGGTTTGTACAGTCCAAATGTGTCATGACCATGACAAGGATAAAACATTAAAAAAAATTCATACTTCAAGAAGTAAGATACATTAAAATAGAGAACTAGTTAGGGTTTGGAATCCTACATGTATATAACCATGAAGGCGACAAAAACTTGTTACCTGCACATAATAAATTTCCAAGAATGAATGAAGGGGATTAAGTTTATTGTTTAAAAGAGTGTCTCGATGAGATTAAAACTTTTAAACTTACCAACAACTACAGAAAAAAGGTTGGGGAAAGCCTTCCTCCTCCATAGGGAAGGCTTTTGAGTGATATGTGGAGTCACTTCTCCATGTGTCGAGGAGGAGAAAAGTTTGCAACAAAAACCATGTTCCATTAATTCAACAGAGACAACATTTGCAATGGATAAACCATTTAAACAATCGAGATAGAACTATAACCGTGAGCCCATAATGAAGGTGAATACCTGGTGGAGCTTCCTTCTGGAATGAGAAATATTCCTCCCATTGCAGAGCTAACCCTCAACGAGCGAGGGAGACAACTGAGCCAGAGTCGCACGAGAGAGGGAGGTAGTTACTTCTGCAATTGCAGAACCCCGTATCGACCATTGATTTAGATGTACAATATTGAACCATCAATCCTAGGGTTCTCATGAATACCTAGGTGAAACGAATCCCAACAGCCAACAATGCCTAATAGTTGGACACGTATCAAAGGTTCAAGACTTATCCAGGTGGCTCCAGAGACACATACAGGACAAAAAGGGTTGATGAAAGCTCAAAAATCAAAGTGTTCAGATTTCTCTCGAACCAGTTTCAAGTTGAAGATTTCGTCGCCTTGATCGCAACGGTGTGAACAACGTCTCGATCCGAGCTCGTATAAGAAAGTTAGAGGAGTTTGAAGTTTTGTTAAGGTGAGGGAAGTGGGGCCCACAACATGCCACATGGTGTCCCAGTAAGTACACGAGACCCACATGGAAAGCCCCTCAACTGTTGACACATTACGCTTCTCCATTGATCCTCAACCTGCACAAAAAGACAAAACAAACATATTTTAAAAAAAATCAAAACAAACCATACCCAAAAATCAAAACATAACCATATGATTTTAAATATTAAATGGTTATTTTAATAACTATTTAAAAAATTAAAAAAATAAAAATAAAAAATCATTTAATATATATATATATAACAAGAATCAAAACAAAATTTGGTTCCGGTTATATGAACCATATTAAATTCCATATGGTTATATTATACCAAACAAATCCCAACAAAATATTCATGGGTATGTATTAAAGGTAAATATTTAAATGGAGTATGAAGGTTATGTATTAAAGGTTATGCTAACCATATGAAAATGCATATTCACATATGCCAAAACAAACGACAACCCCAATGGTTCTAACCTTAATAAAGGCTCCGCTGAGAACATAACATGCCCAAAATAACAATCATGGGATTCGAACCCTGAGGGGTAGGCCTCTGTCCTAACCAACAAGTACATCGGGTTCATGTTGAAGAATCTGTCGGCACTGGGGTATTTGAACAACAACCTCATATGCGCCCAGGGGGGAAGGCGAAGGCAGTAGAAGTGCGGGCACAAATTTTGAGGCAGAGGTCAGATCAGTGCAGATGCAAGCACGCAATTCGAGACAGATTCCAGTTTGATGTCTAGGGAATCTTTTGATCTCAAGGAGGTAAAATTTTCATAATGTATTAAAATTTATATGAATTTTAACCAGAATTTTGCAGGGAACACGATGGTGCACCCAAATTTTCCCTTTGAGCAGTGGTTTTGCAGATTCCCTATGGAGGCCGAGAATCTTCAGGAATCTTGAGGGAATTTTCAGATTCCTTGGAGGCCGAAATTCATCGGTGTCAGAATGAGGTCAACCTTATACTCATTCTTCTCAGAATTTCGCAAGGATCTCAATGGTGAGATCAGATTCCTGTTTTGAGTTGCAGATTTATAGATTCCGGGTGGAGCAACATCTTTGAGGAATCTAGGGGGAATCTAAAAGATTCCCTAAGGCCCATATTTTCACTTTGTCAGAATTCAGAAATTTGATAGTAAATTTTGCACTATTCAACGCCACAAATCTGATGGTGTATTCATATTTCCCATCCGAGATTTATATTTTTCGGCCACTTTTTAAAGTGGAGTGCAGGTATCAACATTCAGTGAGTGAGCAGTCGATTTTACACCTTTCGGCGCCACAGTTGCGATGGTGATTTCGGATCCAGCAGTGGAGCAACCCATTTTTCATTCATCTTCAGTGTGAGGTATATGATGCATTGATTTCATGTACTTCTTTGTCCCTTTGCTATGAGATGAATTGTGTTGTACAGATCCATGTTGATGTTTGATGTGGGATCTTGTTTTGTTCTTGATGTGAGATGTAATTTCTATCATGGATTTGTATTATGTTTGAGATCCCTTTGCTGCGATTTTGGCGGGATACTCATTGTCACATGTATGTTTGATTGAGATCCCTTTGTTGCCATGTTGGTGGGATACTCATTGTCACATGTATGTTTGATTGGGATCCCTTTGTTATGCTAACGGGATGCTCATAGTCATGATGTGTGAGTTATTGTCATACTAATAAGAGTCCCTTTTTAGAGTGAGATTTCATGTAGTGGAGCATCTCGTGGAGAGATTCAGCC
Organism: Pinus albicaulis; assembly: GCA_034641835.2. NCBI lineage: Eukaryota > Viridiplantae > Streptophyta > Pinopsida > Pinales > Pinaceae > Pinus > Pinus albicaulis. The sequence goes on along the minus strand of CM076582.1, from coordinate 854,103,025 downwards.
ACTCCTGCATGAGGGCACTTTACTTGTATGACAGAGAAAATACAATGCATGTATTATAATATCCCCAAATTAGCAGTCATCTAATTGAGATATTAATTTGGATTAATTTCGGCAAATCCTAATGTTGGGCATAAATAAAGGAGTGAGGGGACCCATGAATAAAAAATTAGAATAAAATCACTTTCCTAAAGTCACTGGGAAAATTAATTAAAATATGATGTGGGGCCCATGAGTCCAAGTGACAATGTAGGAGAGGAGGCACTTAGGACAGCGCAGTGGCAGCGTGGGGCCAAACAGCGCAGTGGCAGCATGGGAGAGGCAACGTAACGTAGCAAGGGATAGCATGGCACAAAGGGACAACGGAACATAGGTGGGCCCAAGGGAGTTTAGGGGTTCACAGGAATAAAAGGAGAGGAAGGCAACCTTTCTCATGGATTCTTGCATCTTATGATTTTTTTTTTCTATCAAGATTAGAGCATGCTCAAGCTATTTCGTTGGGTCTGCAGTGTTGTTTAGCACAAGGGTGTCTTCGAGCGGAGATCCCAACCTCGTCCTCAGGGGACTTCGAGTGCCTGCTCAGGAGAGGAGCCATACCATCTGTTCTTTAGAGCAGCAATACCATTTCAACATCAGGATTATGCAGTCACTTCCAGGGGCAGTGCAGTCTTCCAGGGAGATTACGCAGTCATAGAGAGGAGCAACATCTAGAGGAGAGAACTTCACGAGATTTCAGCTGGGAGATTGTGAGGGGATCAACCCTTCTATAACTAGGATTTTTAGGGAGTTGGAGGCCCTTCTTTTAGTGTTTTCATCAGAGAGGCCAACATACCCAGCGGGAGAGTGTAGCCATCCCTAAAGGTAAAATTTCCTGGGTCAGCCTTTCTAGAATTCCTTCGCGGGTTTTTCTGGGTTTATTGAGGAGAAGCCAAGTTTAATTTGGGAGAATTTTCTGAGTAGTGTAGCAGGCCCTAGCGGCATTTCTTTGGGATTAGTAGCAACATTTCTAGCATATTGCATCACAGAGCTATAGCCATACAATGTACCTTCAGTGGGGGATTTCAGCATTGATTCAGAGGGCTTCTCTAGCTTGCCTTGAGCAAGCCCAGGTGCCTTCATTCCAACACCTCAATTGCACTCATTTCTAGCAAATTAATAAAATGGCTCAGCAGTATTTTGTGGCTCCATTGGTGTTTTGATATCAGTTTTTGTTTTGTTATCTCTGTAATATCTTTTAGCCTGTTATTGTTGTTATTTTTCCCATTTGGGATATTACAGTGGTATCAGAGCATCATTCTTGGCTCATCCGTAGGGATATTTTTCTATGAACGAGGAGGGTAGGCAAAACCTTACCCACTAAAGGCAGTAGAGGTGGAAAATATGGGGGAGTCAAGGAGAAAAGGCGAAGCAACATTTGGTAACATTTTTAAGGCCCTAAATTATTTAGCCAAAGGACAGAAGGGAATGTTGGAAAGACTCAAGCAACAGAATAGGAATGGGAGCATCCATCATGAATCCCTAGTTGGGGAGACTTCGGGGGTCTCACAACAGTGTGACTACCCTTTACCAGCCACTCACCCGCCAGCCTTCAATAGGCCAACCAGGATCATGATGCCTACATTCTTATCTCCAATACCAAGTGAGAAAGGTAGGTAGCATAATCATATATCCATGGGAGATTATTTCCGAGAATGGCAGTCCATGGGGGAAAACTTCAGACTGGCTTTGTCCTTCAGAGATTACTACCAGCTCAGGCAAGATGAATAAGGAAGGAGCAGTGGGGGGTCTAGCACGTAGAGTTCAGATTTTCAACGTACCATTGGGAGGACACATTTTCCCACGTATGATGGATCCATTGATTGCACGGTTCGGGATCGGGTGGAAAATTTGGATACCTCTTTCTAGCTTGACCAAATAACGAAGAGGGAAGGCATCAAAATGGCTACCTCACACTTGGGGGATGAGGGCACACATGATTGTGGGGAGATCGTGGATACACCTAGTGTGACACAGGACTCACCCTTGTTGGAGACCTCCTTGACCGTGTCGGTTGACATCTTAGTGGAGAGAGTAGAGTCCACCCCAGTAGAGTCATCCATTGAGGTGATGACCGGAGTCATGTCCGAGTTTTTGGGTGACAACCGCGTGCAGCAGATGGGTGAGGTTCCAGGAGATATATCCACCTTTGATGAGGCACTAAGAGATACAGAGGTAGATCAGGAGGACATTCCTTCTAGATTTCAAGATGAGGACTTTTTCTTGGATGAGTCCATGGGGTCATATGAGGATGCTTCTGGGGAGCATGAGGAGTCATGCATAGTTGATAACAGTAGGCCAATTTCGTATTACAGTGTGCATGTGGTATCAAGGGACTCTATGGGAGATGTTCAGGATGATGAGTCACTTGTGATAATTCAGCAGGAGCAACTTATGGTACAACTAGAAGGCACATTGGAGCATCAGAGCAGCCCCCTTCAGGCATACATAGATGGGGCTAGCAGCACATTTGGGTCACCTTTGGCCATTAGAGAGAGAGAGATGGAGATACCTAGTCAAATCTCATGCATTGAATTGGATAGTGGGATGAGATGACTTGAGTTGCACAGGGTACACCATCTGCATGTCAGGGTTGCTCTAGGTGCAGGAGTTCATGCATTTGATCCCTCTCTTGGGGTTACATGGCGAGAGATTTCGAGTTGGTACCCAGTGGAGTGGGTTATGGAGATGGTTATGCACCAAGGTGTAGCTCAACATGAGCTTCCAGGCACTGGGGTTACCAGAAGCCTCGAATGGCATTGGGATCCGGGTGGGACTACCCATCACTTCCCAGGTATGCTAGTTGAATACGACCTGGAGGGTACAATTGACCTAGCAGTTGAGTGTACACATTCACTGGGGGAGTTTCAGCCAGCACTAGTGGTCAACCAGTTTAGGTGCAAACTTCTTGAGTTTTCTTGGTATGAGGATTGTACACAGGATCACGGGATGATCAACATACTCTGGCAGAAGTTTGACAGAGGAGGGGACATTGTTAGGCCACCAGACAATGCCTTGTATGGAGTTGGGGATTCTTCGCATTTGTGTGGGGCACAGAGGACACAAAGGAGCAGAGCAAGATTGGCATCGCTACTGGTACCTAGGGATATTCACTTCTTGGGTCCCTCACAGAGGAAATGGAAGGGAGATTCATTCATTGGAGAGTATGGTGATGCGGCAGTGGAGGTGATGGCACCGATCGAGCATGGGCCGATGCATATGGATATAGCTTTAGGCCATCACACCATGGGGCATGTAGGAGAATTCAGCATTGGGCAGTGGTCTGTAGATGGGCATGGAGATGCATGGGGGTGCATTGTAGCATTTCAGATTGCATTGTGGAGTAGGAGTGCTTCCCATTGCATTGAGTACATGCGGGGAGTGACAGGTGTGACAACGCAAGATGGACACATGACGGTACCGGACATTGTAGAAAATTATATGCACTAAGCATGCATATGTCCAAGATCCACCTGATTTCACACTATTTAACTTTATGCAAGATACTAAATCTATTCCACTTGTTAATCTTTTGCGGGAAAATTAATTGCACACACATGTGAAGCATAAACAAAAATTATCAATCGCACATAACATATTTTTTAACCGAGAAAGCCTGAAGCTGAAAACCCCAACTATATATTTGTAACATGGAGATCATATGACAATCTCATACAAACATACAAAGCTTATCACAAGCTCTCAGTACAGTACAATCGTCATACACTAATCAGGCCCAATCTTGAAAATCCATGCACCGATCTATGCCACATGCTAGCCTGCCTCCACTGTGCAATCTCTGATGAATAATAGCTCTGAATGAACTCGAATTACTCTTGGATTGACTGCATAATCCTCATTGGCATCTCCACTATGTGTTGGATTCAATCAATGCATCACTAATAGTCACAACAGATATTCTATCTTGCCCTTTCACCTATCTCTCCACTGGTCTCCACTGAAACTTCCATGCACTATAGTTAACTGATGTATTGTTTAGTTGATTAATGAGTTATTATTTGTGAATTAATTAACTAATTAATTCACTCCACTCTCACTATTGTATCAATCAGTTAGACTAGATACAACTAGCTCAACTGAGTCTAACTGAGTTAAACTAAATACAACTCCATAACTACTTCTTCTAGGTGTGTCATAACTCTGCCACTTGAGTTCTAACTGAGTCCTCCATGCATTAGCTCCAGTAAACCCTCAGGAATAGTGTAATTCCTTCTGTCAGCTGCTGTGCCACATTTGTGCACTGAACTGAAGTGCTCCAAGAGAATAAGTTGTTGTTTAGAGTCTGATTATTATTAAGAGCTAATAATAATCGACATGCATCTATTTTTAGATTGACGATCTATAAATAGATTCTCGCCTAATATTCTAAAAATAGAATTTCATCTATTTTTCCAACTTGATCAACCATCCACAAATAGCATCCTCGCAACTTCGAAATATGATCGACATAGTCTAAAAATAAACTTGCGCCAAAAATAGCCTGCGGGCCCACTTAGTGAATGTGACTCTTTTCACTAAGCTCATCATCTTGTTGAATCTCAACACTCCCTCTCAACAAGATAGGTATTATCCTTCACCCCGATCCTGCCTCTATGGTGTTTGAATTTGCTCCCGGTGAGCGCCTTCGTCAGAATATCTGCATCCTGGTCCTCCATGGGACTGTATTGAAGCAACATGATCTTCCGCTGCACACAATCTCTGATATGATGATACCAGATATCAATATGTTTAGATATATCATGAAACACAGGATTAACCGAGAGTTTAATGCAACTATGATTATCACAATGAATCACCGTGGGATCTAAATGTGAACCGAACAAACCAACCAGAATCTTCCTCATCCAGATAGCCTCACATGCAGCTAAACTTGCTGCCATGTATTTTGCTTCCGCTGAACTAAGTGCCATGAATCTTTGTTTCCTGATGTACCAAGAAATTGTCATAGATTCGATACTGAAAATCCCTCCTAATGTGCTCTTTCTGTCTGTTGGGATTCCTTCCCAATCTGCATCCGTGAAGCCATGCAACTTCACCTTATCCATCTATATGTACCATAAACCATACTCATATGTGCCCGTGAGATATCTTAGGACATGCTTGCCTACCTTCCAAAAGAGCTTGGTAGGCTTAACCATCGCTTGTGAAAGCTGGTTCACCGCATAACATATGTCCAATCTTGTATTGACTAAATACATGAGCGAACCCACCAACTGTCGATAAACAGTGGCATCCACTACCTCTGCCGATGTAGCATCCTCTTTCTTCCAATTTTCTGGAAGAGGAGTGTCGATAGGCTTGCAGCCTTGCATGTGAAACTTCTCCAGTATCTCCGAGGCATACTTGCCTTGAGACACAAACAGTTCACCTTCCCGCTGCCATATTTCCAATCCAAGGAAATAATGAAGGAGGCCTAAATCCTTCATCTCAAACTCCTTTGCAAGATCAGCCTTGCATGAGTGTATCAACTGATCATCACCTGTTAGTATCAAATCATCAACATAAAGTACAATGATCAAAAGCTTACCCTCAACCACAATCTGGTACAGGTTTGCATCCGCCTCACTCTTGGTGAAGCCAAGTCCAGTGAAATAGCTTTCAATCCGAGTGTACCAAGCATAGGGTGCTTGTTTCAGCCCATACATCGCTCTTTTGAGTTTGCACACATGCGACTCGCTGCTGAAGATCTCAAATCCTTCAGGTTGCTCAATGTACACCTCTTCCTCAATGATCCCATTAAGGAACGCGGTCTTCACTTCCATCTGATGAATGTGCCAACCCATCTGCGCTAAGAGAGCAAGGATGGTCCGTATAGAAGAATACCGTGCAACAGGTGCAAAGGTTTCTTCATAGTCAATCCCCTCAATCTGTGAGAAGCCCCGGGCAACAAATCTTGCCTTATACTTCTCAACGCTCCCATCAGCAACTTGCTTTACCTTGTAGATCCATCTTGATCCTACAACTGATTTTCCCACTGGCCTTGGAACAATCTCCCAAGCACTGTTTCTGACAATGGAGTCATACTCCTCCACCATGGCATCTACCCATGTGGGCTCCTGCGCTGCTTCTTCAAAATAAGATGGCTCTATCACAATACACTTGCTCATAAGAGCCATGTATCTAGTATATCGGTCAGGTGACTGTCTCTGTCTGCGCTGTGATGTAGGAACTCCTACATTCTGTGCCGCATCCACCTTCAGTCTCTCAGTTTTTGTGGTAAGCTTCCTGCCTTGTCTAATTTTTGGTTCTGCATGAGTGGACTCCTCCACTCCATGAATCTCCTCCTGTGGCTGATCCACATCCAGAGGCTCATCTTTGGGAACAAGAAGTTACTCTTCCGCATGCAAGTGTATCTCCCTCTCAAGCGACAACTTCATGGCTTTCACCTCATTGAATTTTATATCCCATCGCATAACAGTCATCCGACTGTTTGGAAAATACACATGATAGTTATGGGGTGTTTTTGTGTACCCCAAAAATATCCCAACTTCTGCAGTCGGCTCCAATTTCTTCCTGGCATCCTTTGTCACATCAATGTAAACAGGTGAGCCAAAAATCTTCAAATGAGAAATATCAGGCTTCTTACCAGTAAAATCTTCCTCGGGTGTACTCATGCCAAGTACTCTATGAGGACAACGGTTTTGCACATAAACCGCAGTGTTGCATGCTTCCACCCACAAGTGCATTGGTAGGCCCTGGTCATGCAACATCACTCGTGCAACACCCATGATCGTTCTGTTCTTTCTCTCCGCGGCCCCATTCTGCTGTGGGTTATGAGGCGCTTTGAGTTCTCTTCGAATTCCTTCTTTGCTGCAAAAGTATTTGAATTTTCCCGAGATGTATTCACCACCATTATTTCTCCTTAGATCTTTCACCTGCTTCCCCGACTCCTTCTCCACCAATGCCTTGAACTCATAGAAATTTGAGAACGTTTCACTCTTCTTCTACATGAAGAAGATCTAGCATCTACGAGAAAAATCATCAACAAATATCACATAATACTTTTGTTTTTCTGTTGAAGCAACAGAGAATGGTCCACACACGTCTATGTGAATTCTCTCCAGGATCACCAAAGCACGGTTCTCCTTCTCATGAAAGGTGGTCTTCACAAACTTACCCATTGTACATCCTTTGCACTGATTTGACTGCACAAGAGTACCCTTGGGAAGTCCAGTAGAAATTTTCTGCAAAATCTTCAAAGTGTCATGGTGAAGATGACCCAATCTCTTGTGCCATAACTCGCCCTCATCCCATCTTACCACTTCTTCTTCTTTGCCTACCATTACAGCGCAGCCATCTACCTCCAGCTTATAGAGGTTCTTAATTTGAACCCCTATCTTCTTGGTTTGACCCGTTGTTTTATGTCGAAGGAAATCTTTTCCCTCACTAAAAACAACATCATAACCCCTGTCTTCCATCATTGCGACTGAGACCAAGTTCTTCTTCAGACCTGGAACAAGCATGACATTCTTCAACAAGAATGGATTACCGGACTCCTTCTAAAAGGTAATGGTCCCAATGCCAGTCGTAATGTACCGACCATCATTTCCCATCTCTATATGCATCTAGAAGTCCTTCTCCTCCAATTCACTAAACAACTCTTTGTCTCCTGTCATATGGAAAGACGCACCACTGTCAAGATACCACACCGATCCCATGTAGCTTGAAACAAAGCATGCGATCAAGGAAAAATCCAGCTCAAATTGTGAGGCTAAGGCCTCTCTAGCTGTTGATCCAGCAGCCTGCTTATTCTTCTTCTTCTGTGGACAGTTAGTGGCGAAATGTCCATGCTCATTACAATGAAAACACTTCACTTTGGACAAGTCCTGCTTCTTGCCTTTCACACCAGATTTAGAAGGATTTTTATTCCCCTTCCCTTTCCTTGCTTTGGCAGCCAAAGCACAATTCTCTTCATATTCATTATTCGATGAAGATCCATCCCTGGTACCCCGCCTTGTCTCCTCCTGCACAATATCCGACCAAAGTCGCTCCCATCCTGGCAGTTTCTCTCGTCCATTAACAGAGTCTTCGTAGCTATGCCAACTCTTCGGAAGCCCAAGGAGAGCCAAGCTCACCAATTCTTCTTCATCAACAGTAACCCCCACACTTCCCAGCTCATCCTTGCAGTGGACAAACTTCATGAAGTATTTTGGAATATTGTCGCCTTTCTCCATTTTTATTTTTTTGAGCTTGTCTTTAAGCACCAACTTCCTTTGGTCACTTCTGCTTTGGAACAAATCTATCAAAGCCTTCCACATTAAGAATGGAGTGGCTTTCCCGTGAAGGTTGGACACAATATGGTCCTTCACACCTTCCAACAGAATCCTCCTCATCTTTGTAGTCTTCTTTTTCCATGCATCAAGTAATGCAACATCGCTAGATCCCAACTTAGGAACATCGCTATCGATGAACTCCTTCAACCCATTATCCTCCAACACCACTTCCATCCTGTCCTTCCATGCTATGTAATTCGAGCTCCCATCAAGGGCATACTCCAATCTCAACCCGTTGAAAGAAATTTCAATGTATACTCGATTTCTGCACCAAGAATCTTCTGTAGCAAATTGGAATTGTCCACCAGCACAAACTCACTTCACAATTGCAATCTTCAATCAACAATCCTCTGATACCATGTAGAAAATTATATGCACTAAGCATGCATATGTCTAAGATCCACCTGATCTCACACTATTTAAATTTATGCAAGATACTGAATCTATTCCACTTGTTAATCTTTTGCGGAAAAATTAATTGCACACACATGTGAAGCATAGACAAAAAATATCAATCGCACATAACACAGTTTTTAACTGGGAAAGCCTGAAGCTGAAAACCCCAACTATATATTATGTAACAGGGAGATAATATGACAATCTCATACAAACATACAAAGCTTATCACAAGCTTTCAGTACAGTACAATCATCATACACTAATCAGGCCCAATCTTGCAAATCCATGCACCGATCTATGCCACCTGCTAGCCTGCCTCCACTGCGCAATATCTGCTGAAGAATAGCTCTGAATGAATTCAAATTACTCTTGTATTGGCTGCACAATCCTCATTGGCATCTCCACTGTGTGTTGGATGCAATCAATGCATCACTAATAGTCACAACAAATAGTCTATCTTGCCCTTTCACCTATCTCTCCACTGGTCTCCACTAAAACTGCCATGCACTGTAGTTATCTGATGTATTGTTCAGTTGATTAATGAGTTATTATTTGTGAATTAATTAACTAATTAATTCACTCCACTCTCACTAGTGTATCAATCAGTTAGACTAGATACAACTAGCTCAATTGAGTCCAACTGAGTTAAACTAAATACAACTCCATAACTACTTCTTCCAACTGTGTCATAACTCTGCCACTTGAGTTCTAACTGAGTCCTCCATGCACTAGCTCCAGTAAACCCTCAGGAATAGCGTAATTCCTTCTATCAGCTGTTGTGCCACATCTGTGCACTAAACTAAAGTGCTCCAAGAGAATAAGTTGTTGTTTAGAGTCTGATTATTATTAAGAGCTAATAATAATCGACATGCATCTATTTTTAGATTGATAATATATAAAAAGACTTCGCCCAATATTCTAAAAATAGAATTTCATCTGTTTTTCCAACTTGATCAACCATCCACAAATAGCATCCTACAACTTTTGAAATATGATCGACATGTCTAAAAATAGACTTGCGCCAAAAATAGCTTGCGGGCCCACTTAGTGAAGGCGACTCTTTTCACTAAGCTCATCATCTTGTTGAATCTCAACAGACATTATAGTTGTTACCAGGGGTATCCATTGGTGTACAAGGGCAAGTTGCGACATATAGTGGCAGGTCGAGGATTACAGTGGTATGAAGTGACACATGATACGGAGCAGTGGGCTCTAGGAGCACTGCCTCCAAAGATACATATGGACATGGGCAGTAGGTGTACCATGGGATGCAACTCACCTAGGATCGATGAGGATCTTGTTGAGCATGCGAAGATGCCACGTTCGGTGGAGACAAGGCTACGAGCATGTTATCAGTAAATCCGAAGCAAAGAGAGTGTCATCTGGAGGATTAATCTTGAGAATTCAGGTAGACTCTTGGTCACACCCTTTGGGAAATACCTACCCATCATCCTCCAGTGTTTCTTATGGCCGCAGAGTGTTTGGTTGGTACCCCTTGACACTCTCTATTCAGGCAGCAGGGCATGGGAGGCTCACCCTAGACCATTGGATGAGGTACCACGTGTCGTGAGCTGGGAGGAGACTCTCTAGTTGAGACACTTGGTAGGTGCACGAGTCGACAGATTCAGGATTAGGGACAACACGGTTGATTGCCAAGGTAGCATATGTTCTACCCATGGGCTCACATTTGAGGGACAGTGGATGATATATTTCGTCTACAGGAGGGTACCCATAATCCGAGTAGTATCCAGGTGTATTAGCAGGAGTTGGGATAGAGGGTATAACAATGTGTTCTGGCAGGAGCAAGGCAGGTACGCATGCGTAGGATAGACTCTTGATACTTGGGGTCCACCCAGGGGATACATACATGGGTTAGAGATGAGGGCCAGATGGATTCTAGCAGGTAGCATGCTACATGGCGGCATCCCGCATGGACTAGGAGTTGTGAGCTCCCCGTATGGTTGGGGGATTGAGGGGTCTGTTGGCCAGGTGGATCACTCCCTTTTTTAATGAGCAGGGACAAAGCAGACGGTGATCCAATCCACCTTGGTTTTAACATGAGAGAGAGAACTGAGACCTCCATTGCATGGCAAGGTAGACTTATTATGTTGTTGCTCAGGGTCATGATCGGTACTGGAGGGGTAGATATCAGCATCATGGAGATAACTGGGAAGGATGAGCTTTGCCTTCACATATTTTTTCGCCACAAGGCCCCAGGAGAGAGGGGTATAGTCTGCACACAATGGGGCATATCTCATAGTGAGAGTAGCACAACGACAACATGATGGAGCCTCTACGATATTAGCAGGAGACCCGAGCATTACAACTATACATAGCTCGATAAACTCTAGGGGTGAGGTGTATACTACATGGGGAGATCATGTCGATCTTCCATTGGGCTTTAACGAGTCAGTGATGGAGTGAGGGACTTCATTAGCATGGCAGGATAGTGAGTGGAGCAGGAGGAGCTTCATGTTGGACAGGATGGCTTGGGATCCTGGCATTAAGAAATCCCTTCATATTAGGGCGATGTAGAGGACATGGAAGATTCAATGGCGCATCTGGGACCCAGGCACATTTTGCAGTGATAGTGGGGAGCGTCAGCCAGAGAAGAGGCTTGTTCAGGCATTGCTTGAGGACAAGCAATTTTTGGCAGGGAGGATTGTAATATCCCCAAATAAGCAGTCATCTAATTGGGATATTGATTTTGATTAGTTTCTGCAAATCCTAATGTTGGGCGAAAATAAAGGGGTGAGGGGACACATGAATAAAACATTAGAATAAAAGAACTTTCCTAAAGTCACTGGGCAGATTAATTAACAGATGATGTGGAGCCCATGGGGCCAAGTGATAGCGCAGGAGAGGAGGCACTTAGGACAATGCAGTGGTAGCATGGGGCTAAGCAGCGCAGCGTAGCAAGGGACAGCGTGGCATAGAGGGACAACGCAACATAGGTGGGCCCAAGGTATTTTAGGGGTTCATAGGCATAAAAGGAGAGGAAGGCAGCCTTTCTCATGGATTCTTGCCTTTTATGAATTTTCTGTCTGTCAAGACTAGAGCACACTCAAGCTGTTTAGTTGGGTCTGCAGTGCTGTTTAGCACAAGGGTGTCTCCGAGCGGAGATCGCATCCTCGTCCTCGAGGGACTTAGAGTGCCCGCTTAGGAGAGGTGCCATACCATCAATTTTGGAGAGAAGCAATACAATTTCAGCATCAAGATTATGTAGTCACTTCCAGGGGTAGCGCAATCTTCCAGGGAGATTACGTAGTCATAGAGAGGAGCAGCATCCGGAGGAGAGAACTTCACGAGATTTCAGCTGGGAGATTATGAGGGGATCAACCCTTCTATAATTGAGTTTTTCAAAGAGTTGGATGCCCTTCTTTTAATGTTTTCATCAGAGAGGCTAGCGTACCCAGCGGGAGAGTGTAGCCATCCCTGGAGGGTGAATTTCCTGGGTCAGCCTTTCCGGAATTCCTTCTCGGGTTTTTCTGGGTTTATTGAGGAGAAGCCAAGATTAATTTGCAGAATTTTCTAAGCTGTGTGGGAGGCCCTAACAGCATTTCTTCGGGAGCAACATCAACATTTGCAGCAGATTACAGCGTAGAGCTATAGCCATACAACGTACCATTAGTGGGGATTTCAGGATTGATTCAGAGGGCTTCTCTAGCTTGCCTTGAGCAAGCCCAGGTACCTTCATTCCAACTCCTCCATTGTACTCATTTCTAGAAAATTAATAAAATGGCTCAACAGTATTTTATTGCTCCATTTGTTTTTTGATATCAGTTTTTGTTTTGTTGTCTTTGTAATATCTTTTAGCATGTTATTATTATTATTTTTCCCATTTGGGATATTACATGTACATCTGCACTATTTCCAACACTTAATGCAGCGACCTACACCATCTTGACACGGAGGCCCGGAGACGTAGTCACTCCTGGAAAAACTCCGTTATTAAACCTCTTGCATTTTTGTCATATGATTATTGACATGTGTTCCTCTTGACTATATCTACATATGTGTTCATTAACGCTTTGATTAAATGCAATTCTAACACATTAGCTAAAGTAAAAGGTCTTGGTTTAAAGGGTATCAAAATTTACTCTAATCAAAGACACCTTCCAATGAATTTTGTACCATTGTCATAGTCATACAACACACACACACACACAATGGAACAAGGTTTTAAAACTTAACTCGTAAGTTGAATGATCACTAAGCTCAAATGTTCTTGAAGCATAATGGTGAGTTCACCATAACCCTTTTACTCATACTTCAAGATCATAAGCCTATAAAACAAATTTCATGATACATCAACAACAAATCAATATTATAATACTAATAATAGAAAGACAAACCAACATATTCCTGGTTACAAGAAAGACTTGTGAGAGTTTGTAGTTAATTATTTTAACCTTAATGATCTGTAAATTAACTAATTATTTAAAGGTAAATTTTTTATTAAAATATATTACATAATTATAATTAAATATTTAAAATTAATCTTATTATAAAAATTAAAAACACAATAATTAAAAATAAGTTCAAAATTCTCATATATATATATATATATATAAAACATAATTTCAAGAAATAATTTGAAAGAAGAATAATCAGTTTATGTTCATGTTACAATTTCTCAAGTAAAACTTTAAGGTCAAATATATAAGAAATATTAAAATTTGTTTATTAAAAACCAATTTTTAAATTGAAATAATAAGTATATTTTTTTTATTAAAATGAAAAACTTGAAAATAAATTTTAAATAAGAATGGTGAGAATCATTAAATTAAATTAAAGTTTCATAATTTTAATAAGTATTCGGAATTTTTGTTGTTATAGGAAATTCATCAATTGAGATATAGTATATGAAAAGGTTTTAACCTTTGTGGATGGCAAACTTATTAGAATTATTTACTGGAACAAAAAGATACAAGTCTCTCTAATAAATTAATGTTTTATCATGTCTTATTAAAAACATTCATATATATCGTATAACAAAAAGTTCTTCAAATTCATGAAAAACAAAAATTTACTTAAAAAAAAATTGTCCTCTCACTTCTTTATTTTTTCAATTAAATATGTAAACCAAAATGTCGCCTCATTGTAATATTTCTAGATATTCGATAGGCAAGAATCTCAAGGATGCACTACAACCTTTATAGCTTCAAAAATTACCTCACTCAAAGTTTAATGGGGAGCATGCATAAACAAGAGGAGTTTGTTATTATTCTCAAAATAGGTGGGATCATGAAAACTGCGGCCAGAGTTCAGGCCTTGGTTTGTGGTTAGTCAGGTTTATTTGTAGCATGGAGTGATGTGTGTATGGTTGGGGCTACGTAAAGTTCTCATCCGTCTCTAGAAGAAAATGAAAAAGTAACCAGTATACTTATTTTCCAATAATTTAAATTGTTATGTATTGCAAAACATATTTAATATTAAGTGTTTTTTATAAAACGTATAAAAATGAAAACAGTGAATCTTCTGTAAGGGATAATATTGATATTGATTTTTGAAAGGCATGAAGCAAGCTTTCGGAAAACTTTTTGAAACTTAGATGGTATGACATGGTTCTTTTCCTTAATTATTACGCTGATCAGTGATGCTCTGACACTTTTCCTAAGAAAATATAATTGTTTTTTCCAACCCCAAAAGGTGAAAAAAAGGAATTCGCTGATACAAGAACAAAGGAAATTAAAAATGAGTGTAAAATCTCAGATGTTTTGAATTTCAAACACAAGACTACTCTCCAGACCAACATTTAAGATAGAGACCAACATCCAAGATAGAAATTTTGCACATGGTTGCTCTAAAATATGGGAGAGGATTTTATAGTACTTGACATATTGGCTAAAAACAGTATAAGAAGGATCAGCAAAAATAGAGTTAGATGTGTCCTCTGCTAATAGAAAATCAGTGAACTGAGAACCAGCTTGTTACCGAGGGCACAAGCTCGAGCAGAGGAAGAGAAAAGTTAAGTTCTTCAGCTTTAATAGTTTACACAAGCCATAGCGAGGTGTGCTTATCATGGGTTTCAGGATCGAATCGTTAAAATAAAACAGGGTCATTGTTTACTAATTACACCATTTTCGGAAGTATTATAAATAGCTAATTTCATTTCAGAAAATAGTAAAAAATCAACTTTCTCAATTCCTGCAAGAGACAGAGATGACTGCACCAGAAAACACTTAAACACTACGGAAATACTGAAGAAGCAAATTGAACAACAGCTAGTTTTGGATTCTCTGTTTATAAAAAGAGATATATTAGATATAAGAATTTTGGATCCATCACATTTTGTTTTTTGAGTTGAAGTTTTGAGCTAATTAGTGCGGCTCATTATCAGAACATTATGATAATAAGCTTCACTGGTTGACTTAGATATAAATTATTTATCTCACAAAAACTTGAATTTAATAAATATATATATATATATATATATATATATATATATATATATATAACAAATGCACAGCAGAAACACCAGAAAACGTGAGACAAAGCTCACTCAAATCAATGAATTTAATTGTTCAATTACATCACACTTATATAGGAAATTGCACTCACCTAATCTTCCTGAAGAAGAGGAAACAAACTTGAATAGATGGAACTAATTTCTAAATACACACTCTCGTTCAACAAACCAAAACTAAATCTATTTCTAGATTATTCTCACATCCTCCCTTAATGGAGAAATGGATTTTCTACAATACCTAACTGACTTCTAAAAACTTCAAATTTGATTTTACCAAGTGGCTTAGTAAATATATCAGCCATATTATCCTTGGTATTACAAAATATTAATTCAATTTCATTCGACTCAATTTTCTCACGTACAAAGTGGTACTGTAACTCAACGTGTTTTGTTCTAGCATGGTAAATTGGATTATGTGCTAATTTGATAGCACTCTGATTATCACAATTGATACATGTTGAACCACTTTGCGCCTCTTCAAGATCTGCAAGAATTCTCCGCAACCAAATAGCTTCACAGGTGGCATTGGTCAAAGCTTTGTACTCAGATTCTGTTGACGATAAAGAAACAGTTGGCTGTTTCTTACTACTCCAAGATACGACCCCTGATCCAATATGAAATGCATAGCCAGAGGTAGATCATCTGTCATCTGGATTTCCTGCCCAATCTGAATCAGAAAAACCTGTCAGTGCAACATTAGATTCATCAGTATACATAATACCTAAATTCACTGTTCCCTTTAAGTATCAGAGAACTTTCTTTGCAGCATTCCAGTGATTTCCTGAAGGCTTAGCCATGAATTGACTAAGAATACTCACTGAGTATGCAATGTCTGGTCTGGTAGTGGTGAGATAGTTCAAACTTCCCACTAACTGACGATATAATGTTCCATCTGCCTCTTTAGTTCCATCTTCTTTGTACAACTTTGCATTCTGTTTTAAGGGAGTTAACATAGCTTTGCAATCAGTCATATTGAACGTTTTAAGAATCTCCTTTGTATATTTGCTTTGAGTGATCAAAGTTTTACCAGGCTCTCTCCATACCTCAATTCCTAAACAATAATGCAATTCACCCAAATCTTTCATTTCAAATTCCTGTGATAACTGAACTTTAATTTCTTCAATTAACTTGTGAGCACTGCCTGTGATAATGAGATCATCCACATACAAAGATATTAAAGCAACATTTCCATTTCCATCTTTCTTAACATACAAGTTAGGATCATTTTTTCTTTTCACAAATCCATTCTGAAGAAAGAAGGTATCAATCTTTACATACCATGATCTCGGCGCCTGTTTCAAACCATATAATGCCTTTCTTAACCTGCATACTAGATGCTCCTATCCCTGTTTGACAAACCCTTCAGGTTGAACCAAATAAACTTCTTCCTTTAAATCACCATTTAGAAAAGCAGATTTGACATCCAATTGATGTATATTCCAGTTATGTTTTGTGGCTAAGGCAATCAGTAATCTAATTGTATTCAACTTAGCTACTGGTGCAAAAGTATCTTCATAATCAATTCCCTCCTGTTGAGCATATCCTTTTGCAACTAATCTTGCCTTAAATTTATCAATGCTACCATCTGCTTTAAATTTTGATTTGTACAACCATTTGCTTCCAATTGGAACTTTATTTTCAGGAAGTTCCACTAATTCCCATGTTTGATTTTTCATAAGAGAAGCATACTCATCATTCATAGCATTAATCCATTGTTCATGTTGTTTAGCTTGCTCATAATCAATTGGTTCTTCAACATTCATTATATTAGACATTAAGGCATAATCTCTATACCTTGCAGGAAGCTGAGTTTGTCGGGTTGACCTTCTTGGTGCTTCAATGCCTGTGGGTGTTCCATCCATGATTCTTCGGCTTTGAGGTGAATCACCCTCTCGTGATGACTCACTGTTGCTGGATGTGCTCATACTGCTCTCATCCTGATCCTGTACCTGTACTTGTACCTGTTCCTGTTCCTGCTTAATCAAAGTATCAAGTTTGACATGAGCATCATTAGATATATGCCATGCATCATTCTTTGTATTACTTTTATCAGCCTGCTCATGAAACAACACATCATGACTTGCAAATAGTTTATGGGAACTTGGATCAAACAATTTATAGGCTTTCTAATCCGCACAATACCCAATGAAAACACACTTGATTGACTTGGCATCAAGTTTTCTTCTGTTAGCCTTAGGAATATGAGCAAAAGCAGTACATCCAAAGACTCTGAAATGACTCACATTAGGTTTATAACCATGAAGAACCTCAAAAGGAGTTTGAAAAACTAATTGTTTAGTGGGACATCGATTCTTCAAATAAACAGCAGTGTTAATGGCTTCTGCCCATAAACCATTAGAGATGTTCTTACCTTGCAGCATACTACGAGCAGATTCTACCAAGGTTCTATTCCATCGCTCAGCAACACCATTTCGCTGAGGGGTATGTGGTACTGTGAACTGTTGTTTAATCCTATTAGATTTACAATAGCTGTTAAATGCATTTGACTTATATTCACCCCCTTGATCAGATCTGAGTATTTTAATGTACTTACCTGTTTGTTTTTCAACCATAGTTCGAAACTCTTTAAAATACTCAAATATATCACTTTTCCTTCGAATGAAATAGACCCAGGTATACCTAGATCTATCATCAATAAAAATAACAAAGTATGAAGCACCACCAAGAGACCTAGTTTGCATAGGTCCACATACATCAGTGTGAATTAATTCAAGTATATCATACTTTCGTTTCTCGGTATGAACAGGAAACTCTTCTCTATGCTGCTTACCAAGTGCACAAGCTTCACATGGTAAATGTTCACACTTCATAACAGGAAGACCTTCAACCATTGATTTCCTTTGCAACAACGATAAATCATTGTAATTTAGGTGTCCATACCTGTGATGCCATAATTCTAATGTCGATGTCTCTTTGGATGTCAATGCAACATGGCGCTTCATTGTCACATCCAATCTGTATAAACCTCCAACTCTGGTACCTGTAGAAGCAACCCTGTAGTGGTCCTGAACATCTTTCACAATACACCCCAGTTTACCAAATTCCACTTTTAAATGATTATCAGTGATAGTGGAAATAGATATCAAATTCTTTTTGAGAGCAGGTACATACATCACATTATGAATCTGTCGCATTTGTCCATTAGGTAAGTACACATTTATTATGCCATAGCCTTGAACTTTAAGTGACCTGTCATCTCCTAGGTAAATGTGTGTGCCATCAGATTTCTCATAATATTTATCATACCATTCTTTATTACAAGTCATGTGCGCTGATGCACTAGAATCTATGAACCAAGCATTCTCATCATCAGTTTCAGCAGATAATGCAGCATCAGAAAGAAATAACTTAAGATTTTTAAATCCATCAGTCACTGAGGTGTCTCTGTTTATAAAATTTCCATTATGCCTTCTATGTCTTTGATTTGATTCATTATTCTTTCTTCTATATCAATCTTTAGCCAGATGTCCAGGTTTTCCACAATAATCACATTCAATGTTCCTCTTAACATAAGAATCAGGAGGTGTCATACCTTTCTGTTTTGCTTGAAACCGGCCTCTGTTCCTGTCCCATGGTCTCCCTCGGAATGGTCTTTTGCCTCTTGCAGTCAAAGCCAAATCAGAACCATTTGACTCCAGTTCAAAATTTTTCATTCGCTCTTCTTCTTGAAGAAGAATTCCAGCGAATTCTTCAAATGTAGGAGGTGTTGGTCTAGCTGAGAGAGCTGAAATAAAGACTTTATAGTCCGGGACTAACCCCATTAAAGCAACAGTTACCAAGTCTGTACTAGACACTTTTTCACCAATATCACCAAGCTTATCACTCAAGTCTTTAATTCGGGAAACAAAGTTGCTAATGCTTTCATTGGCTTCCATTTTGATAGATAGCAGCTTTGTTTTTAAAAATAAAATACAGTTTGCATTAGTAGTTTCATACAAACCTTTGAGAGTGTCCCATGTCGCCTTTGAAGTTTCACAGTCCCGAATGTGAAGAATAATATTGTCCTTCACTGACATGCGTAGCAACACCTTTGCTTTCATTTCACGCTTATCCCAATCTTGAGTGGCAGCAGGAGGTGTAGGCTTGGGCTCGTCACCCTTGACAATCGTCCAGAGATTGTATGCCTCCAGTACAGTGATCAGCTTAAATTTCCAATTGACATAATTTTCACCATCAAGTTTGGTGGATTCATTTAAATATGAATCTGCAAGAGGATTAGCCATTTCGACAACAATGATTAAATTTAATTTGCAGGAAATTAATTTCCTGCAATGATCTTGCAACAAATTTGAGGTATACGCCTTTGAAACAACAACAGGGCCTTCTCAACACAAAAAAAATAGTATCGACCCTTTGATCGCGGTGAGAAATATGCAAAAAAAAATGCGAACTTAAAAATGCAAGTATCCTTTTATGAACAGGATGCAAGGGACGGCCCCTGCGCTGTTCAAATGCCGGTCGATAACTCTTTTCAGAGTTTGATTGAAAAATATGCTATTAAAAAATACTCCTGTCCCGGTCACAAAGAACGGCTGCAACGTATTATCAAGAGGCATGCACCAAAAAAATACGTGAATACTTCACGCGCTGGCAATCTTAAAAAATTCCATGCAATTTTAAAAAAAAAACTTAGACCAGCAATGTTTAAAAAAAACTTCGACCAGCAATGTAAAAACTTCGACCAGCAATGTCTAATCCGCAACTTGTTATTTGCTTACGACGGTGATGCTGCAGCTTTACAGTCCGCAGCTTGATTTTATCAACGCAGGAAACTTCTGGTCGTTTTCAGCTTGACAATGACAGGAAAATTCTGGTCGATTTCAGCTTGTTCATGAAACAGGTCCCTCGCGCTCTCGCTAGACAGGCGTAGACAGCGCTGGCAGACTTCACGCTGGAAACTTCACAGCCAACAAAACACGCTCTGGCAGGAACCTCCTGGTCGTTTTCAGCTCAGCAACCACTACACGAACAACGCTGGCTTGAAACAAACTGTATCGGTCTATCCGGCAAACTGTAGCTCCAACGCACAAAACATCAAACAAATGAATCAGCAAACAAATGAATTGCTGGACACGCGCTGGCAAGAAAACGAATTGCTGGATGCGCTGTGGAAGAACCAACTACACAGGCTTGCGGTCCAGTCGACTGGGTTTCGAAAGCGGAGCTTACTCCATACTCCAGTACCCAAATCTGCAACCTCTTACAAGCTCCGATACCAAATTAAAACAAATGCACATCAGAAACACCAGAAAATGTGAGACAAAGCTCACTCAAATCAATGAATTCAATTGTTCAATTACATCACACTTATATAGGAAATTGCACTCACCTAATCTTCCTGAAGAAGAGGAAACAAACCTGAATAGATGGAACTAATTTCTAAGTACACACTCTCGTTCAACAAACCAAAACTAAATCTATTTCTAGATTATTCTCATATATATATATATATATATATATTGTTGATGCAAGTCATATTTACTTACAAGTGTGGGAACACATATATTTTAGGAAAACCATGTTTCATGGAATAATTATTTACTTCATAATTATCTAATTATGAAGTAAACCATGTTTTTAAGATGTTTTTTCATAATGAGATAATTATTTATTTATATGGTGTTTTTTTCTAAATATCTTTAGATTATAAGATATTGATCTACTTTTTTACCTAATAAGAAAATAAGTTGTTAACCAATCAAATAATTTTATCCAACATTAAAAAACCAAAAACCCACATATCATGTAAGTCATTCCTAAGAATACTTGGGAAAGAATCATATATTTCAAAGAAACAACGATATATGAAACCAAGAGACCGAAGGAGTTGAATCATATATTTCTAAAAAGCAGCCATATATGAAACCAAGAGACAGAATGAGTTGAATCATATATTTCTAAGAAACAGCTATATATGAAACCAAGAGACAGAACTCTTTCACTCAAATTCCCCACTATATTGTGCAGCAGTGTTCTGCCAACCAGCTCAGATCCATCTAACTCCAGATCTATCATGCTCGAGAGATCAAAATTTCTGGAGATGCAGATCTTTCTTCAAATTCTAAACTCCAAAAAAAGATTTGCACATTTAAAAAAATTTAATTGTTTATTTATATAGTTTTTTTATAAACCCTATTATTTAAATAATTTGTATGATTATTTAATTTTTTTTAATTTTTAGATTTTTGAAACCCATCCTATTAGATTATAAAATGTACGTCAAGGCAACCAAAAAAGTTAAACCTGGTAACTTAAAATACATAATTTATTCAGAATGACGCAGCTTTCGAATGTGTGGAATTTCAATATAAAATAAAACCATTGCCCAGTGAAGCTAATGGAATTCGAGCGCAAGAATTCTCAACACTAAACTACAGGATTTTGTGGACTTGTAAAAATTTATGAAATCTTAAATATTTATGTAGCGGGCTGTGTCAGTCCAATACTAACATTCAATTACATAGAGAATTTCGTTAAATAATCTTGTAGCCCGTCTAGCTCAGTTGGTAGAGCGCAAGGCTCTTAACCTTGTGGTCGTGGGTTCGAGCCCCACGGTGGGCGACGTCTACATTTTGGTCCAAATAGGAATTTAAGATTTTGACTCCCTCCGACCAAGAAAGTTAGTGCGCAAAAATAGGAATTCAAGATTTTGGAAAGTTGCAAAAAATAGGAATTTAAGATTTTGACTCCCTCCGACCAAGAAAGTTAGTGCGCAAAAATAGGAATTCAAGATTTTGGAAAGTTGCAAAAATAGAATTCAAGATTTTGATATAATGTACTGTCCTATTTTGACTCCCTCCGACCAAGAAAGTTACTGCGCAAAAATAGGAATTCAAGATTTTGGAAAGTTGCAAAAATAGAATTCAAGATTTTGATATAATGTACTTCTAAGGTTATTTAGATTAAAGCTATCTTTTGATATATGAAACATCAAATCACCTCATAAGATTTTGATATAATGTACTTCTAAGGTTATTTAGATTAAAGCTATCTTTTGATATATGAAACATCAAATCACCTCATAAATATAATGTACTTTTAAGGTTATTTAGATTAAAGCTATCTTTTGATATATGAAACATCAAATCACCTCATAAATATAATGTACTTTTAAGGTTATTTAGATTAAAGCTATCTTTTGATATATGAAACATCAAATCACCTCATAATCACCTCATAATATTGTAGTCACTAAGTTTTGGAAGAATCCAAAGAGTTAGATTTGATCTTTGTATAGAACATTGAAAAGAAGCAAAACAAAATTTTAAGAGAAAATCTAAAGATTTAGACTTATTGCATTTGATCCTTGTATACAATGTTCTATTGAGATGGATATGGCGAAAAGAAGCAAAACAAAACTTCAAGAGACATGTTGCACTTTAAAAGGTACCAAGAATGTAAAGAATCATTTGTTTACCTTTATCCCTCACTATACTTGTTAGGAAGTTGAAAAATGGAGAGAGTCAACAAAATGAATAAACCAAATTATGTGAGTACAAACCAAATTATGTGAGTGAAGCACTGAAGCACTCAACATAGCTATCGAGATGAAAGATGAAATGTAGCCAAATAATTAAGCTAAAGAGCATAACAAAGAAGATTGGGCTGGAAAAATGATTAATAAATTCAAGAAAAATTTGTTGAAACATGTCAAAAAGGGAAAGCAACCAATTGACAATACTAGGACCAAAAGAGAGAAAAGAATCCAAATAGGTTGAGCAATTTTAAATTTTCTCAATATGTAATATAGGCAAGTTCCCTTGCAACCAGTGTAAATTTTAATTGTAGAAAAAAGGCATAGGGGCTTCTCTAAATAAACTTCTGACATATCATGTGCATTTGTGGCATACTAAACAATACCCATAATTTGACTACATAGTGGGAAATACATTTAAAAATCACATTATTTAACCCCCTGTCAGTGCGAACCCAACAAACCTTCCCAATTAAAAAAACCCCTACTTTCACTAGATATTGTAGGTATCCATTTTTTCATTAACATTTTTTATACCCCTCTATAGCTTTTTATTAACTTTGAGCTCCATTTTTTTTACCTACAAATATAAAAACTCTTTACCCTCTATATATCCCCAATATATTATGTCATTTTTTTCTCAATATCTCTCCCCCAATATGGATGCATGTGGTATGGTATTTCTCCCCAGTGAAGCCTCGTAAACAAAGGCTAAATTTCAAATTGGAAAGGGCATTGGGGAAACCAATACTAGGATCTACAACTTAGCATAACACCTTCTAAGTCCAAACCCAAGGAGACAACCTGCTATTGATAACCATGGTTGGAGGGACAAAGGCATACAATTTGTTTTCCCACAATATATTTAGGAACATAAACCATAATTGCATTTTTAGTATTCTTGAACAAGTTACTATTACTTTTGTAGCTCTCGAGGGAAAAAGTAATATAATTTTATTTCCCACTATATATTTAGAAACACAAGACATAATTATATTTTTAGTATCCCGGGACAAGTTATTTTTAGTTTTGTAGTCCCAACACACATAATAGAATAGATAGGGCATTTCCACCCAAGCAATGCCAAATGATTCAAGTAGTCAAATACAAGGAGCATCACAAGGAAGCTTTTATCATAACTCAATCTAAAAATGAGAAGTATGGATTACCTAGGTTTGATGAAGAATTGATATTAGATGAGGAAATGCTACCTAAGCCCATTGAAGAACTATATTAGACGAGGAAGGCCAGCCTTTCACAAAGCAATGGAGGACATTAGAGAAAACAATCATTGAATAAATTTGAGTACACAACCATTTTTCAAAGGATACAACTCAAAGACCACAACTCACTAAAAAGAAAGTAGGATCATTAGAAATCAAGATACAAGAGCTAAAACTCAATTACAAGTGTTTTCTTAAGATAATAAATGTTTGAAGAATATTTAAGAGCTCCTTTATTGTCTATTCATTATTGACTAGGATGAGATATGGGTCTTAATGTTGTAAAAGTATGGAAGGTTAATGCCTTTTTTTTAAAGGACCTTTAGGTTCCAATGGTTGTCAAAGAGACACTAATATATGAAGTAGTCATCAACATAGGGATTGAGATCAACATTACTTCATCCATCTATTGGAATCAAGTACTTGGTCAACCACATTTGTCTCATAGTATACTGACAATTCAACAACCAATCACACATGTGAATCGATTGAAAGGATGACTATGATTACGACTAAATGTCACGGGTTTAAGAAATGTGCCAACTTTGAGGTTTTGAGAGGACTTTCAAGAAAACCATATTGAATTATCTTTGCTACACCATGGATATACTCATTAAGAGGTTGGTTTGAGAAGTTGGAAATATTATTTCGACAAGACTAGAAGAAGGTGATCATTCCATTTGATAAGAGTAGGTAATGAATTGTAGTACAAATCCATGCAATCAATAGGGATAAGTTGTCAAGGTCAAAATTTAATATGGGTTATCTATATACAACTATCCATAAAATAAGAGAGTAAGAGCATTATGAATAAGGAATTTTTTATATGAAATTTTCATCAAGGAAATATCTCAACAAAATCCCATAGGGATGAGCACATGGAAACCATGAAATTTACTTGAGGTACGTCAAAAACCTATTTTGAGTAGAAGTACATAGAATAACCTTGATAATAGAAAATTGAGAAGGGAAAGATCCCTTAAAACATATAATGATTTTGTGATCTGAATCTGAATGTTAGTATTGTTGTGCTAATTTCTTTTTCAAAAGGATAAACAATTGCTGGTCATTTGCTTCATGTGCATAGGTTTCCTTGTGGTGTTTGTGAGTGTTAAACAGGTAATTGTGTCAATTTTTATGTTAAATTCACGAGCATTTTAAACATTAAAACAAAGTATTGAACAACAACAATAAAATGTACAACAAACCATCAAATGATCCATTAGCACAATATTTTGATGAAGGAGTTCACCCCTCTTCGGCTACATCTCCTTGGTCCATTTTCCATGGCTTGGGCCCCTGTATTAGCTCAAAATGGAAAAAAGTGTTGTTTACAATCCTATACTTCTCTTGAAACTTGCTCCAACATGCTCAGAATGTCCAAATCTTCTAGGATAGACTTTCAGAGCCAAAAATGGTTGAATTTTTCAAAAGTTATGGCTCATTCAATTCTAGCCTAGGAAATCTCCTCCAAAACTGGAGAGAACTCCAGTTAACGCCGACAAGTTTGGAGTTCCACCAAAAATGGCAGACTCTGCCAACTCCACCACTAAGATAAGTGCAGTTAATTATGGGATAAGCTCTGTTTAATTAGTGATAAGTCGTTGTTTAACATGCTAATGGCGTGGTTAGTTGGAGCCTCTGCCACGGTTATAACATATAGGTCACATGTATGAGGGGGTTGGCCCCCTCCTCCGCTTGAATGTGAAACTGTAATAACATAAGTATAAACAACATGCATAGACTGTTAAGTCACATGGTGCGGGTATAGTGGTAAACTGTTGTATTTTTGTGGGGGAGGTCATGGGGTCAACCTCGACCTCCACCCGACCTCCAATAAATTTTCCCAACACACACACACACACATATAATTCAACCTTTGCACTTGGTTTAAATTCAACCTTTGGGAGGGGGCACATGGTGATCCTTGGCTACACCACGTGTCCTCTTCCAATTAGTTCATCCTAATCACCAATAAAAATGCAGCAAATCACCCAACTTAGAAACCTTTCCTAAAGTGACACTTGTCATAGTGTTATTGGAAGAGTTTAGGGAATATTCCTAGAATATTTTTTTTATTGACTAGGATGCCATGTCATCATTCTGCCATTTCTGCAAAAAATTTAGTTATTTAGGAAAATGAACAACAAGCTCTATCTTCCTCATATGGATTCGGTTTTCGATGAAACTAATTGTGCCCGATTCCTGGCGACTAGCACTTCGAGAGTGTTTAGGTTCCGATTGATTACGAGAACTTCCATTTTTGAGCTTAACACTTAGCATCTGATCATTCCTCCCCACTAGAAGCCTTTTGTACCCCAAAAGATACTATCAATTTTTCAACATGTGAGGGTACAATTCCCTCACCTTCTCAATCTCCATCCATTTGGCCTTAGAAGGATTTTGTCCCTTGAGTCCCACTCGAAGGTATTTGACATTCCCTCTCCTTCAAGTCTCGGTTCTTTTGTCAAGTATGAGATCTTATTGAATATCATCAAGAAATTTTGGGGAGAAATCATCTATTAATGGCAGTTGAACATGCTCTCCTTGATCATTAATCAACGGAGGCTCAAACAATCTAAAATTCTCAACATTAACAATTGAGTATATTTGTGGAGGAAAATCTAGCTTAAATGCATTTTTACCAATATTTTCTAGAATTCTAAAAGGACCATAACGGATTGGCTTAAGATTTTTACCTTCCCCTTGAAGTCTCTCTTTTCTAATATATAACCAAACTTTGTCACCAATTTGGAATTTATGATCGACACAGTGTTTATCATGCCTTACCTTGTAGCTGCTTTGACTCATTCCTAGTTGTTCTTGCACTGTGTGATGTATCAATTGAATTTGCTCAATGAACTTCTTTGCTTTATCTATGTCTCTATGTCCATAAATAGAAACATCTTTCCCAAAGATAAAGTCCAATGGAAATCTTGGCAAGTACCCAAGACATGCCTCAAATGGTGATGTGTTTGTGGAAGAATTCTTTGCCATGTTGTATGCATGTTGAATGTAATGCAATTGTTCATCCTACAACTTGGGATGTTTGCTGAAATATCCTCTAAGAATATGAATAACTATCCTATTGACCACCTCGGTCTGACCATCTATTTGCGGATGAAATTTTGTACCCTTCTTGAACTTAGTGTCCATCATGTCCCAAAATTTGACCAAAAATCCCCAAAAAATCGAGAATCTCGATCAATTACAATAGAATTAGAAAGACCAAAGTGAACCCAAACAATTTGAAAGAAAATATGAGTTGTTTGTTCAACTGTAATTTTCTTTTTATATGGCATCAAAATACACATTTTTCTGAACCTATCTACAACTACATACAAGTAATCATGACCTTTCGTTGACAATGGAAGACCTCCTATAAAATCCATTGAGATACTTTCCCATGGACATGAAGGTACGAGAAGTGGAGTGCACAATCCTAGTTTCCTATTTCTAGGCTTACTTATTGCACACAAAGAACATCCTCTAATGAAACGAGATACACTATCAAACATGCATGGCCAATAACAATACCTTTGGAGATTCGCTATTGTCTTGCCTACACCAAAATGTCCAACAATCAATGAAGTGTGTGCTTCCCTTATGATATTGTTTCTTTCTCCCTATGGAATACATAAATTGCCCAAGTGATACAACAAACTATTATGTACATGGTAATCTAACTCTTCAATTTGGTTTCCTTGACTTAATCTTGCATACACATCTTGAAAGTCATTATCATATGCATATTTCTCAATGTAACTTTCATGCAAAACATAATTGTGCTTGAGTATGATACATGGATTTAAAATAGGCCTAGAAATAATATCAACTACCTTGTTGTAGATTCCCTTTTTATACCTGATTACGAAATAAAATTGTTGTAGAAATCCCATCTATATGAAGTGTTGTGATTTTTTCAACTTTTATTGTGACTATAAGTACTGCAATGGTTGATGGTAGGTATGGATAATGGTCTCCTTCCCCATCAAATAGCATTTCAATTTCTTTACACTTTGTACCAATGCATATAACTCTTTGTCATAAGTTGGATAGCTAGTCACAAATCCATTAACAATTTCAAAATGAAATGAAATGGGCTTACCATGTTGCATGAGAACTACTCCCATGGCATAATCACTAGTATCTGTTTGAATCTCAAATGGCTGTCTAAGAATCAGAAGAGGAAATACGGGTGCTGAATTGATCTTTTGTTTTAAAGCATCAAATGCTTTTTGTTGCATATCTCCCAAATGGAAGACTTTCTTGACAGTTAATGCATGTAACGAAGCTGCAATGGAAGAAAAATTAGCAATGAATTTCCTCCAATATTGTGTTGCCCCTAGAAAGCTTCTTACCTCTGTAATTGTATTGGGCTTGGGCCAATTCACAATGACCTCAACCTTAGAGGGGTCTATATTCAGCTCACCTCCTCCAACAATGTGTCCCAAATACATTAAAGAAGTCTTGCCAAATCACACTTCGACATCTTTAAAAGCAACTGTTCTTTTTTCAAGACATCAAGTACTTTGTTCACATGCATGACATGTTCATCTCTTGATTTGCTGAATATAAAAATATCATCTAAGTAAACAATGACAAAATCATCTAGAAATGGTCTCAATACATCATTCATAACTCTCATGAAATTAATTGGAGCATTGGTAAGATCGAAAGGCATAACAAGCCACTCAAACAATCCTTGTCTAGTTTTAAATGCGGTTTTCAAAGTGTCCTCTTCAACTATTATAACTTGTTGATAACCACTTCGTAAGTCTAACTTAGTGAAATACTTTTCATACCTCAATTGATCAATAAAATCATCAATTAATGGGAGCGGATAGTGATTCTTTTACGTGATGTTATTTAGTGCACGGAAATCCACACACATGCGCCAAGTCCCATCCTTCTTTGGCACCAAGACAACCAGTGAACCACATGGCGAAATAGATGGGCGTATGATACCTTTTTTCATTAATTCTTGAATTTTCTTGATTTACATGCTCTCCATTACTGACATGTGATACATGCCAATGTTTGCAAGTGGAACATCTTGTTGCAACTGTATCTCGTGCTGAATCCCCCTCTTGGGAGTTAACCCATTTGGCTCCTGAAACATCTTGCCATGCTGACTTACCAAATCAAACAAATCAGATTTTAATTTTTCATCACAACATTCAAAAGATTCATATTCCATATCATTATTTTTCTTGATCATGATAAGCACACAATTTTTACTTGCATTTACTAGTCTCTTCATCTGCCCTGCATTAACCAAAGAAATATTCAGCTTTTTACAATGAGCTCTCACAATATACTCCACTCCATCCTTGAGAAAATTATATTTGTTCTCATGGTGATAAAACACTGCTTTCCTGTCATACAAATATGGGCTTCCCAAGATTATTCTTGAAATGTTAAGCGGAACCACATCTAACTCAACTTCATCAACAAAATTTGCAGTAATGGAAAACCTGAATATACACTTCCTTGTAACCTATAAATTTGCATTCTTGACTATCAAACCCAAAGGATATGGCTTATGATGAGGTACAGTTTCAAGGTTAATATTTTTGACCAAGTCTTCTGAGATTAAGTTCGCTTGTGACTCACTATCAAATAATGCATCAATCTTTGTATGGTTTGAGATCGCCCTTACATGGAACAAATCTATTTGTGTTTCTTCATTTAGAGTGTTGTTGTGACAATTTTATGAACTAATTCTTGCTATGGCTTCCTTTCAATTTGTGACCATGGATGTATTCTTGGTTTCATCATCGAAATCAGATCCAAGATCATGTTGTTTGGTAGCAATCATCTTTTGTTTTCCCTTGTTGTTTGGTTTCTTAAGCCCGAGTTCGGGATGTATTTTCCAACATCAGGCTTCATCATGCCCCTATTTGAAACAATTTTTTCATGTAGTTTTCTCCCCTTATTTCTTAACACTTTCATTCTTCTTTCCCTTCCATTTTCCTCCCTTCTCTTTCTCCTTACCCTTGAATGGTTTTTTTTACTACCCTCTTCTTGAATGTTCTTTCCCCTTGCTTCAAGGTGTGTGGCTTGTACACATACCTCATCTAAGTTGCTTGGATTGAACATAAGGATAGTGTGTTTCAAATAGGAATGTAAGCCCCCAACGTATTTCAATAGAGTGCCTTGGGAATTCAAGTTTACACCTAACAACAAAGCCCTTTTCCTAAACTCCTGGGTATAATCTTGAACTGTTTGACCCTTGAGTTGCCAAATCATAATGGATTTTTACATGTAAGATAAAGGATAAAATTTTCACTTAATTGAAGAAATAAACTCAACCCAAGAAATGGATATCTTACCATGGATTCACATTTCCTCTAGAGTCTTTTCTTCCCACCAGAATAGTGTTGCTCCTTTTAGCCTCAATGAAGCCAACTGGATCTTTATGTCATCTTCTTGAAGGTTTTGAATTATGCAATAAACCTCCAATTGATGAAGCCAATTGTCCAGCTTCTCTGAATTTATCTCACCATTGTAAATGGGAAGTTCAAACTTAATGTCCAATTTGAGTAAGGGATTTTTTCCTTTTGGGGTTTTTGAGTGAGTATAGGTGGTTTTTGTTGTGGAAGTGGAAGATGATGTTGATGGTGATGATGAGGATGATGGTGAAGATAGTGGAGATGGAGGAGCCTTTCCTCCACTGCCCTTTGAATCATTCTCTTTATCCTTTTTGCCTTCTAAGGTTCCCTCTCCATGTGGAGACTTAGAATTCTCTCCAACCATCTTGGTGCTCCTCTCTTCAAAGAGGATCCTAACCATTTCAGTTAGGTCATAGAAAGCCTTCTTGTATGCTTCATCTTCTGAATCCTGCACCTGACATGATGGCTATGGATTCAAGCTCAGCTTCTGGTGAAACTTGTACCTCCTCAATCTCAGTTAGAGATAAAACTTGAGGTGCTTCAAGTGCAGTTGGGAGTGAAAATTTGGGTGGAGATGGTGGCCTTGTGGCTCTTCTTCTTCTAGTTCTAGTCTCAGGACTAGCAACCAACAATTTACCTTCTCCTCTCTGCAATCACAAATTTGCAACCATTAAAACCCCACTTGCACAAAACTCAAGAAAATATCAAGCAAATAACCTTTATTTGATACCACCTTGATCTAAATTTGAATGTTATTTTTATTGCGCTAATTTCATTTTCAGAATTATAAACAATTACTAATCATTTTCTTCATGTGCATAGGTTTCCTTGTGGTGTTTGTGAGTATTAAACTGGTAATTGTGTTAAATTTTATGTTAAATTCATGAGAATTTTTAACATTAAAACAAAGTACTGAAAAACATCAATAAAATGTACAACAAACCATCAAATGATCCATTAACACAATATTTTGATGAAGGAGTTCACCCCTCCTGAGCTACATCTCCTTGGTCCAGCTTCTATGGCTTGGGCCTTTGTATTAGATCAAAATGGAAAAAAGTGTTATTTACAATCCTCCACTGATCTTGAAACCTACTCCAACATGCTCAGAATGTCCAAATCTACTAGGATAGACTCTTTTTGAGCAAAAAATGATCAAATTTTGCAAAATTTATGGCTCATTTAATTCTGGCCTAGGAAATCTCATCCAAAACTAGAGATAACTCCAGTTAACGCCGACAAGTTTGGAGCTCCGCTGAAAATGGTGGACTTCGCCAACTCCGTCGTTAAGATAAGCGCAGTTAATTATGGGATAAGCTCGATTTAATTAGTGATAATTCATTGTTTAATGCGTTATGATGTGGTTAGTTGGAGCCTCCACCATGGTTATAACATATAGGTCACATGTATGAGGGGGTTGGCCCCCTCCTCCGCCCGACTGTGAAAATATATTAGCATAAGCATAAACCACATGCATAGACTGCTAAGTCACATGGTGAGGGTATAGTGGTAAACCATTGTATTTGTGTGGGGAATTTCGTGGGGTCGACCTTGACCTCCGCTTAACCTCCAATAAATTTTGCTAATATATATATATATATATATATATATGTAATTCGACCTTTGCACTTGGTTTAAATTCAACCTTTGGGAGGGGGCACGTGGTAGCCCTTGGTTGCACCACGTGTCCTCTTCCCTTTGGTTCATCCTAACCACCAATAAAAATGCAGAAAATCACCCAACTTAGCAACGAGTACTGAAGTGACACTTGTCATAGTGTCATTGGACGAATTGAAGGAATATTCCTAGAATATTATTTTTTTTGCTGACTAGGCTGCCATGTCATCATTTTGTCATTTTTGTAAAAAAATTAGTTGTTTAGGAAAACTAATAGTAGGCTATATATTCCTCATATGAAGTCGGTTTTTGATGAAACGAATTGTGTTGACTTCCTATCGACGAGCACTTCGTGGTCTTTCCAGTTCTGATAGATTATGAGCAGTTCCATTTTTGAGCTTAGCACTGAGCACCTGATCATTTTGAGTAAAGGATGAAGCTTTTATCCAATGAAAAAGGGTGAAGAACTTATTTCCAATGAAACTAAGGATGAAAACTTACCAATTCTAGATGAGTACCCATTTCATTCCACAATTCAAACCTTCTTTGGAAAGTTCAAGGTTCTATTTTTATGCCAATTTAGAAAAATCAAGGGTGAACAATAATGTGGGTATTATGGGGTGCTAAGACTTTTGCATTTACAATGTTTGATGTGGATCAAACATGAGTAGATGAAGTAGCTTATAACTCCCAAAGAGATATCAATGCATAATTTACCAAATTTATCAATATTTTTACCTACAAATGATATTTCAAAAAGGAAAACCATAAGTAAACCAGATGTTGATGCACAATGTGGAAGAAATTTAATTTGAAAGAAGGCCCAGCTAATGAAAATGCCACTTTAATAATTTTTTTGAAGAAGATGCACTTTTTCACTTGAGAAGATACCAATGACACCAATTATGTGACATTGGTATTCAAGTTGTCATCTCCAAATAGTGAAGATCCTTCTTGATGAATATAGCAAGGATAAAATGAATGACATGAATATTTAAGAGAAACCAACATAATGAGATCACATATAGGACATGTAAGAACCCTTCATGAAAATCCAAAAAGTTGGTGGTCATTGATTGTTAGGATGAAATAATAATGGCTAAGGCTACTTCCATATTTAGGGCCTTTCTCAATGTCTTTGCTTATATATATCATTATTTAAAATTCATATTAAAAACAAAAACGAGTAGAGAACCGCTAGATAGAAATTCAACTTGATGCCCAAATTCTGAGATGTATGCCATATAGAATGGACCCATAGTATAAATCAAATGTTCATTGAGGGAAACCTTAGAAAATGTTGGATCTCAATAAAGTTTACCCACTAAATGAAATAAAATGAGTCTTAGTAAGAATGGTTTCCTAAAATAAAAATGGTATATTCAAGATCATCTTGGACATCCATAAACTAAAGTATGAGACCACAAATTGTCCTCGTCTAGCACATTTTATAGAAGATATTTTAAAAGAGTCTTGAGTAGAGAAATATAACCTTAATGGTTACTAAGGGTAAAATAAATTTTCGATAAGGAAGAAGGATACACCAATAGAAACATTTGTGACTAAATGTGAGGCATACATGCATTATAAGATGTCTTTAGTCTTAGCTAAAACTATAACATGTTTCACTTGAATGATAGAAAATGTCTTTAAAGACTTCATCGTAAATAGTTGGAGGTATAATTGGATGATTGAGCATTGCTTGGATATCTAAATAACCATATATTTGACCTTGGTATTTTTTTGAACAAGTGTGGGGAGATTAGAGTATCACTCAAACCCAAAAACAACCAAGTTTTACAACCTTCCATAAAATCCTATGGCATGATGTCTCAAGGGATGGAATGATGCTAGACCTAGATAATAAAAGTGAAAACATGCCCAACAACCCCTGATTAATGCATCATATATTAATTCATTTTGAGGGAATACATGGTAATATAAAAAAAGTGTTAAAAGATACATGTAGTTGCATACTTGACGGAGATGCCACTAAATAAGGAAAGGCCATTCATCTAGACAAATGAATGTCAATAGTTACTTTATATGGTAAAGAAAAGATCACAAATGAGTCAATATGGAGGTTTGTTGGTTCAATGAAGTCATGTCATGTGTATGTGGACACCTTGGGTATGATTACCAAAGCTATCTTCACACAATTGAGCGATAAGGAAATGGATCATCCAATCTAATTTGTAGGCCAAAATTTATCACCAATAGAGCATAACTACTTCACTACTAAATAAGAAGCTTTATGTATAGTATTTTCTCTATAGAAATTTCTACTTGTTGACCAATAAGTTTAACTTTTATGTCAATATTTATGCTTTAAATTATATAATCTACAAGATGATATTATTAGCATGGATTAGTTGGCTGGTTAAAGTGTTATTCTAAGATTACAACTTTAAATTTCCATTAAGATAGGTAAATCCCTCATTAAAATTGATTGTCTTAGGTAGATAGAAGTAAATATGAAGGGAAAAGGAAAGGATACTTTCCTAACACTAGCACATTCCAAGTACAAGTTGCACCAAGTTATTTAAATGGTGTCTACTACTTCTTATGATGTGTAGTACTTATTATAGTGAGGATATGTTCATGAAGTAAGGACAAAGATGTAGATGTGAAGTCTCTTACGAATGACACCAAGATTTACAATTTTAGAAGACACATTATACATAAACAAAATGGATTTCATACTTGTTTATGTGCACCAGCATTGGATATATAATTATTGGTGAAAGAAGCTCATGTGAGTATTGTTTAAAGATTTTTTTTCCTCACATGGACTACCCAAAAAATCATTTTTACAAGATTATGGGGGATAATGACAATCAATGATTGTTTCAAGTGGGTGAAAATGGAAAATAAAACTGGAAAGTGGGCACCAAACCTCATATAAAAAGTAATATTAAGCTTCATCTAACTTATCATATGCATCATTTTGACCATGAGGAAATATATTTCATTGAACCTTTCGTCCTAATAACAAAGATATTGTTCCTATGTGTTAAGGTCCCCACAAATGTGTTCATAAAGTGGGACAAGGCTAGAGAAGTGAAGAAAAAAATAATGCAAGTGACCATAATATTTTTATTTGAGAATGCAATACATGCGGGTTTTGGATGTGAAATATATATCACCTCCAAATACGACACTTATTTTACAAAAAAATCCATATCAAGTATGGTGGAAATTTTTAATATCATGGATCAAAGCCATGCTAGTCATAGTATGAGCACCTTTTTAGGTCACACTGTCTCTACAAAAGCATGCTCTAAGTGAGACAATTTAGGGAGTACCCTTGGGAGAACGCTCTTAAAAATAATCCTGATAGGATAATTTTAGGTAATGTGTTCCTTGGCCTCCTAGAATTCTCCTTACCTTTGTGAGGAGTGGAACGCTCCCTGCCACACTCCGTGGGATCCCTCCCATGTTCCCCTTATTCTCCTACAATGCTCCAACCACGCTACCCCTTGCTACCATAATTTCTCCCCCACTCATGAAAAAATGAAGAAAATGTCCTTTTGAGGAAAAAATAAGTGGGGCCCTTCAGTAGGTTTATGGTTTAGGGAAGGTTTATGGTTTTCAATTGACGTCCCATTATTATCAGGATTCAAAGATGGATAAAGCATAAAAGATATGGAACAACAATCTATTTATACAACCAAATCATAAAATATAAGAAAATATAGATCAACGAATTAAAAATTATCCTCTTCGAGGGGGAAACCTCCTTTAAATTACATAAATTAACAATTCTTGGTTTATTAAAATGAAAAAACCTCCTTTCTATATATATGAGTCTAAGGGATCACAATATAATCAGAGTCTACATAACAATAATAATGTAAGGGCACAACTAAGGGGGGCCTACACTAGCAATAATAATAAGGGATTACACTAGTATTATAGGGACCTAACATGCCCCTCTCTTTCAAAAACGTGTTGTCCTCAATGCTTGAGTAGTTTTGGATGTTTCTGTATAAAATTCTCATTTTCTAATGTGGAATCTTCAGCAGGTAATTTATTCCACTTGATGAGATACTCTGAAATTGATTGATTTCATAGCTATCGAGTTCTTATTTTCGTGACTGCTTTAGGTTCCAATATGATTTTTCCTTCCTCGTCAAGTTTTTGAAATATTGTTTGAACCGAGAGCCCCTCACCTATAACCTTCTTTAAGAATGAAACATGTAAAACTGGGTGCACTTGGGAAGATGAAAGAAGCTCCAATTTTTATGCCACAGTACCAATCTTTTGCAACACCTTGTAAGGACCATAGTACTTTGGTGATAATTTAATATCCTTCTTAGCTTTCTTGAGGGATTTTTTTCTGTATGGTTGTAGCCGTAAAAATACCCAGTTTCCTACATCAAAACTTCTTTCTCTACGATGTTGATCTGCCTATTGTTTCATTCGATTTTGTGCCAAAGTGAGGTTATCCTTTAAGAGCTAGAGAAATTTTTTTTGATGCTTGATGTGATATTCCACTACTTGAACCTTATAATTTTCTCTTAAATATGATGTGATGGATGGTGGATGATATCCATAAATTTCCATAAATGGGGTCATTTTTACTGTAGTATGGAAGGAAGTGTTATACCATCATTCACCTAGAGGTAACCACTTGACCCATTGTGTTTTTTTATCAGATACAAAGAAGAAAAGATATCCTTCCAAACATTTGTTCATTATCTCAGTTTCCCATCATATTAAGAATTATAAGATGAGCTATGAGCTAATTGTGTACCTAGATAGGAAAATAATTCCGTCCAAAATTTTCTAGTGAAAATGGGATCTCTGCGGCTTACAATAATATTTAATTTTCCATGTAGTTTTCGAATTGTTTCCATAACTGCAGTAGTGAATGTGTTGGCTTTAAATGAATGAGGTAATGCACAAAAATGTGCATACTTGGTAAGTTTATCAACTACCACCATGATGACACTCTGTAACAACTCCAACTTACCCAAAAAAAAAATTCTATTTATAGTGATTCCGGTATTAATTAGTATTCTTTTTCCGACCCTTTCGTCATTTAATATTTACAATAACAGTACAACCATACATATTGGAACTACTTAGTTTGTTTTCTTTCAGTACCTCTATCTGTTCATTTACTTCTACTTTTTACTTAATAACCTATATTCATTACCATGAATGTTTTTAAGGTGATCTGTTCCATTTCTTTAACAAGGAACTCCTCTTCCTTTGACTGGTATACATATTCGCTCTATGAAAATGGAATTAATGTATACCATACTATTTTTATTTCCTATTCCTCATAGGATCAAATCTCATTTTATTTATTTTCTTGGAATAGACTTTAATCTTTAATATATATTTTATAACATCAATATATATATATATATATATATATATATATATATCTGTGTGTGTGTGTGTGTGTGTTAAATTATGTATAACCACACACACACACACACACACACATATATATATAAACTCTGCATCTGTCACCATAACACATATATGTACTTCTACCAATGTAAAGTTCTTAGGGTTCATATATAATACACATCTTTATGATTTTCCATGAAATGCTTCTATCCTACCTAACCATACCTATACGTAAGGAGAGGTTAGATATATACATTGTATTAGCATAATTTTACTTTAACGTAATGTAGGTTCATCCTACATACCTTTATGAAAGTTGAAATGTCTTCATGT
This sequence comes from Pinus albicaulis, assembly GCA_034641835.2. Lineage (NCBI taxonomy): Eukaryota > Viridiplantae > Streptophyta > Pinopsida > Pinales > Pinaceae > Pinus > Pinus albicaulis. Next base: position 854,065,400 of record CM076582.1, on the reverse strand, counting down.
AACATTTTAAATCCTATGCTATACCATGGGATTATCCTTAGACCTTTTCCATACGATTTGACATAGCATAATGGTGTTGATTTATACGTTTCAAATTTGTAATGTTCAGAATTAATGATTGGCGGTATTTTCACCATACTGTATTTACTACTTATCACTTTGAGATTTTAACCCATTTATTGTCAGTACCTTCACACCTGAAGGTCACATGGGCTTCATACGGTTGAGAACACGTGTAGGGTTGATCTTACCCAGCCTCAACAATGGTGATCACTTCGTAATTTATAAATGGTGAAATGACTTAGGGTTTGATTTCATTGTTTCCTTTGTGGTACTTCATTTTGTCGAGTTGCTTTTGGTGCGAGCTACACACAGAGAACCTTTCTCAGTGTTTTGTGATGATTTTCAAAGAAATTCAAGTGAGACAAGTATTCTTACCTCGTCCCCATACTTCTCCGCTCCTGCATGAACTTACTGGAATTTCCACAGAATGTTTTTATTCACTGTATGTGGTTTATCTTCATCTTTCAGGTAAGAGACCTTCTGACCTATCTTTGTTTCATATTATTACCTCACTATGTTTATATTCATCATTTTTTGTACTATATTATACCGAAATAGCAACTTTAGTCTCTTTCTGGCATTGTTAATGATGGTATTTACATATCGTTTACAGGGTTTCTATTGTCTTAACTGTATATCAAATTTTCCTTTGTTTATGGCATATTCCTACGACTAGAACAAAGGTAATGCCATCCCATTGTTCGCACTTGTTCTAGCAATGAATTTTCCTGCATATTAATACAGGGCTTCAACCTTATCTAGAGATTATTGTCTGGGTTAATCTTTTTATAACATACAGGATTCTCCATTACATCTAGTTCAATGCTAAGTTTTTTCTTGTCAAATTAATTGTAATCCAATTTTGTTTATGTATCAGTTTTTAATTCGTATGGGTAAATTGGAAATTTTCCCCAATTGACTCAATTTGACCCATGTGAAATCCTTTCTCTGTTTTAATTAATACCATCGTCTTCCTATAGTTTATTATTTCAACGTCTTCGAATTTGGAAATTCCCATAACTTAATTTGGTTCTTTAGTTCCATAGGACGTTTATTAATAATTTATGGAAGTTCTATTATGGATTTCTCTGTAAATTTTAAAGGAATGTGAAAATCCCAATGTTCGATTCCCTTTAATTTATAATGACTGTGTTTTAATTGATTCATTGAGTTTGGATTTTCTCTGCTTGGTAATTTCTATTTCCACAATGAAACTCTTATGATTCTTTATGAACTTGGTAGCTATATTTGAAATAAAGGGTTATGCCTTCTAATGTATTATGCTTCTCTGTTATTGATTTTTCCCTTCTTCCAATTTTTCCAATTGCTGTATATGTGTATATTCGAATTATATTCTATTTGACAGGGAGGGTTTCGTGGTACAAGAATGCCTCTTCTGCGTACTCCAATAGAACACATTATGGCCTCATCCTTGGTAAGAATTCTTTCATTCGTGGTATTGAACTTCTTTTGTGCAATTTAGACTCATTTATCTCAATTTCAGTTGGACAGAGGTATAAGTTAAATATTTTCTGTAGTATGTTTCTTAATTCGTTTATTTCGAATTGCTAATGAAATTGAATTCGAGTGACCTATATGAAAATTGAAAATTTCTCTTTTAATTTCCTCAATTCTCAAAGAGATTTAATGCCTTTTAACACAGTTCTGTATAATTATTTTTACCTATATACAATTTAATCTTATACTAGAATTTTAACTCTTATAAAATGAATCCATTTTCTGAATTGAAATTCACTCTGTTTAAAATATCAGAATTATATTTTTAATTCATTTAACACTCTACTCATTTAGAGTTATTGCATTACAAAATTTGATTATAAATAATATTTATAATCCTTTTCTTCTGAGACTAATTCTGGAAAAACCTCTTTTCTAGATTTGGCATATTTTCCTCAACTATTGCAATTCAATTTGTATGAGGATACGTCTATTTACTCAGGCCAATATATGTTTTTCGACTTCTTGGAATTTGATTTCCAATATGAAGTTAATTTTGTTCTGTGCATCCTCTTGTATTAACATTTTGTTTATGAATCTATACAGGAATACCTTCAACCTTGAAGCTACTCTTACAAGCATTATTAATATTATATTACATGTATAATTAATATTGTTCTCTTGTTCTGTTTCCTAAATTTTATTTTATAACTTCAAGCCATATGTTTGATTGTAGGTTGGTTTTATTACTTTGACTTTCCACTAAAATTCCTTTATAGTCAACTGTCAGAAGATCTGACTATTTACTCCACTTATTTCCTGTACGAAAATGGAAGGCTATACCAGCCTTATGTCCAATTACAATTTTCACTTTCATACTCTATATTTGGATATTGTGGGATAACCCATATACTTTGTAATTAACTATTGTATAAAAATTGCATCTTGGAATAGTTTATAAAGTGGGTTTAATCCTCATCTCCACAAGGGGATGTTCATATTTGTAAAGGACTGTTATATGCAATTTAATACAATTTTGTTCAGTACATTTTTATCACTGTATGACTGAATATGCATAGAATAGGAATTGTTTCCTAAATGACAACATGTTATCCTTCTAGTTAACTTTAAATCTGAAGTGTCTCTTCATCACTCAGAATTTTATTTATTTTCATGCTATGTATCTAAACTAATTTATGTTTATAATTTCATCTACCATTCCTATAGTTGAATTGTGTTTGTTTCATGACATGTATACTGTAATTATTCAATGAAAATTCAGATATTTAGATGGACTTAAACAATAGATTTAGACCCTTACTCAGGGTTTAGAGATTCTGTCTGTTTATCCATAAATTATAATTTGTCTATGTAACTATAAAAAAATATTAACTGTACCCCTATGGTTAATCTATGTTAAATATATATTACACATATTTATTTCTAAACTAATTACATCATGTTACACTTAATTTATAAAATAAATCTGCAGAACTTTCAGCCATAATTTATAAAAATATATTCCTTTCTACTACATCAAAATTATATAATTTCTAACAACAATATAAACCATAACTTCACAGAATATGCATACCAATATGGTAAATACTATTTGCCTCCCAACCTTGAGCTTAATCCACAGCTCCCCCCGAGCAGAGACCAATTCTTCCTCAATGTAGATAGCCTCTTGTCTAACTAGGAATATTTTATTTAAGCTTGCTTTCCCTCAGCATGTTTTCATAACTGCGTCCAATTAATTTGGGATGTTGTTTTCCCTTAGCCTATGCTTTACTTTTGTTTTTTCCACAAAAGCTTCTTTAAAACTAGATTTTCCTCTTTCTAGTTTTATTTTCACCTCTTCTCAGTAACTTTCCACTTTACTGAGACATTAATTAGATTCTTATCTCCCATCTAATATTTTTATTTTTTTATTTTTCTCCAAGTATTTTTGGAGAATTTTGGGAAAGTTTTAGGATTATCTTCCATCCTCATGGATTTAAAATCTCGGTCTCCAATTTACTCTAGTCTTTGCACAATAATAAAATTTCACATTTATTTATTTCAAAATAATATGTCCACATATAATTTTTCCTTAAGTCCACTTGACCTTTAGGCTTATTAACTGTCTATATAAAAGCGGAAAAATAGGGATATTACACACTAATTCCTTCGAACTTGGGTAAGCCTGTGATAAAATCCATTGAAACCTCTTCCCAAGGTTGACTTGGAATGGATAAAGGTTGTAACAGACTAGGGGTCTTAATTGTCTCAACTTTATTTTGTTGGCAAACCAAACATTCCTCCAAAAAATTTTGAATATCAGATTTAAGGCCATCCAAAAATAAAATCCTTCTTTACCCTGTGTTAAGTTTTTTTTAAATCCCGAGTGCCCTCCTAAGGGACAGGTGTGCAATTCCAAAACAATATTTTGTTTGGGTCGGGGATTCTTACAAATATATAAGCGATGTTTGTACCATAATGAATCATTTTTCCATCTAAATGTATCAGATGTACCCAACATATTTGTGACCCATTTTTGTTTCTCTTCTGAAGATAATTTTTGTTCCAAAAAGTATTTAAGACTATCATGGTCTTTTTTTACCTTGAAGTGTCTTTCCATTAGTTAAGGTCGCAATTTCTTTAATGCATGTAGTATTGCCAACATTTCCTTCTCATAAATAGGTTTGTGTAAATAATTTGCTTTGATTTGATGACTTTAAAAAGAAATGGGTCTTCCTTCTTGCTTTAAAACAACACCAATTCCATTTCCCGAGGCATCACATTCCACAATAAAGGTTTTTGTGAAGTCTTGCGTAGCTAAGACTGATGCTTGTCACATTTCCTCTTTAAGATGTTCAAAGGCCTTAGTTGCTTCTAGAGTCCAAGAAAATGCATCTTTCTTCAGTAATGTTGTTAGAGGTGTTTCTATTCTCCCATAATTCTTAAAAAAATTGCGATAATACCCTGTCAACAAGACAAATCCTTGCAGATGCTTTATGGTTTTGGGGATTTTCCATTCCTTAATAGATTTTATTTTTTTAGGGTTTGCCTGAACACCCTCATGAGATAAAATATGACCCAAATACTTCACCTCTTGTACTCCAAAGAAATAATTAGAGGTTTTTTGCATATAATTGTTTCTCCTCCAATAGTTTGATTACCCTGTCCACATGTTGAACATGATCCTTCCAAGACTTGTTGTATATTAGTATATCATCAAAAAACATTAACACAAATTTTCTAAGGAAGGGTTTGAAAATGGAATTCATCAAACCTAGAAATGTAGAAGGTGCATTGGTAATGAAAAAAGGCATGAACAAAAATTCATAATGACCCTCATGAGTTCTAAATGTTGTTTTCGGAATGTCTTCAATCTTCATTCTAATTTGATGATCTCCTGAACAAAGATCCAACTTGGTGAAGTAAATTTATCCATGTAATTCATCCAATAATTCATCAATTATAGGAATGGGAAATTTATCTTTAATAATGAGCTTATTTAGCTCCCTACAATCCAGAAAAATGCACCATGATCCATCCTTCTTGTGCACCAATACTACTGGAGCAGATAAATAACTTTGACTAGGTTTAATTATACCGACCTCTATCATTTGTGCAACCATACATTCAATTTCACTCTTTTGGGCATAGGGATATTTGTAAGGCCTGATGTTTGGAGGAACAATTCTTGGAATAAAATGAGTAGCATGATCATGCTCACGAATAGGTGGAAGGCCTTTGGGAGTCTCAAATACGTTGGAATGATTGTCCAAGTCTTTTTGGAAATCTGGATAAATAGATAATTTCGATATTTGAACCTCTAATGAGCATAATTGTGCAATTACACCTCGTTATTACTTCTTTAGAATCTTTTTCATGACATTAGAGTTGATTATGATTCATGGTTTCCCTGCGATACCCCTTAATTAAACTTCCTTTCCTTCCCAAAAAAATTGAAGAATGGTTATTGAAAATTAGAAGCTATCGTACCTAAAGATTGTAACCATTGGACTCCTAGTACAACATCAACACTGCCCATTAGAATGGAAAGCATTGGACTATTCAATACATGCTCTCCCATGATAGCTTGATATTATGGCACTTTCCAGATAAATTTATAGTTCCTCCATTTGCAACCATCACTTGACACCCTAGTGCTGGATATAGGAAGTAATTAAATTCTTTGGCTATCTTACAATGAATAAAATTATAGGTACTACCAGAATCTATCAATAGTATTAATTTTTTATTCTTGATATGTCCTTCAATCTTGAGAGTTTTAGGAGTGGTAATTTCATCCAATGAATTACAAGAAGTGGTCGGATTCATTTCTTCTTTCTCTAGGGTAGCTTCTTGGTGTATGTCCTCTTCTTTTGAAGTTTCTTGTTCCCTTTCTTCTTCCTCTTCACAATCTATGTAAAATAATTTCTTCTCAGCACAATTATGACCTTTAGTGTATTTTCTATCGCAACTATAACAAAGCCATTTTTCTCTTTTTTCGTCTAAAAATTGTACTATCAACCTTGTAGGTTGTGGAAGGCTAGGAGTAGCAACATTTCCATATTTATAGCTGTGAGTGGTAGGCTTCCTTGTTTCCATAATATTTCTTTCATGTTTTCTTGCCAACCTGAATTCTTTCTCCAATGAATTAGGTTCTCAAAGGTGAACCTCATGTTGGATTTTATCCTTTAAAGTACCAATGAAGACATCAATCCTATGTTCTTGTGGAATGCCATTTACCCTTATATTCAATTTTTGAAAGTCATAAATGTGCTCCTCCATTGAACCATTTTGTTTAAGATTTATCAATTGGCTAAAGAAGGTGTTTCTCTTTGTATCCTCATAATGTGTGATCATTTCCTCTGTAAAAAATTACCAAGTGAAAAGTGGTTTACAAGAACAAAGCTATCGATACCATATGAACTGATTGGGTTCTAAATATAAAGTTTCAATGTGTACCTTTTGTGTGATTTTCACATTATGGAGATCAAAATATTTATCCATCTGTAGTATCCATGTTAGCGATTCCTTGCCATCAAAATTCCTCATATCGATATTTGTAAAATGGCGGGTCTTCAATCCAATGTTAGAGTCTATGAAATCATGATTAAAATTTCTTTTGTTCTCATCATGAGTTTCATCTAATAAATTTTCTCCATTAGGAATAATTTATTGTAGCAACTTTGTCAAACCTTCCTTCAAACCTTCCATGTCTTATTTTAAACCATTATTTGGTTTCTCATTGTGAGAGTGAAATTTGTTGCACTTGGTCCTATAATTTTGATATATCATGTTGTAATTCTTCCTCTTCATGTGTCATGGTAGAGCTTTCTAAGGGCTTAATGGGAGTAGATTTCTTTTGTTTTGAATCCATTTCGGAACCCAATACTTATATATATATGCTTAAATATATCCTTGGAATAACTTGAAACTGCTTTTTCAAAAAAAAAATTATGCAATTTTTAAAAAAAGTACACACCTTTTTCTTGATTTTATGAGCTCGATTTTGAATCAGTTGTAACTCTGTAATTTCAGCTCTCCAAGGTATGAAATTCCATATTGCAGTATTCCTCTGAGTCTTCTTTCCAACTCCACAAGTCATATCAAAATTGGAGTCTTCAAGAAAGATTCATGCATGATATCCCATGATGACATGGTTATAGACTGATTCAGTAGAGTGAAAGTGTACGAAGTTCCACATGTCACTGTTTTGACCCTCGGCCTAAAATTTCTAAACGAAAAACTACAATTCGTGCACTTTCAGCCACTTTTTACATAATTCAAATCTGATACCTAAAACGAAATTTATGACAATTTTCACTAGGTCACATGTTTGAGATTGAATTTTGGAGCCCCGCAAAAACCCTAACTTCCCTGGATTGTATATCCAAAAATATAGCGAACCAAGATCTAAAAATTTTAAACGAAGTTTGACAAAATTTCGGCTCAACGTGCTCAAAATTTCAGCTTCTGAGGCCTCGTAGAAAAACATTTATAGAAAAATTTCCAATATTTTTTGTTTGAAGAAGTGAAACCCTAGAATCCAAAGCTCTAATACAAAATTTTATACAACCAACTCACAAAATAGAAAAAAATGTAGATAAGCAACTTAAAAATTATCCTCTTCGAGGGGGAAACCTCCTTTACATTACATAAATGAACAATTCTTGGATGTTTCAAATGAAAAAACCCCCTTTCTATATATAGGAGTCTAAGGGGTCACAATATAATCAGAGCCTACATACCAATAATAATGTAAGGGCACAACAATAACAATAGTGAGCTTCTATGGGGCACAATAATAACAATATGAGGACTACATGGGCACAAAAATAACAATAAGGGTGCTACACTAACAATAATAATAATGGGCTACACTAGTATTATAGGGACCTAACAGGGGCCCTTCAATGGGTTTATGGTTTAGGGTAGGTTTATGGTTTGCAATTGATGTTCCATTATTATGAGGATTCAAAGATGGATAAAGCATAAAATAAATGGAACAAAAATCTGTTTAATGATAATTATCATGGTGAGATGCCACCCATGCATATTTCCCTAATCACCCTAACTAAGGCTCTAGCAATGGGAGCTTCATGATTAGTTTCATCTATAAATTTTACATAGTTACCTATGGATGTTCAAATCTAGATACAACTTTGGGGAAGTCATGGTGGTGCAAAGACTTAAGAGAAATATAAATAGAAACTGAAATAATTTCTTCTTCTTTTCACTAGTTTATGCATCATAGAATTTATCTTAGTTTAGTGTTTTACACCTTTCAATCTTCATACTTTGGTTAAATTATTAATTTATAACTTATGTCTGTAGACCATTTTGTGAACATAGTTCTTTGGTCACATTAATAGTGATTACATAACCTATTTCATTCCATAAATCTTTAGTCTACTTCCTATGATATGGCTTTAGAATTCATATGGTTCTAACTAATAGATGGTTGATGCTTAAATGATTCATCATTAATCTACCATGGATGACATTTATAACTTCATAATATCATAGTACTCATCTACAAGTAGCAAAAATATGCATATTTTCATACACTATGCAATTAATTTAGCACAATACAATTTTTTTGAATATAAATGCATTTTAATATATACAAATTTTGTTATATAAAAAATGATTCAGGGATGCTTAGCCCCCAATTTTTTTGGGAAAATGCACTCTCAATTCTATCACATTTATTCCCTATCTCTCATTTTTCTTACATTCCCTGGAAACCTTGGTCCACACTAACCACAAGAAAATAGCTAAGTCAGACCACAAAATAAAGTGTCAGTGTTTGTACTTATGAAGGCCAATTCCCTAAATTGGTCAAATTGGGAAGATCAATTACATGCATCTCCTTGGGCATATTAGATAACATGGAGAAATGGCCAAGACAAACACCTTTCCAGCTAGATTTTGGCAAAGAGGAAATCATTCCAATAGAATATCAGGTGCCATCATTTTGTATTGCAATGGAGAATGTTGCATGATAAGAAATCCATTAAAGAATGATTAGAGGATCTTAAAAAACTAAATGAACATTGTAGAAAATTAATTAACTCATAAAAAAAATAAAAACAAACAAGAGATTTAGAAAAATATACATGGTGGAAAAGGCCTAAGAGCCTTACTGCATTCCTCATACTCTCATTATTAAAATAATGTTATAATACAAATAAATAGACGAGGAAGTTGTCTCAAGATAGTGCATCTATCTTGGACAACTTAGTTGAGAAAATATCTCAACCACACACTAATATAGGAGCCAAGTTAGGTAGGCCTAGACTAACTCCTATTTAAGAGGAACTAACTTAATCTAGAAAATTAGGCATAAATTCATAATTTTCAATATTTAATTAATTCAATTAACTTTGGATTTATAATTGTTTTGCTCACATGAGGGTGAGGCTAACATTTCCCCCCTCAATGATAAATCCAAAATAAGAACGATGAACCATCTTCCAAGTTCTCATGTTGATCCTCAAAATCATTGCCTGAAAAACTGTCAAAGCTAGATGCCAAAAAAAAACTGCAATCTGAAGAGACCATGAGTCAGCTGCATATCTTATTCATCTTTGAATTTCACTTGAAAACTTCATCACATGCAAAGCTGCAAAAGGATCCATCTATCCTTTGTTTTCAATTAGCATCCTTTGTCCACTAACAAAATTTTGAAGACGCCCACTGGCGAATTTTCTGATGATGATATCCCACTGGCTGATGATGTTGATGATGTCAAAAAAAACTCACTATTGCTTTTTTTGATGTTGTCGGAAATTGCTCATTGTTGATGCCCACTGGTTTTTTGGATGTTTTAACATCCACTGGCTACTGAATATGCCCACTGGCTATTTTTGTTGATGTTGTCGAAACTTTTAGTCTGACAACCACTTTAAATTTCATTATCATTTTCCCCCCTTTGTTAGTTGAAAGGGGAGACAATCCTCTAAAAATTATCATTTTCAGGTGTAGTAGTGTTGAACTGGTATACTCCCCTGTTCAACTGCACGAGAGTACCATCTTCATTTGGCTGTCGGTTGCAATAGGTGTGATTGAATTCGGTTGTAAAAATTATACAATCTTTTGACTGTTGATGACCATTCCCAAGGATCAATCCATTCAAAATTGATCTTTAATCTGGCCAGTTGGTTTTGGTTGCAACATTTATCTGATGAATGATTCGGCTTGCCACAATGGCGACAAGGATGGAGATTAAAACAATGATATTCCATATGACATGTTCTTTGACAATGTGAGCATTTTGGTTTGACTGTAACTTTGGTTTGCGTGCATGTCAGTTTGTCTGCAACTTCCTCATGGCTTGTTGATGTAATTTGATCAATAAATCCTGCACTGACTAACTTGACGGGCTTTAAATAATATGGGATATGAAAGTTGTCATCATCTTTGTCATATCCTAATCCTCATTTATTTCTGTTACTTTGGATTTCTTCCCATGTCTTGAGGATTGGTTTGGAAGAAAGTTGAACTTGAACAACTTCGACACTTGAAGTCGTTCGGATAAATGGCATAGAATCATCTTTATCTGTATGGTTCAAAGACTCAGAAGCATCACTCTTATCTTGCAACTCATTTCTTTGTAGTTGCGACTCCAGTTGAAGGGACTCAATCGTTTCATGTGTTTGTTGTAGATGCCTTGAAATATTAGCAATAGTTGCTTTGCTGATTTGCATCATGTCTTCAACACTTGATAGGACCAAATTGTGAAGAACTTGTAACAGCTGGATGTGTTTCGCCATGTGCACTCGCTCGCTTGAATTCAAGCTCGCTTGTCTTGAAATTTCTTACTTGATTTGAACTTGTTGGATTGAATTCGCTCTCTTGATTTGAATGACACGCTCACTTGCTTTGTGCTTGAATGGCACACTCACTTATACTGGCTTGCTTGCGCTTGATTTCAACACTTTTTTGAGTTTTATAACTTTCTTGCTTTAACTCTTGAACTCATGCCTGCTTGATGACGATTGCTTGCTTGAACTTGCTTGATTGATTCACTAGAAATTTTTACTTCCTTGAATGTACTCACTTGATTGTGCTTATTTGAAAACGAAGGGTGTTGAACACTATCGAAAATGTACCCAAAATAAAAATGAAAAGTTCAAATAATATGACTCAGTTGAAGACTTACTTGAATTTAATTGACTTAGGTTGATCACCCTACCAATTCAAATTTGGGTGTCAGTTTCAACCGAGAATTCACCCGTACAATTCAACTGAGGTACACAAATGTTTATCTGCAAGTGATACAAGAAGTGTTGTTGATGTCATCTTGTCTTGGAATGCTTGATTTTGTAGTGTCTTTAACTTGAATTCTTTGATTGAGTGATGTGGAATGTTGCTATAGAAGAACTCTTTATCAAATTTATGATGTGTTGCACAAATGTATGTGATTGTTTGTGCTTGTGTACTTAATCTTGATTACAGGAGCTAGATTAATTAAGTTTGATGACTTGTATACTTAAGCTTTCTTATGTGCATGTAGTTGTTTAATTTGTTGTGTACCATATTACAAAGAGATTGTCAAAAAATTGGGCACAAGTCATGCACATGCATTCACTACACATGGTGTACCTAAGATCCCCTTATTAATTTTCAGGCGGATCTTGGACACAAGCACCAACAAAAAATATGTTTTTATTAAGTATGGGGTACATCATCCTTCTATATTTACAACATCTGCATTGAATCTTCTCAAGAAAAGATTGTGAGAACTCCTTGTCTTCAAAAACTGGATGGATTGACTTAATCTCTCTCAAAGTAAAATCTTACTTTGAATTACAACAATGACCTTCTGTAAAAAAAAAATTCACTTATCACTCCAAATACACCTTATCTCTCTAAAATTTAAAAACAAACTTATCACAATCTTCAAATTTACACTCCAAAAAATCACTTCAAAACTCTCCACATTTACCTTATCACTCCACACTAAAAACAATTCAAACTTTAATTACTTTTATGAAATCACTTTATAAAAAGTGAATTTCATACTTATAAAAATTGAAAAAGTGAATTCAGCACTAGATTTATAAAAAATGAATTTCATAAAAGTGAATTCATACTAATAAAAGGCTTTGTAAAACTTTTAGGCCAAATTAGCTCTCGAACATAGGGGTCATCTCCATGATTACTTTCCCTTTGCAGCCCATGTTCAAGTGCTCCACTTCCTTCAGCTTGGAGAATGATGTTGGGATAGAGGATCGTTTCGAGGAATTCCCTAGGAAATATGAATTTGCAAATATTTAGTTGTATCTCGCCCACTCGAGAGGTTTTAAAATAAAAATTGTTCCTTCAAAACGAATAACAAAGGTTTTCGACAAGCTGTATTCCCCTTATCCTTTCCCAGAAAGAGTGATATTCTCCTTCCCATTGTTGGTAATGACGAAGAATATCAGGTGAAATTATACAACATGCAGATAGGGCCAACTCCATATTCCTTACCAAGACATTTGGCACTCATAAAGCTATTGTAGTAGTTTATCTGCTTGGAAGTCCACTGTAACACTAATCAGATCTTGCCAAATTCAAGCTGTCCTAGATCTTTCCAACCTGAAGTCATCCTTTGTGAAACTTTAGATAACTCACCATCCGAGAAAATATCATGTTCAAAACCAAATACAAATGCAGGGGCTTGAACAAAAAAAGGTGAAATCAAACAAATACACATACTATGTAACAATTGTTTATTTTAGTTTGGCTGATATCGCTCTTGCCTTCCGAGATGGATTCCATCAAGTTGCAGGCCGATTTGGAACTTCGCACATTAACTTCGAAATCCAAGATCTTGGCCAAAATTCACCTCGTGACCAAAAAAATCAATAAAATCCGAGGATACCCACCAGGCAAACAAAAAATTGGGGAATGCGTGATTTTCGGAAAGCCATTCACTGCGTTGGTTGCAACAACAAGGCCAAAAATTTCGAGGTCAAATATTTCATAGGTGTTGAAGCTATTTTAAAACACAATGAATGTTGAATCGAGACCAACTAGATAATGTTTGATAGTGCACACAATCCCTTTCTCCGTCTTTACGTGGCATGAATACCTCACATGTTTTTCCAATTCATGTCCACCCCACTATGGTTGTGCTGAGAAGCCTCCTAGTCTCTACAGGAGAATTAGATCTCATGAAGAAATACACGATTAAGATCACAACAATAACCATCCACAGAGCTATACCATCGATTTATCCCTCGGCTAAAATAGATATTACTTCTCTCCATCTTCACCTTCCCAGGGGTTGAAGGAAAGGCATCGGGGTTCGAATGTGAAATGAAAGAAACATTATGAAAAAAAAAAACAAATCGACACCAAATCAAAATAAATTCACTGCTTAAACAAGCAGTTATTTCTTCAAACCTGGATCCTCTTGTCCCTCTTTCAAAGACCTTGCCTCAACAATTGCTACCAAGTACTTGTTGTAGCTCGAGTCAAGAAGAAAATTAGCGATGCCCACTACGCTTCCGTTGTAGTCAAATCTTTGACAACACTGATGTTGCTCACCACAAACGTCTCCACTATCCAGACCAGCAGCACACCTAACAATTTCCTGCACTGCCACTCAACAAACCAAAAAATGATGGAAAAATAATGCACAAATAACTCTTTATTTCCCTCGGATATGCAATGGCCGCACCAAGTAGCTGCTTGGGAACTCGCCAAATTCGCAACACTGGAACACCATTCTGCTGGCTTTGATGGCCACACTAATTGGTTGATGCACCACGACCTTCTTCAGTGATTTATCATTGTTCTCATGCCTTTGACTGACAATTCCTTGTCACACATCATAAACAAATTCCTTACAACACAGGTTCATAACCTCGCTCTGATACCACATGTAGATTAAATCATAAAAAAACATAAAAAGAAATGAGAGATTTAGAAAAATATACATGGCAGAAAAGGCCCGAGAGCCTTACGTCATTCCTCATACTCTCATTATTAAAATAATTTTATAATACAAATAAATAGATGAGGAAGTTGTCTCAAGATAGTGTGTCTATCTGGGACAACATGGTTGAGAAAATATCTCAACCACACACTAATCTAGGAGCCAAGTTAGGTAGGCCTAAACTAACTCCTAATTAAGAGGAACTAAATTAATCTAGAAAATTAGGCATAAATTCCTAATTTCAATATTTAATAAATTCAATTAACTTTGGATTTATAATTTTTTTGCTCACATGAGAGTGAGGCTAACAAACATCAAATATGGGTCACCTTTCTTTAGGTAATGGCCCGAAATACAATGAAGATGTACAGGAAAATCATGCTAAACGAACATAACTTCAAAGAAGGTTAGATAGTCCTTTTGTATAATATTTAGAAGAAAGAAAAGGTTGAGAAGTTAATCAATGGTTGGATGGGAACCTATAAGCCAAATAAATTGTAAAAGAATGGTTTAATAGAGCTAGAAACCTTGGAATGGTAACCTTATATATTAATTCAAGTGATTATTTATTAGATAAATATTTCTATGATTGAAAAGAAGATGATCAAGATTTATACCTCAAATTTTGTAATTCGAATTTTTTGGGAAAATCCCAAATAGAGCCTATAGTATTAATGATACAAGCCAACAAGCTAAAAAGCCAAAAAAATTTGTATGCACAATGTTAAGGTAAGGAATATAAATTAAAAATGTTGTTATTTTCTAATTGAAACACGCATATTGATTGAATGTGGTGGGCATATCAAATCTATAAGGTTCATATGGGAAACAACCCATTTGAATCTTAGTCTTCAAGTGGAGAAGTCACCAATATTAGTAGTGTTAGCACTGATGTCAAACAGTTAGTAGTTTTGGCATTGATATGGATTACGTAATCCATGGAAGAGGAAGAACACAAGAAGATATGAATGAATATATTTTAGGACTTGGTGGGAGTATAATAGTTATGTGATGGTCATACGAAATGTAATACTTTATACTTTGTGTTCCATTAAACATGATTATTATCATCATATTATATGGAATTATTCAAATACCTCTCATTACAGATGAACTTTTTATAAGTGAAAATATTATTACAAGGATGGAATATGTTGAATTGATTGAGTAAGAAAAAAATCCAAGAGGTTTCTTCTATGCATAAATCTGGGAAATACTATGGAGCCATGATTTCATTTGTTCTATAGCATTCCTTTGTTATTTCTAAGGGGTTTTGATGCTAAATATTCTATTGAGGAGCATGAAGATGTTGTGATACACATGATTGCAACTATAGGAGAAGAAATTTGAGTTTTCCCTTTTCCAGGTAATGAATTTAGATTAAAGCTTAGCTATCTGCATTTGCATCCCAAATTTGTAGTGAGAAATTAGCATCTGCAACCTAGATTACCAATGGGTATTCAACACAACGTCTGTGTCCTGTAGCATGGATAAAGAAAATTTTGGGCCTTTGCGCATGATATCATTGTTGTTGCCTTATATTACTCTATTTTTATGAATATTACACGGTCCATTTGTCTTGACTTGATCTTGAAATTTGGAAATGAATAGGTAGACCACAAAGAGACAACCCTGGAATATAACAAGACAACCGTTCACTTCAAATTCATGCATTGGAATGCAAATAGTTAAAAAGATATGCATTAAAAAAAATGGATGATAAATTTGCCAATGAATTGAATTATTCAAATTTATGAATTGCTTGGAAGGGAGAGAAAGAGAAAGAGGAACACAATTGAGGAAGAGGAGAAGAGGAGATAAACACTTGTAAAATGAATATAGACATAGTGTGGAACAGATTGAAAGAAAAAGAAGAACTCAAAATTCAAGGACCACGTAAACCAGCAAATTTGTAATATTATCAGGGGAGGTGTCTAATTTATTTAGTAGCCTAAAAAAGAACAGGTTGGAGCCTAGAAGTAGAGGGAGTGGGTGCTCCCAGCAATTTGTAGCTTGCGGAATAAACGATAGGATGAAGCCTCTTGTAGGTAGAAGCCTACAAAATCAATATACAATAGGGATTGTATTCTTTCCTTTACATCACAACAAAAATTTTAGTGTTCTCCCTTTATGGGTTTCCACTTATATTCGGTGTCCACATCTGTTTAATATGTTTCTAGTGTGTTTGTTTTTGAATTCATGGTTAATTGTTTAACACTTATATAATTCTATTAATTGTAAAATAAAATGTTAAAATTTTGTTGAAATAGTTTGAAAATTTTCATTTAAAAGACACAAGTACTGATTCACCCCCTTCTCAATATTTTCCTAGTTTTCAAGAATTGGTATCAGAGAAGGTTCCTTCTATATGAACTTAAAAGTTGGAAGGAAGTTCTAGTTCATAATAATGGTTAGTCAGGAAGGGTGTTCCACAAATAAATCTCCTTTGTTTAATTGTACTAATTATTGTTGAAAATGCAATAAGAAAATATAGTTTTGACTTTGCCTTCGTCAAACTAGATTAAAATTTGAAATTCAATTTCAGTATAATAATTGAAGGTATTTAATTGAGGTAACATGGCTCTTATCACTCAGTTAACTCAGTTACTTCAAGTTGGAGACACTTTAGTTTAGTTCAATACGATTGATTGCTAATTTCTAGCAATCTATTTCAGTTCAGTTGAGTTAGTGTCAGTTAAACTAGTTCCAGCTGTTGGAGAAACTAGTGGAAGGTCAAGTTGTGCAGTGTAAATTCAATCGCACTTAGTGGTCATCCAATTAACTAATCAATCAACCCAAAATAACATATGCATGCAGAGAATTCGAGTAATCTAGTTGAGATTGGAGTTCAAGGGCAATGTATTATCAATTGTAAACTAATCCAAGTTGTACAGGTGGTGCATGCATTCAAAGGATGGGCCTATAGGAATTGCACAATCCAATTGAGGTATTTCCCTAAAAAATAGGGGCTCATTCCTCAATGAAAAACATAAGGAAATAGGATTTTGGAGGCTTGAAAATTTGGCTAATTATTATTCAAGTTCAATCAGTCAGGCCGAGGATAGAAGATATAGGTGAAGGTTGTGCTCAAGCTTGAGAAAGCATATTTTATTCATCCAGAATCCCTGATTAATGCAATACATATAGTAAGGGTCTTTGAGTAGTTTCTTTCCCTTAGATAAATATTTTTGCGTGTGTGATGTTTCTTCTTTCATGTTAATGATTTGTGTTCTCGATCATGAATTTGCTTCCGTATACCAGTAGAGTACCTTCTAGTCTTGTAATTTAGTAAACTTCATGAGAAATTTATAATATACACATTAATTTCTACATGGTAACAGAGCTATATTCACTATAGAGAAGAAATTTTGAAGTTTTCTTTGCAGGAGATTCAAATTTTAAGATCAATGTTACATGTTTTCTCTAGGACTAAGTATATGGATTTCAGTGGACTGAGGCTTGAATATTCTTTGGAAGGAACCTCAAAATTTGTTGCATGGAAGGACCACATGGAGGACATATTGGATGACAATGGGATGCTATAATACATCAAGTCAGTTGTAGCAAAACTCCAAGCATCTGATGCCCAAAATATTTCTCAGTGGAAGAAGGATGTGGCCAAAGCTAGGAGAATCTTATTGAAGGGAGTACAAGGTCATATTATCTCAAATATCCATGGGAAAGAGACTATGTTCACGATGTGGAAAAAATTGACAGAGTTGTTCGTGAACAATAGTGACCACAAGAATTTTTCACTCGAGGACAAGCTTCAAATTATCAAGATGAAAAATAATGACAAAATTCTGCAGTACTTGAGCAGTTTTACACTGTGTCGTGATGAACTTGGCGGGGTCAGTGTTAATGTCCTTGAATAAGACTTGGTAGCTCTAGCCCTTTTGGGCCTTCCCAAGAGTTGGAATATCTCTCAATATTCGGTAAATGGTAGAGAGAAACTACCAATGTAGGAGTGATTATGGTCTCATCTAATGCAGAAAGAAATAAGGTGGAATACCAAAGATGGGACTTCATCCAAGGGCGAGGACGAGGAGAACTGTGCCTGAGCTAGAAAGGAAAAGAAAGGGAAGGGTAATAAATCCCAATCCAAAGTAGAATCTAGTCAAGGGGGTGTTGACCGAAAAATTGTAGCGCCAACAACAAGGGGGTCTCCCCGGTGAGAGGTCCCAATTAGACCTGACATTGTTTGGGATAGGAGCCTCATCCAGTATGTGGGCCTAGCTACCACCATAAGTGTTTTTTCTCTTCGCTGTCAGATGAGAAGGTGACGAAGCAGAGACAAGGGTGAGATGACCAAACAATGAAACAAAATTAGCTTAATATTGACAAACTACAAACAGAGATACAAGCAAGTCTAAGCAACAATAAGAAGGGGTACACCATGAGAGGGATCAGTGAGCCAAAACCTAGCCATACATACATAAACAAGAACATGCCAAAATTTAATTGCAAAGTAGTTCACAATAGATCACCGACATGGAAAGGAACAAGTAGACATTGATTCGAAAGAAAAACATACATGCAACCACTATAAATCAATTCATAACATATTGTATGAATGAAAGCACACAAAAAATATAGTGAAATATCAGACAACTAATACTACCACGATGAGAAAGCATGCGAATCAGTGCCGGAAAAAAAGAGAATATATTAGTGATGTTGCTACAACTTCAATTACATATCTTGCAACTCATCAAAACCCAATAGTGAAACATGGGTTGTTCATACCTGTGCCTGATAAAAAACCCTAACCTCACTACAACTCCCTCTACTAGCTACCAAGATCAGAGTGCCTTTATCTCTCAAGCACAAATTCACTATCTAGTCCTAGCATCAACTTAAGTGCTCCCAGTCCTAACAAAATTTCCCAAACTTTTACATATAGGCTGAAATGACTCTTAAGTTCCCCTTAATTCTTGGTCTCCCCGAATGTTGGGCTGATTTGCGACTAGGGCCACTTGTGACCCGAGGTCATTTGCGACCAAAGTTTATTTGCAACTTGCGACCTGGGGAGGTTGATACCTAGGGTTTTTCCTTTTTACATTTCTCTTTTGGCAAGCTCAGACCTTGCAAAACACGATGTATTTTCCTGTGCATTAATATTGTGCAAATGACCGGGTGATAGATGTGCCTTTAAGCTTATAGTGATGTTCTTGGAGTTTTATAAGGATCCACCTTGCTCGCCATAGAAAACCCTAGCTTTTGTTGTGAAAATTAACAACTTCTACCTGTAGAAAATAACATGGGTCACATGTCATTATAATAAAAAAATGATGTTGGAAACACATTCAATTAACTGAAATAATAATTTAACAAACAATTGATTTATACCCCTTTATGTTCAATTGTTGTGCCATCGTTTTGACAAAAAGAGTAGCTTTCATAAGGTCTCCTTTTATGCTTCTTTAATCCATGTTGGGCCTACTATAGAATAGGAGTTGAATGTGGCTTCCTTATTAGAGAATCTACCCTTTTAATAAAGATGTCAAAGTTATCACTAACAAATTTACCATTTTAATTGACAGATGTTGTTGTGCTTCATCCTTAGAAGTATTTTCCCTATTGGAACCTTCGAGTACACCTTAGTTCCTCACCAAAGAGGAGAGATAATTACAAGGATGCCACCTTGATCTCTTTCTTTTAAAGAAGACCTATTATCTCACCAAATGGTGTTGGAGGCCCTGTCCCTAGCCAATGTCTTCAGAGCCCAGAATTTAGCACCATAATTCCATCACTGATTGAACACGCATTAAGAAAACACCCCCTTTTATTTCCACTCGTTATTCTAAGAAGAAAAGGGTAAGTCACGCTTTAATACAACGGGTGCCCCGTGAGTAAAAAACGTTGCCAACTTCTGAAGGAGTGACAGAGCGTCCCCGTGAGTAAAAAACGTTGCCAACTTCTGAAGGAGTGACAGAGCGTTTAAAAAAAAAAACCGCCTCAGCATCATTCGAGAGTTTTCTTGGTAGGGTAGCACTTCTATGGAAGAGGTCGCATGGTCGGAACAGAGGGGGAGCCGCGCTGGTTGTGAGCTTCACTGGGCGCTGTCTTGCGACCTGGTGACGTGGGAGTGGTCTCAGAGTTGGGACACAGGGGAGTCGCTCTGGTTATGAGATTCCTTGGGCACAGTCCTGCGATCTGGAGACTTGGGAGAGGTCGCAAAGTCGCGCTGACGATCAGGTCACACTCCCTGGATACAATTCTGGGAAAAATACTTCTACTATGCGATTGAAGAGAGATTGCAACTTGTGAAAGTCACATGGTCACCATTTAGACGGGTCGCGTCCTTTGCCCACTTCCCAAAGGCCTCTGAAATGCGGCCTTGCGACTGATAAGGAGATGATATGGTTGCGCTCTATGAAGCTACGCCCCTTCACTTCTGCCTATCACACGTCCTATGCCTGTAATCGATCCATTGGGGCCGGATGCCTCCTTGAACGCAATGCTGAATGTTATGATGTGTGCCATCATCTGCCCGTATAATTAATAAATAATGCTCTTTGTCTATTCTAACTGGCATAAGTGTTGAATTTGCGTGATTTTAGAGGGGTATATGAGTGTCATGTGACACAAATTTAAACTTGCGTCTTTCTTTCGTTTTGAGTGTTGCCTTGTTGGATGTGGACCCGAATCATCTTCATTTGATCTCCTACAAAGAAGGAACAAAACTAATTATTTCACCAATGGGATACTTTTAAGTTCTCATGTGAGATTAATAAATGAACAAAAATTAATTCACTCCAGGGGCGCGTGAATTAATCCTCAAGGAGCATTCCACATGTTCATCCTCTGCAAATTGGTGATCCCAGCATGATGCGAATGAAGTCTATAAATACAAGCGATGATCCTTGTGCCGATTGTGTCGGATGCTTGTTGCATTAGCCTAGACGGTGATGCGCATATATTTAAAGGCGTTGTCTCCTAAACTTTCATCGTTTATGCCAACTCTTCAAATTCCTCCAAAAATGGATGAATATTATATATTTTTTCCGCGTGAAGCCAAGTCTCATGCAAAGGCATGAAATAAGGGATACACGCCAAAGTTCTCCACCATAATTTTGGCTTCTTTGTCATTGGAGGGTATCCTTGGTATGAAGGCACATCATCAATTGCTCTTGGGCTCATTGTTCTCCCATTATATCTCAAAATAATAGGTAAATGAATTCTAAAGCTTCAATACTCTCTTGTGAGGAAGGGTGTAAAAGAAAATGTGCATACACATTCACACCCTTTAGTAGTACAAGGCCCAACTTGTAATATGGACCATTCACTCGCTTTGTACATATTCCTCTTTGAAGGGTGTGAGCATGCCAAATTTGTATAGTGGTCAAATCAAAATGGGACCGCCCTTGCTTTTCATGAATCACATTGATAAATCCTCTTTCTAAGTTGTCCACTATGTATGGACAAACCATGCAGTCCACTTTGTGCCATTATCAAGCAGCTTCCAAAAAATCAATCTAAGAGCCCTCTATAAGCAGCGCCTTAGGAGTGAGGCCATACAAATGACAAAGATGTGGCTTAACCATGATCGAAAGTCCCTCGATTATCACATTTTTTTTTTCCTCGCTTAAGGCTCGAAATACTCTTACCCTTGTCATTCGCCTTCACAAGGTCTTGGATATAAGCCTTTGTTCTCATCCCCACATGGAAAGGAGATGAATGTGTCATGTTCCTCAATCGAGCCCTTGTAGTTTTAGTTTCAATTTCTTTCCTCCCATGCGGTGGTGATATTGTTGGGTATATTCTCCATGGGTTCGACCTGCATGACATATTACAATATCAATTAGTCCATGGTTACTTTAGAGAATAACATCCCTAAATTTGCAAATAATTAAAGTGATACCATAAGCTTGATGGAGTACCCAAATAGAATTCCTAAAAAATCCATGGTGAAAGTTCTTCTAATGGATATATTTCATGTACTTAATGCACAAACAAACTTACACTCAAGTATATGCAGGATCTTGGTAGTTGTACAAGATACCTCCTGACATGAGGTGACTAAAGTATAAGTGTCTTGTCATGATTGTGAGAAGGTTTTCTAGAGATTCAAAATGGGTCAAGCATGACCGAGGTCGCTATCATGACAATCTAGGGTTTCCAATTTATTCAAGCAAGATAGAATTTTAGGAACTTCAATGCATTTGAGGAGGCAAGGACTGAGGCAAGGTGAGGTTAGTGTCATGAGGTATTATCACCAACCTGAATGCATATGCTGAGATGGGGAAACCAATAACGAACCCAAGGGGCCTTGATATTGGATGAATCTTACCATGATTCCATGCAATGATGGTGAGAACGCGCCCCTAGGGGCATGCGAATTAGGTTAAAACAGGAATGGGATCACTCTCTTGTGAAATTAGGGTTTCATAATGCAAGCCAGACTGACACTTTATCCACCCGAGCTTGGTGCCCCCAATGATTGGTGATGACTACTATGGGAAACCTATCTTCTAATCCATGGAGAAACTCTTAATTCTCTTTGAAGAAGCAAACCCCCAAACCCTAGTGTAGTCATGAGACATCAAGACAAGTGGGTGTGGTGTGGAGCGTATGAATGGGTGCAACGATAGGTTTTGGAATGAATAGGTCATGGGGAGATTAATTGACTATAGGCCGGGTCGAAACCTTAATGGGTTGAGCGAGGAAAGGGGGGCCCAAAATTTTGAATATACCCAAAATTTTGGGTGGTGTTGTAGCAACTACAACAGGGGGCAAGAATAAAAACTTGTCCAAAATCAAGTGCTTTCACTATCATGAATTCAAGCATTATGCCACGAAATGTCCACACAATAAGACAAGAAAGAATACCTTAGGAGGAGTGGCAGTTGAAGCTTTGGCTTCACAATTCAGTCTTGACTCCACTCGCATTGGATGCACGACAAGCAAAATGAAGGGAAGCGTGTGGTATCTGGATAGTAGTGCCTCTTTCCACATGACGGGGAACAAAGAATTTTTTGATGACTTGGAGGAGAAATATCTCCAGATACACATTGAGATAGGAGATGATGGAAGGTGCAAAATGACCGAAATCAACACAGTCACCTTTCATAGGGAGTCGGGTTCCCCTTACAAGCTCAAGGATGTGATGTTTGTTCCGGGTCTAAAGAATAATATGGTTTATGTCACAGTGTTGGAAGACTGTGGCTACATTGTGGTATTCAATAAAGGAAATGCATTCCTGAGACACATATCCATGTGAAAAATAAAGAATATCGGGGTTCGAGTGAAGAACCTATACAAGTTGGATGTGGAAGATCGTGCTGATTTGAGTAGAAAGGAAAAATAAGGTGCAGAGCCGAGATGTCAGCAAATTATGGCATAGAATACTTGGCCATTCGCATCATGGAGCTTTGAAGATCATGCAGAAAATCACCACAGGCCTCCCCAAAGGAGCACTAGAGCCGCATAATACATGCAAAGGGTGTACCTTGGGGAAGTACACAAAAGCCATCTTCAATGATTGGGACACCATGACACATGCAGTCCTTGAAAGGATTCACTCTGATGTATGTGGACCTTTCTCGACAGCCTCCACTTACAAGCACGAGTATTATGTTATATTTGTAATGATTTATCATGGAAGTGTTGGATTTTATTTATGTAGAAGAAAGACTAGACATTCTCCAAGTTTGTTGAATTTAAAGAACTTGTTGAGAAAGAAACTGACAAGAAAGTGAGGGCTCCGAGGAGTGATAACAGAGGTGAGTACGTGTCGAATGAGTTTACAAATTTATGTGTAAAGAAAGGAATTGGACAGGAGTTGAAACCACCCCACAAACCACAACAGAATGAGGTGGCTGAGAGGAAGAAAAAAAGTATTGTGGGAGCAACAAGTGCGATGTTGCATGACCAAGGCCTACCTCTACAATTGTGGGCTGAAGCATGCAACCAGACGATCTATTTGCAAAATAAGAGTCCTCGTCTGATTCTTGGGATGAGTACACCAAAATTATATTTTTCAGGGAAGAAACTAGGTGTGTCACACTTCAAGATCTTTGGAGCATCAGTATACTGCCATGTCTCCAAGGAAGTAAGGAAAAGTCTAGATCCAATAGTAAATTTGGGTATATTTGTGCGGTACACTTCTACACCTCACAACTATCATCTGTACCTTCCATCCCTCAAAATGATAGTTTTTCGAAGGGATGTGAAGTTCGACGAGGAAAAGGAAATGAGGTGTTCTCTTGAGAGGTAGCTTCAGTTGCATGCAAATTAGGCGCTTTTGAATCCAAAGGAAGAACCTCAAGAAGTTGTGGAGCGGCCATAAGAAAAGGACCAGAGAGTGGAGTCAATCACTCAAGCAGATACATCCAAAGAAGGAAGGAAACAAACTAGGGAAGCTAATAGGTTATTGCAGGATGCTAGAGATGATATGGGAGCACCCACATCACAATGCAGGTAGAGGACGTCACCGGATCGGTACACTGGATACATGGCTCTGATGACTAAAATAGTAGACATATAACCAACCTCATTCAAGGAAGCAGTAGAGAAGCATGTATGGGTTGATGCTATGGTAGAGGAATATGATTCCATTTTCAGAAACAATGTTTAGGAAGTGGCCCCAATACCAGTAGACAAATCAGTGGTAGTTTCGAGATGGATTTACAAGGTAAAGAATGCAGCAGACAGAAGCATAGAGAAGCACAAGGGAAGATTTGTGGCCAAAGGGTACTCTCAGGTTGAAGGGATATATTATGAGGAGACATTTTCTCTTGTAGCAAGGTACTCTTTTATCATATCAATTATTTCTTTAGCTACACATATTGGGTGGAGGATCCACCAGATGGATGTGAAGACAACATTCCTCAATAGAGGAGTTGTACATTGAGCAAACTGAAGGTTTTGAGACCTTTGACATAGAGTCACATGTGTGCAGACTCATGCAAGTGTTGTAAGGGTTGAAGTAAGCACCATGTGCTTAATACACGCAGATCGATAGCTACCTCACTAGTTTGGGCTTCACCAAAAGTGAAGTGGATGTAAACCTTTACCACATTTTGGTAGAAGGAAAATTGTTGATTATTGTCTTATATGTTTATGACTTGATTTTGACTGGTGATGAACAACTTATAAGGTATTGCAATGAGGACCTTGCAAGAGAGTTTGAAATGAAGGACATGGGTCTCATGCACTATTTCCTTGGTTTGGAAGTATGGCAAGGAGAAGTGGAACTGTTTTTCTCTTAGGGAAAGTATGCCAATGAGATACTTCAGAAGTTCTACATGGACACATGCAAACCCATGGAGACTCCTCTAGTGTCCAAATAGAGGAAGGAGGATGCCACTTCAGGTGAGGAAGTGGATGCTACCGTGTAGAGGTAGTTGGTAGGTTCACTCATGTACCTTATGAACACACATGCATACATGCGTTATGCAGTCGGCCAATTGAGCCAATCCATGGTTTGACCGACCAAATTATTTTGGAGGGATGCTAAACATCTTCTATGATACCTCGGAGGCACCACTCAGTTTGGACTATGGTACTGACGAACAAAGAAATTGAAGCTATGCGGATCTGCAACATTTTATTGGTACAACAAGAAGCAGATGTCTATGGCACTCAGCTCAACAGAATCAGAGTCCATGGCTTCCAGTCAAGCAGCATGTGACGCTATTTGCATAAGAAATATTCTTGTTGGGTTATTTGGTCAAATGATGGATCCTACTATGATTTATTGTGATAATAAGAGTTGCATCAATCTCTATGAGAATCTGTTATTTCATGATCGATCCAAGAACATAGATATTTTGTACCACCATCTACGAGATTGTGTGTATATGCAGATCATGTTGTTGAAGTACATTCTGACAGTGAAACAAGATGCAGACATTTTGAAAAAATCTTTGTCAAGAGGTAAATTCGAGTTACATCGAGGTAGGATCAAGGTCGAAAATAATCCCTTTCTTGTTGAGAGCAAGTGTTGAAAATGCAGCAATAAATTCTAGTTTTGACTTTTCCTTGGTAAAACAAGATTAAAATTTGAATGTCAATTTCAATAGAATATTGGGAGGTAGTTAACTGAGGTGACATGGCTCTTGTCACTTAGTTAAATCAATTAATTCGAGTTGGAGAGACTTGAGTTTAGTTCAGTATGATTGTTTTCTAATTTCTGGCAATCTAATTCAGTTAAGTTGAGTTATTGTCAGCTAAACTAGTTCCAATAGTTGGAGACACTAGTGGAAGGTCAAGTTGTGCAGTGTAACTTCAATCACACTCAGTGTGATCTGTATATGTAAAATTGAAGGTTTATGGTAAAATTTGCAAGTTAAATTTTAGGTTTTTTATGCAATTTAACAAGTTACAATAGCTCATTAAACAAGTGATTAAACTCATTTATACAACAAATAATGGAGACAACACCACCATAACATCAAACACAAGACAAAAAATGATGAAGGAGTTCACCCCTCCTAGGCTACATCTCCTGGTCCAACTTCCAATGTTGGGCCTCTTTCATTATTCTAAAAAATATGCATTTACTTCAGTTTGTAGTACTCAAAATGCAAAAATATTGTCACCAATGGCTCCAAAACAGTAAAAAACCCCTAGTTGGACTCCTTTTGCACTTAAAAATATCAAAAATTGATCGAGTCATGCTATAGAGAATTTTTCTTGCTAACTGTCCTCCAAATCGCACCCACCTGCTATCCATTCTACAAATTCCGCCTTTTTTGGCCATGTGGGTAGAAAATTTTCCCCGCTCCAGCAAGATTCACGTCGACTCAGGTGAAAATTATCGAATCATTAAATTTCCTATGACCCCCACGGACCGATAAAAAAGGGCCACTTGGCGTAATTAGGGTTGTTCGATTCATACCGTTTCAAATTGTCACGCCATTTTCTTTAACCAAACCCTGCCTGTGAACTGGATTTGGTGGCAGAACATGGTAAAGTTCCGATGGGTTAACGTTCAAAACTCACGCCAATTGTAAACTCTAACCCCACACAAAAAATGTGGTAACGCCATGGTTTGGTTCTGCTGGTTTGACAATTGTTGAACTTCGCGCCGAAACATTTGAACTGACCCACCATATATGTTAGCAGTTAGTGGTTAGCTAACCGTGACAACACAAAATGTGCCATAACATAAACCATGACTTTTCCATATGTTAACTGCTGAAGGTTTGGCTGCTCTAAAAATTTGGTTATGGTAATATGACATAGGGTTTGGCATAACATATAGTTGTGTTGTAATATGACATATGGTTTGGGTGCATAACATATGGTTGCATTGTAATATAACATATGGTTTGGGTGCATAACATATGGTTTTTTTTGTAATGTGGTGTTGGGGTTGGAGTTAACCCCGCGCCCTTGGCTTCGTGCCATGTCTCGTGGGTTGGGTGGACCGAGGGCTAGGGGTTAACCCTGACCCTGACCCCTAAAACAAAACGTTTTAAACTTTAAATACAAGCTAACAGGAATAACAGTTAATTATCACTTGTGGCATGGTTTCTGAAGCATCATACTGCCACTCTAAAGATTTGTTTTTCAAATCTTGTGGAGGTATGTTCAACCTAGATACCAAATTTTATGCCATTAAGAGGAGGCCACGTGTATGCCAACCATTGGCCCACATGGCTCTCCCTCATTGCACCAACACATCGACCTCCAATCCACTCACATCCGCTAAAATTCTTACCAAAGAAGATAGGGCACTTGTCAACCAACGACTGTCCCATAAAAATACAGTGAATTTCCCAGTCAAATGCCCAATCAGCGTACAGATTGCTAACTAGGCTACTTGCAAGCCAAAATTTTAAAATTTTAGTTGTTTGGAAAATTGATCGGAACGTGATATCGAGAGTATACGATATCTGTTTTGAGTGAAACAAGTTTTATTGGATTTAGGGTGACAATATATTCATTTTGGTGTCGGTTTTGAGTCATTTCAAGCACTTTGAATTTTAGCATTTTACTGATCCACCTGATCATTCCTTCCCACTAGAAGCTTTTGGACCTCCAAAAGCTCTTTTTCAGTCGAAAAATAGATGAGGGTATAGTTCCCTCACCCTTCTAGCCTCAATCCACTTATCTTTGCTTGGATATGTCACTTTGAGATTCTCATGAAAGTACTTCACTTTCCCTGATTTAGGAGTCCTTATCTTTCTGTCAAAGATGACATCTTGCTGTGATTTTCCAGATTTTCAAAAAATAAAACTACCCTTGAAGTAATTTAAACATTCCCTCCTCGATCTTCAATAAAAGGAGAATTATTCAATTTCAATTTTACTTCACCTTGAACACTATCACCATAACGATGCTTAACATGTATAGCCTTTCAGTCGGATTGATTCTTTACCAAATGTGATCGCCATCGTCATGCTCTTTCCTTTTTCAAAGCCAAAACATTTTGAAACCCACAAGAAGAGGTTTTAGAACCAATGTCCTCTTTTTCAAATAGCTTCTGGATTCGCATTTTGACCGCTGCATTCTTTAACACTGACATATTTTTCACACCAATGTTCAACAATGATGCATCCTATTGCAATTGACCTTCATGTTGTTTACCTCTTTTAGGAGGAAACATGTTAGACTCCTGAAGCATATTGTCACATGGATTTTAAACCTCAATGAAATCATATTTCAAACTTGATTCATATCCTTTAAAGGCTTTAGTTTCCTCAACATCTTTGTGCTTGAACATTAACAATGAAAAATTATGACTAGCATTAACAATCCCCTTCATTTTTCCAACATTCATAAGAGATAAACTCAATTTCTTGTTATGTGCTCTAACAATGTACTCAATCCCATTTTTGAACAAATGATATTTATTCTCATGGCGATGAAAAATGGATCTTCTGTAATATAGATATGGGCTTCCCAAAACAATACCACATATATCAAGAGGAACTACATCAAGTTCTACCTCATCAAATAAGTTTGCAATGATGGAAAATATAAGTATGCATTTCCTTTGCAATTGGAATTTTTCATTGTCAAATACCCAACTTAAAGTATAAGGTTTAGGATGAGGAACGGTTTCTACATTCAAATTCTTGACAATGTCTTCTAAAATAAGGTTTTCTTGTGAACCACTATCAAACAATGTATCTATATTGGTATGTTTTTAAATAACTCTAATGTGGAAAAGATCTATTCTATTTTTTTCATATTGAGTTTCATTGAGACTATCTGAAGAAATAGTACTTGCAATTTCCATACCTTTCAATCCCATGTCTGTGATATTTGTTTCATCTCCATAATCAGAACCTAAATCTTGTTGTATGGTTGCAACAGTCTTTCCTTTCTCCTTGTTTTTAAAATTTTTGGGTCTTATCTCAGGATAAAGTTTCCAACAATGGTGTTTATCATGGCCTTGTTTGGAAAATTTTTTGCATGTGAGTTTTTTTTCTCCATCTTAATGGAAACATTCATTTTCCCTTTTCCATTCTTCTTCCCCTTTCCTTTGTCTCCATACTAAAAAAAGCTCTCACTTGTTTCTTCAAAAATAGTTTTCCCTCTTGCTTCTAGATGTGTTACCTGTACACAAACCTCATCTAAATTTGTAGGGTTAAACATGAGAATATTTTGTCTCAAGTATCTATGTAAACCTCCAAAGTATTTGAGAAAAGTGTCTTGAGAGGATAAATCTACACCCAAAATCAATGCTCTCCTTCTAAAATCTTGGGTATAACTTTGCACAGTTTGATGATTTAATTGCCTAAAGTTTTTCCAATCCATTATAGCTTTCTACATGTATGCTAAAGGATAAGACTATCTTCTTAATGCAGCAAAAAAATCATTCCAAGAGAATAAAACCTTACCATTTTTATTCATGTCCTCTTGAGTTTTGGCTTCCCACCAAATGAATGTTGCACTTTCCAACCTTAATGAATCAATATGAATCTTGGTCTCCTCATCATTGATGCTTTGTATCCTATAAGACACTTCAAGCTAAAAAACCCAATTATCTAATTTCTCATCATTTACCTCTCCATTATACATAGGAAATTCAAACTTTATGTCAAGTTTTAAAAATGGAGTTTCACCATGTCCCTTTGGAGAATGCAGAGGTGTTTGTGAAGGGGTTGATGTAGATGATGATGATGGTGAATATGGAGGTGAAGATAAAGGTGGAGTTAGAGTTGGTTTGTAACCATTACCTCCATTCCATTTTGGAGGATTTTCCCCATATCCTCCATTTCCTTTTGGAGGCTTATCTCCATCTCCCTTAGGAGGATTAGATCTCTCACCTTACAACCTTGAATTCCTATCCTCATATATAAATTTCACCATATCATTCATGTCAAAAACTTATTTCCTAAAGGTCTTCTCATCTTCAATCATATTGTCAAGCTCTCCTTGATGTGCCATTATTGGTGAGGCTTTTGGTGAAACTTGAGGTGAAACTTGTGGTGGAGATTGTGGAAAATGTATTTCTCTCCTTGAACTAGCTTGAGGAATTGATCCCACAAGTTTTCCTTCTCCTCTTTTGAGCTTCAACATTGTAAGCATCAGAAACACTTGTAGCAAAATTAAACCCTCAAAAAAACCAAATAATCAAAGCTCTGATCCAAAATTGATCTGTATATGTAAACTTGAAGGTTTATAGTAAATTTTGCAAGTGAAATTTTAGGTTTTTAATGCAATTTAACAAGTTACAATAACTCATTAAACAAGTGATTAAACTCAGCTATACAATAAATAATGGAGACAACAATACCATAACAACAAACACAAGACATCAAATGATGAAGGAGTTCACCCCTCTTGGGCTACATCTCATGGTCCAGCTTCCAATGTTGGGCCTCTTTGATTATGTTCAAAAATATATGTTTACATTATTTTTCATTGCTAAGAATGAAAATTTTTTGTCACTAATGTCTCCAGAATAGTCAAAAACCCCTAGTTGGTATCTTTCTGCACTCAAAAATGTAAAAAATTGTCTAAATTATGCTCCAGATAAGTTTCCTGCTAATTGTCCTCCAAATCGCACCCACCTACTATCCATCCTACAAATTCTACCTTTTTTGGCCACGTGGGGTGACAAATTCTCCCCACACCGGCGAGACTCATTATGACACGGGTGAAAATTGTCGAACCATTAAATTTCCTATGACACCCACGAACCGATAAAAAAGGGCCACTTGGCACAATTGGGGTTGTTGGATTCAGACCGTTTGAAATTGTCCCACCATTTTCTTTAACCAAACCCTACTTGTGTATTGGATTTGGTGGCGGACCATGGTAATGTTCCGGCAGGTTAACTTTCAAAACTTGCGCCAATTGTAAAATCTAACCCTGCACCAAAATTGTGGTAACACTATGGTTTGGTTCGGCCGGTTTTGCAACTGTTGAATTTCATGTCGAAAAATTTGAACTGACCTGCCATATATGTTAACCGTTGGTGGTTATCTAACCACAACAACACAAATTATGCGATAACATAAACCATGACTCTGTCATATGTTAACTGCCAAAGGTTTTACTGCTTTGAAACTTTGGTTATGGTAACATGACATCAAGTTTGGCATAACATATGGTTGTGTTGTAATATAACATATGGTTTGGGTGCATAACATATGGCTTGGCATTGTAATGCGCTGTTGAGGACGAGGTTAACCCCATGCCCTTGGCTTCCTGCCACAACTCGTGGGTTGGGTGGACCGGGGGCCACAGGTTAACCCTGGCCCCGACCCCCAATATAAAACTTGTTAAACTTTAAATACAACCCAACACCCATAACTATTAAGTAACACTTATGGCGCGGTGGTGGATAATCGTGTTGCCACTCCAGAGGTCTATTGTTTGAATCTTTTGGAGGTCTATTTGACCTATATACCAAATTTTACACCATTAAGAGAAGGCTGCGTGGTTGTGAGCCATTGGCTCACATGGCTCTCCCTCATTGAACCAACACATCGACCTATAAAACAATCACAACCACTAAAATTCTGACCAACAAAGATAGGACACTTGTCAACCAATGACTGACCCATAAAAATATAGTCAACTTCCTATTCAAATATCCAGTCAACATACGGACTGCTGACTGGGCTACTTGCAACCTAAAATTTTAAAATTTTAGCTGTTTGGCGAATCAGTCAGAACACGATATCAGGGGCATACAATATCGGTTTTGAGTGACACGAGTTGTATTGCATTTGGGGTGATGAGAGATTTATTTTGGCACCGTTTTCGAGCCATTTAGAGCACTTTGAATTTTACGCATTTTACCGATCCACCGAATCACAATGGTCATATAGTTAACTGATAATTCAACCCGAAATAACTTGTGCATGCAAAGAATTTGGGTTACCCAGGTGAGATTGGATTTCAAGGGCAATGTACTATCAATTGTAAACCAATCTAATTTATATAGGTGGTGCATGCAGTAAAAGGATGGGCCTACAGGAATGGCGCAATCCAATTGATATATTCCCCTAAAAAATAGGGGCTATTTCCTCAATGAAAAACACAAGGAAATAAGAGTTTGGATGCTTGAAAATTTGCTTAAGTGTTGGCCAAGTTTAGTCATCCAGGCAAAGGATAGAAGACACAGGTGAAATTTGTGGTCAAGATTCAGAAAGCATATTTTATTCATCCAGATTCTTTGATTAATGCAATACATATAGTAGGGGGTTTTGAGAAGTTGCTTTCCCCTAGATAAATATTTATGCTTAGGTGATGTTTCTTCTTGCATGTTAATGATTTGTGTTCTCGATCGTGAATTTTCTTTTGCAAATTAGTAGAGTAGCTTCTAGTCTTGTGATTTAGTAAATTTCACGAGTAATTTAGAATCTACACTTTAATTTCTACAATTATACCTTTTGGAAAATAAGAATGAGGACAAATCTAATGTCACTTAGTGTAGATTTCTGGGGTGTAGTGGAGAATTCTATGAAGCTATACCTACAATGGGTAAAAAATATGACAAGCTTGACTTTTCATTCAATGCCAAATTCATGAATACTATCCTTAGTGGGTTAGCTAAGTCAGAATCTGTAAAATTAATGCATTGTAAGAATGCTAAAGAAATGTGGGACAAATTAATAAACATTCATGAAGGAGGTGGTAAAGTATAATTGACCAAATTAAAATTTTATAGAATGTATTTTGAGTCCTTGAGAGGGAATGATGATGAAGGCATACCTAATTTTTTTCTTCGAGTTGATGAAATTGTTAATGTTATGAAGGGTTTGGGTGAAAAAACTAAAGTGTCTACAATAGTACAAAAAGTTTTGAGATCACTCCCTGCCAAGTTTAATCCTAAAGTATTAGTTATTGGAGAAATGTCTAACATTCAAGAGCTAACAATGGATGAATTGATTGGCTCCCTAACAATTTATGAAATTAGGATTACAAAGGGAAAGTCTACATAAAGATATGCAACCGTTAAAGCAGATAAGAAATCCACAGAAGACCAAGATTGCTCATGTTTAGACTCAGATGAAGAAGAAGCAAAATTTTTGAGAAGAAGACAGAGGATAAAAGTACTATTAATTTCATCAAAGTTATCACATGAGATAATGACAACCATCAATAACTAAATAATAAGGATGTCAGCAACACACCTCAATAACAACAAGGTAATAATGCATCTCAACAAAAACAAATGATTAATCCTACTTAGCAACAACAGACTACAAAATTTTATAAGCACGCTGTTGGGTGTCAGTTTTGTACACTTTTCATACATTTGTTTTCCCTATTTTTCCTCATGACTATAACCAATGGGAGTAAATTTTCCTCTTTTCCTACCTTTCTACCCTAACTTGTGTTGTTTCACCTTGTTTTTATTACTCTGCCAATTCACCAATTATTATGATATTTTGTTCCTTTTTTATGAATAATTGATGGTGAATGTTTGGAGAAGATCGATGGTCTTTGTGTTGTCTTTTCAGATGTCGTCTATAGCACCAAATATCCCGAGTACGAGGTCCACAGAAGCAGTTAAGAGGGTGTTGTTATAGCAAAGCGACGCTGTTACAGCTTGATGTTACAAACCCACTGGCAAACTACTGTTACAAAGCCATTGGCGAACTTCTAATACATTTGTACAGTTGATTGGATCTCGTCAACACTTGTTGCTGATATGTCCTCTAGTTGTTACACTACAATTGTGATTCTATTACGATAGCTGTAGAATTTGTTTAGCATTGCATTTTTGGGATAATAGCCTAAGGGCGGTTTTGATTGTAATCTATAATTTTCTAGGCAGAATTTTATTAGGAAGTGGTTATAACTATATGTGTTCTATTTCGATGAGCATGAGAATCATAATATTCTCATGACTGATCTATCCCTTAATTTTCTGATGTAACCACTATATAGTTCTCGACCTTAGAGGTCAAAAGGTTAGCGGAGAACAACATTATTTTGGCTCTGTAATTGTGTTCAGATTAATACAGTTTATCCTATTATTGTTGTTACATGCGTTATTCAATTTAGTTCTCGTTAAGTCTTTCTATACCTGCACCCTGCTAGGGAGGAAGGGCCCTTCTTCTTAGCAAGGATTGTAGTGATTAAACTAGTTGTGTGTATGTATTTGTATTTATGTATCAATAGAGTGTTGTTGCTGTTGTTTAGCTGTGAATATATTCGCTTCAATTTCAATACTTTGTATGTTGTTACACATGTGATATTAGAGACACCAACATGATACTTGTTGTGTGGCATGCTAGAACAAATTAATTGAAGTGTGATTCCAGTCTTGTAGTTCCTTTTACTTCTCCATGAGTGATTTAATTTCAACATTTACTTTAGTAATGATTTCTTTTCTTTGGAATTGCTTCTGGTTGGTGTATCGACACAGAAAGTGCAACTGTCATTGGAATAAAAAGACATCACTGGATTGATAATTAATGTGTGTTGTTTAATCATTTAACAATGATTTATATAGCCCCAAAATTTTGGCACCGTTTCCAGGGATGGCAGTGACAATCCAGTTAATCAGAGTTGTTTCTTAGAAGTGCAATTTCCGTGTGTTTTCATATAGTGTCTCTAGCGAAACAATTTCCAGGCAGTAAGACAAGAGGTAAGAACTTGCGTAGCACTCTAATAAACTTGGGCGTGCCCACTAATGTCTTGCTGGGACACTTAGGAGATTGAATTTCTGAGCATTTTGTTTTTTTCTTAGAGTGTCTCCAGTGACACAATTGCCAGGTAGTAAGATGAGAGGTAAGAACCTGCACATCGATCTAACAAACTTGAGCTGGCTCACCAATGTATTGTTTGGAAACTTAGGATTTGAATTTTGGGTGTTTTATTTTAGGGTGCCTTCAACTATACAGTCTTTGGGAAGTAAGATGAGAGGTAAGAACCTGTGCATTTCTCTAACAAACTTGGGCGGGCTCACTATTGTATAAATTGAATCACTTATAGGATGAATTGATACACATAGGGCCCATGTGTGCCGGTAGGACAACATCAACATCTACAAACACTCCCCACTCTACTGACTACAAGAAAGACGGGTCGTAAGAAGGAAAAGAAGAGTGCAGATTTGGGAAGAAAGCTATTCTTTGGAGATTTGATTTCAAGGGTAGAAAAGGAACAATCCACGTCATACAGAGATAATAGGAAGACATGACCATAAAAAGCAACTACCATATCAAGGCATAGACCGTCGGTGTCTTCCATGTCTAGACCTCACCATCCTTCAAACAACATATCCACTCCCAATATCAAAACTCTAGATTCAAAACAGCAGTGGAAAATCATTGATCAGGATCTAAGAATTGAAGGACACAGAGAGACCAGTGGGGAGTATTAGGGACCTGAGGAACAAAATTCAGTTGATCATCAATTGGACTCTGGTAGTGCTGTTAAACAGTTGGTCCTAGAGCAGCCTGATCCTTTTATTTGTCAATCTCCAGTACACTCCGAGGTTGATTCATCCCATCAGGAATAATCATCCATGGGGGACGAGAATGTCAAGACAGATAGCTCTGTTACTTTTGAATTCCCAATAGTAGTAACACGAGATGAGTCTCCTATGAAGAATATTCCTTTATCATAGCTACCATCCTTTCAAGGGATGGCTGTTGAAGACCTTGATACCTTTTTGTTTGAATTTTATGTGCTGTGTAGACGTTATGACTACACTTCAGATGCCCAAAAACTGAAATTATTCTCTGCTACTCTGAAAGGAGCAGCATTAAGATGGTTCTTGAGACTGGATTCTAGAACGATTCGAACCTGAAATGACATGAGAGAGGCCTTTCTCTTTAAGTATCAGGATTACTGTCAAACTAGGGACTTTAAGGACAAGATTTTCATAATTGCACATAAGGAGGAGGAAAGCCTGGAAGAATATTTGGAGCGATTTCATTACAATTTACAGAGGTCTAAGTTCAGTAACTTAGATCCAGAAATTCTAAAGCCAATATTTTTAAGAGGTATAAGAGATGATTGTCTAGAGCATATGAACCTATTGGGAAAAGGAAACATATCGCAATAAACATTTAATGAGATAATGAAGCTTTGACTGCGTAGCTCAAGAGGATCGGTCAAGGGGAGAGTTTCAGTTCAGGACCCTTCACTTCGGATACAGAAGTCCACGAGTGGAGCAGTAGCCAGAGAAGAGATTGGGAAATTATTTGAGGATTTTAAAACCGACATCCTTAACACTCCCTCTTCCTAGATCACTATGGTACAAGTCAAGAAAGCACAAGAAAACTTAGCAATATTTTGTCCCCGATGAAAAAAGAAACATTTGGAAAGAGAATGTGGACTAAATAGTGTCAGCCTGTGCAACATATATGAGTTGGTGCACTGTACGAATCAGTGTCCTGAGTTTCCCAGACTGAAGGCGGTACTTCAAGAATCAAGCGAGGATGTTCAATCTTCTTATTTCATCAGATCAAAGAGACCATGGCAGCTGCGACCTACAGGTATGCCTTCATATTTTTCCTCTTTTTATCCTTGGAATACTATTTATAATAGTCAGCAATACCCATGGCAGTATCCTACTCCTTCCTCAACACAATTTCCTTCACCATGGAACTAGTGGCCATCTCCTCCACCAATGCAATATCCTCCATCACAACCCAATCCTTGGGGTCAGAACTGGAGAGGAAATGGCCAAGGTCCAGTACCCCCTCCAATACCAATGCAACAAAAAAATTTACAACTACCTTCTATTCAAAATCCTACACCTTCTGTCTGACCCCAATTACCTGTGAAACCTAACCCCAATCCAAATAACAAGGCAGCCCAGAGCATGGATGCTCCGGTTACCCTCCAGAATTATCTTATTACTCCTATTGGACTTAAGAAGGTTTGGCTTCAATCAGGGAAAGTAATCAGATTTGAACATACCCCCATTTTTACCAAAGAATGTGAATCACCCAAGAAGGATATGGACGATTCTGAGGCAGCTGTTACACATGTAACAAATGATACAACACCCGCTATTACATATGTAGTGGCCAGATCGGGAGGGTCTATTGTTCCTACAACAACTAATCCGAGTAAGGCTGGTACATTTGTGATAGTTGACTCAGTTGCTAGCATTCAAAACCCCCCATACCCTCAATGATTAACTGAAATTGGGCTGGTCTCACAACTTGAATCTGAATTCCTCAAGTTGCTGCAAAATTTGTATGTGTGGATTCCGTTGTTACAAGCTCTTAAAGAAGTGCATATCTATGCCAAAATAGTGAGGGATATATGCGTCAAAAGACATGGAAGGAAACCTAAAGACCCTGCTACTATCCATGTCATGGGGAAATTTTTTGATCTTATGATTGAAAAGACTTTGTTGACTAAATATAATGACCCAGGGAACCCTATAGTGACTGTCCATATTGACAATAATCCCATAACCAATACTTTGATTAATATAGAGGCAACTATTAATGTCATTACTAAAGACCTCTTCATCTCTTTAGGACTTCATGGACTTAGACCGACACCCATAGTGCTTGAATTAGCAGATGGGTCCTATGTCAAGCTCGAGGGAATGATTGAAGATGTGGTTATCACTGTGGCTTCCTGGAACTATCCAGTTGAATTTCTCATTTTACAAACCAAATCCAACCTGGGGGGGTCATCCTTTAATCTTGGGAAGATTGTGGCTGGCCACTGCAGATGCATATATTGGATGTAGGTATAGATCTATGGTGATCTCAGATGGACATCCACTCAAACCTGAACCTTTATCCTCCAGCAAAACCTCATATGGATTTGAGTGGTCCCTGGTGGGACAAATTTACACCTGAATCTGATCTTTCCCTACCTCTTCTCACGCTTGGAAAAGCACAATACTTTAAGGATGAAACAAAGGATGATATCATTAATGGTTTTATTAGTAGTTCACTCCCTGTTACCTCCATTAGATATTTGGGGGAAGAAAATGAGGAAGATGATGCAATTATTGAACATTTTAAAACAACTCTACATACTATTAGCAGTCCCGTTGAAATCGAACCTGGAAGATGTTTAAACATCAATCCTAACCTGACTACTGAACAAAATAGATTTTTGATACAACTGTTACAAAAATACAAAAGGGAATTTTCATGGGACTATACAGATATGAAAGGAATCCATCCTTGCCTATGCACTCACCGAATTTACCTTAAAGAGGACTGTAAACCAGTTAGACAACCTCAGTGCTGAATGAACCCCACACTTAAGGAGATAGTGAAAGAAGAATTGCAAAAACTCCTTAATGCTAATTTCATCTACCCTATTTCTGACATTCAGTGGGTGTCTCCACTTGTCATAGTTTCGAAGAAGAACGAAAAATGGAGAGTCTGTGTTGACTATAGAGAACTTAACAAGGCCACTCAAAAGGACCATTTTCCTTTACCATTCATTGATCAGGTCTTGGACACTCTTTCTGGAAAAAAATCTTTTCATTTATAGATGGGTTTAGTGGCTATAATCAAATACAAATTTCTCCCAAAAGACCAAGACAAGACAATATTTACTTGCCCATGGGGTACTTTTGCATACATAATCCTTCCCTTTGGCCTCTATAATGCACCAACAACCTTTCAGAGGGAAATATTGGGTATTTTTTCTGATCTTTTGAATGATTGTCTTGAAATCTTTATGGATGATTTTACACCCCAAGGATATGCCTTTGAGACAGAATTAGCTAACTTGGAAAAAGTGCTGGAACATTGTGAACAAACTAATGTTGCTTTGAGCACGGAAAAATGCCACATGATGATTACCAAGGGAATTGTGCTGGGATATTTCATTTCAGCAGATGGAATCAAAGTAGATCCTGCAAAAAATGAGGTAATCTCTAAAATCCCGATCCCTAAGACTCTGAAGGAGGTACGTAGTTTTTTGGGACATGCAGGATACTATAGGAGATTTATAGAGAAATTTTCAAAGATTGCATCTCCTTTATTTTCATTTCTCATGAAATATGTGGAATTTGTGTGGACAGGGAAGTGTGAGTAGGCCTTTTTAAATTTGAAAAACTGTGTAACAACAACACCTGTTTTATGAGGACCAAACTGGGAAGTGTTGTTTCATATTGCTACAAACGCATCTGACATGGCTGTGGGTGTTGTTTTTGGGTAGTTGGAGGAGAAGAAACCTTATTCCATTTATTACATAAGCAAGAACTTAACTCCAGCAGAACTCAACTGCACTGTTACTGAGAAGGAATTCCTAGCAGTAGTGCATGATATCAACAAATTCCGGCACTACATCACCGGGTACCAATTATTTGTGCACACTGACCATGCTACAATTCGATTTTTAATGAACAAGCACGTTACTAATGGTATATTTACATGATGGTTATTACTGTTACAAGAATTTGATATTACTATTCTAGATAAACCCGTAAAAGATAATGTAGTTGTTGATTTCCTTTCTAGATTAACTATAAGTGATGATTGCACTACCACTGAGGATTCTTTTCTAGATGAATATCTTTTTTCCATCTCTACTCACTCACCATGGTATGCAGTTATAGGCAATTACCTTGCTGTAGGAAAATTCCCACACCAATTGTCTTCCAAGGAAAGAAGGAAGACTATACAACATAGTGCTACCTACTCCTGGATAAAAGGCAATCTCTATCACACCGAGCATATTTTAAGATTAGGCGATGTGTTAGAGAAGATTAGGTATTTGAGATCTTGAAGGCTTGTCATGAGGAACCTTGTGGAGGACACTTCGCTGAAAAGAGGACATGACATAAATTACTCTCAATAGGGTACTACTGGCCAACTATATTCCACGATGCCAAGAAGTTTGTGAAAGGATGTGATAGTTGCCAAAGGATGGGCCAACCTCTAAAATTAGATGAGATGCTATTAGAGCCTCAGATAGTGATAGAACCATTTTGGAAATGGGCCCTAGACTTTGTGGGGCCAATTAATTATTCATCACAACAAAAATCATACATATTGGTCTGCACTGATTATGTCACAAAATGGGCCGAAGCAAAGGCACTAACTAGAGCAACAGAGCAAGTTGTTTCAGACTTCCTGTTTCAAGATATTTTTTTTTCGCTTTGGGATACCCATAGAGATAGTGACAAATGGGGGGCCTCATTTCACATCTCATTTGATCAAGAAATTGGTTGAAAAGTATGGAATTCATCACATAATCACTACACCATATCACCCATAAGAAAATGGTCAAGTAGAAAGCACCAATAAATTCATTGAGGGAATGTTAACAAAGACAATAGCCAACCACCGAAGAAACTGGGCCGAGAAACTTCTAGAGGTACTATGGGCTTATAGGACAACATGGAAGAATACTATAGGCTTCTCACCATATGAATTGGTGTATGGTAAGAATCCCTTATTCCCCATAGAGTTTGAAATAAAGACACTAAGAACATCATTGTAGGTCGATCTGAATTTCAGTACGACACAGACTCAAAGACTGAACCAACTCAATGAGTTGGAAGAGAAACGACTGGCTGCCATTCAACAGACATATATCATTCAACAACAAAGAGCTAGATGGCATAATGGGTTTATTATGAAGAAAAATTTCCAGAAAGGAGATTGCGCTCATTTGTATGATTCAAGGTTCAAAGATTTCAAAGGCAAGCTCTGCACCAGATGGCTAGGTCCTTACAAAGTGGATATGGTCTTTGAAAATGGGACTATACATTTGGTCACCCTTGATAGTGCTAAGACGCCGTTACTGGTTAATGGGAACCGTCTAAGGTTATATCATCAACCTGCTTCAAAGGAATCATTTTTCAACATTGTCGCGGACTCTGATCTTAATGTTATGACAGCAGGGGATCATTCTCCTATGTAGCCTTAAAAAATGAAATCACAATAAGTCAAACAGTTGAAAACCACCTTTCTAGAAGCTCTTACACCTGTTTAAAAATAAATAAATAAAATAAAAAAATAAATAACAAAATAAAAAGAAAAACAAATATATCTAACTGTGAAAACCCCTTTCTGGGGCGCAATCAGACAGTTAATAACAACGGAAAACCACTCTTGTGACGGATATTACACCCATGTTTTTCTTCCTGAAACATCATATTCCCTTTCTGATCCATTTTATAGGATGATGGTATTCATGTAATTTCCTTTTCTGTACCAATTTCTCCTGATTATTATGTTTTTTTTGAAAGAATAATATAAGGGTTGTCTTGGATGTTACACATGTAATAATCGAAAGCCACGAATATTGTTTCTTATGATTCATTCCATAAACAGAAATAACCGTGTAGGCCAAACGCAACAACACGAGCGCTACAAGCACGATGCCACCAATTGAAAATCTTCCTCCACGTCACCTCAGGTATGTCATTAAAAAGGTAAACATTGTCATTTATGATTCAGTGATTAATTGGCAGAAGTAATGATATTCGTGTGATGACTGTGGGCGGCCATCACCATTAAGGTGGAGGAGGGGATATGTCTTGAAATCATTGCAAAAAGCCGTAATCATAAACATCTATCAAATACACATGCACCTAATTAATAACATAATTGCCAATGATGACCGAATCCGGTTGGAAAAGAGCGTGTGTACTAAATCCAATTACTTTCCATAACGAGCCATTTATGACTATTGATGTGAGGTACGATTCAGTAAATCCGTAAAATCTGTCACCTCCCATCAACCTCCTCGACTGAAACCTTGCATCATCATTGTAAACTCGTCGATTGGGATAAGCAGAGATGCCGAGAAGCAACGAATTTAGAAACACAATGATATTACAGTGGGGCTGAACGAAAAAGAAGAAAATTCAGAAACACAGTCATATTACAGTAGGGCTGAATAGTAAGAAGAAAATTTAGAAACAAACAACAGAGATGGGTGGAGCAGCGGTGATGCAGGAGCATGAGATCTCGAGGAAAAATACTTCGATTTTATTCAAAAAAATACAAAAAAAGTTTACAAGAAAAGGAGTGGGTTCCTTTAGCTGGAAATTTACTATTTTGGTAGATAGGATTTGATCTACTCCTTAGGGATTTGAACTTCTTTGTATTAGATTCATTGTATTTAGTTTTAGTTAAGAATTTTAGGGAGAATATCGTGCAATGAATTTTAGGCCAAAATTAGACAAATTCGATCCCTTTGACTTGGATCTGAAAGATTGTGAAACAATATATGTATGTAACTTGAATGTATCGAAAGTGATTTTGACTTTAGAAGGACTAAACGTCAGAAAATTGGTATATATATATATATATTTCTGAGAAATCTAGGCATAAGTGTCAAATCTTGGAGGTGTTATATTTTTCCTTCGAAATATTACTAAGATTTTTTTATTTCAGTTCGATCTTTGTTAATTGATTTCTTATGGGCTGAATTGTATTGAGCTATCATAAACTGGCTTTTGTTTCGGTGATAAAAAAATGTACATGATATTTCCTTGCGTCGAAATATCATAAACCTTCGCAGAAAGTTTTGTTATCTGTGATAACCAAAATTCTGTTATTCGATTGATTCCTCAGTTTGTTTGTTTATTTTTCGAATTATTCAGGAATATTTTTTCAGTGATGCAAATATGGTGAAGACGTGGAATTTGGATAGCAGTATTGTATAAGGAATCCAACAGGAATCATAACCATCCGATCTGCGATCCGACGGTTATCGCAAATTAATTTGCAAGAGTTTTAACATCTCAAACGAACCCGATAAATTATAAATCTGATTTTATGATTTTATTTGTCCATCCAGCACTCAATAGATCTAACAGCCTTCACATGAGAGTTATATATCCAACGAAATTCACATTCAAACATGCATGTGGTTTAATATTTTAATTGGATGCGATAAAATTATAGCAAATATTTTAATGTGGTTTGGGGTCCGTCATTAAATCAAAGTAAAGAGGAAATTGTAATTATTGTTTTAAGTTGTGATTTTGCCAATTTGAAAAGGTTGTGAATTAAGTTTTTAATTCATTTTGAGTTCCGAAGTTGATGACTGATACTCTAAAGGAAAATCGAGAAGATTTTCCACCCAAAATAGAAGCAATAGTTTCGAAATTTGAAAGCTTATCGATAGATCCTGCAACTAGCCCACCATTAGTGGTATCAGAGCAGCCTTTAAACACGGAGCAAGATCTCGAAGATCGGGAAAATAAATGCAACATGGATTACAGAGTTGGAAGAGGAGATGGTGCTGGTCGAAGAAGAGGAAGACCAGTTACAAATGCTAAAGTGATGGAAGTTATGCAACAGATGCAAGTCAGATTAGAAGCAATGGAAATGGGATATCAAAGAGATGCAGATGTTGGAGATGTTAGTGAGCCTGAATTTGAATCTGCAGAAGAGGGAGAACCTGTAGAAGTTACTCTTGAAATGAGATTTTTAAAATCAGTGTTGGGATCCACATGTAAACCCAAACTTGAAGTTTCGGTTTTTACAGGAGGCTTAAACCTAGAGGAGTTGATAGATTGGGTTAATGACATGGATACGTTCTTTGATTATGAAGAAATGGATGAAGGAAA
Source organism: Pinus albicaulis (assembly GCA_034641835.2). NCBI lineage: Eukaryota > Viridiplantae > Streptophyta > Pinopsida > Pinales > Pinaceae > Pinus > Pinus albicaulis. The sequence goes on along the minus strand of CM076582.1, from coordinate 854,021,562 downwards.
AAGGGTGAAATTTGTTGACACAAAATTGAAGGGACATGCAGCACTTTGGTGGGATGGAGTGCAGGCAGAAAGAAGGAGACTCGATAAGAAGCCAATAAAGAATTGGAACAGGATGGTGGCAAAGCTGAGAGGTAAGTTTTTTCCAAGTGATTATCAACTTTCATTATTTAGACAAATGTGGAATCTTAGACAGAGATCAATGACAGTCAAAGAATATACGGAGGAATTTTACAAAGTAAGCATAAGATCAAGACAAATTCAAGATATAGCAGAGAAGATTGCAAGATATATAAATGGTATCAGAATGGAGATACAAGATGAGATAAGTCTGTTGTCTCCTAAAACAGTGGAAGAGGCTTATCAGATGGCCTTGAAGGCTGAAGAAAAAATCATAAGGAAGCAATCTGCCAGAGGTAGAGGTACTTTCCGAGGAAAAGGAAGTCAAGGTGGTAGAGGAAGATCTACAACACCTAGAGAAGGAGCTAGCAGTAGTTCAAGTCAACATACAACCACAGAAGGTGATGCAAGTGGGAGAATGGGTTTTTCCAGACGAAGAGGAGGAAGAGGCAGAGGAAGAGAAATCAGATGTTATAGATGTAATAAGCTTGGACATAGAGCTTATGAATGTCTAGAGAATGTGGGGACAAATAAGAGAAATGTAATTGTTGCTCAAAATGAGGAAGAAGCAGCAAAAGTGCTAGAAGCAGCAAAAGTGCCAAAAGCAAAGAATTACCAGAGAAAGGAGAATCTTTGGTAGTGAACAAAGTTCTATTAAAACCAATAAAGGAAGTTTTTGAACCAATATAGAGAAAGAATTTGTTTAGAAGTGTGTGCAAAGTTCAAGGAAAATTCTGTCAAATGGTAATTGATAGTGGTAGCACTGATAATTTGGTCTCTACAGAAGTGGTGGAGAAATTGAAATTGAAGACAAAGAAACATCCAACACCCTACAATGTGTCATGGCTTCAGAAAGGACATCAGTTGTTAGTGAATGAACAGTGTGAAGTGGAATTCTAGTTGGGCAGCTACAAAGACAAAAATATGTGTGATGTGATGTCTATGGATGTATGTCACATATTGCTAGGTAGACCTTGGCAGTATGACAGAGGAGCTATGCATGATGGGAAAAATAACACATACAAGTTTTGTAAGGATGGTGTCAATCATACATTGTTTCCTATAGAAGAAGAAGATACATCAAGAAAACCTGATCTGAAAGCTTTGCTACTGAGTGGAAAATAATATCTACAGGAGATTGAAGATGATGAGGTAAACTTTTCATTAGTTTGCAAACCCAAGTAGTAATTACCGCCACTAAAATTTCTGATTTACCAATTGAAATTCAAGAGATGCTGGAAAATTACTGTGATATCATTTTAGATGATTTTCCAGATGAATTACCACCTATTAGAAAGATCGGCCATCATATAGATTTGATTCCTGGAGAAAATTTTCCAACCAAAGCAGCATACAAGATGAATCCCACAGAAATGAAGAAATCAGGAAGCAAGTACAGGAACTGTTAGATAAAGAACTGATCAGAGAAATTTTGAGTCCTTGTGCAGTGCCAATAGTGTTGACTCCAAAAAAATATGGAGGCTGGAGAATGTGCACTGACTCAAGAGAAATCAATAAAATGACAATCAGGTATAGATTCCCTTTACCCAGAATTGAAGATTTTATGGATTGTTTAAGTGGGGCAAGATATTTTATAAAACTGGATTTAAAGAGTGGTTATCATCAAATTAGGATACGGGAAGGAGATGAATGGAAAACAAAATTTAAAACAAAGGAAGGATTCTATGAATGGATGGTAATTCCGCTTGGATTATCAAATGGTCCTAGTACATTTATGAGGATTATGAATGAAGTACTGAAGGAATTTATTGGTAAATTTGTAATAGTATATTTGGATGATATATTAATTTTCAACAAATCTAAAGAAGAAAACATGAGACATCTGAATTATGTCTTAAGGAATCTGCATCAGGAAAAGTTGCTGGTAAATTTAAAAAAATGTTCATTCATGAAAGAAGAGTTGATATATTTAGGCTTTGTTGTTTCTGCTGATGGATTGAAAATGGATCCAGAGAAGATAAAGGCAATCATAGAATGGCCTTCACCTAAGAGTGTTTTTGAGGTAAGAAGCTTCCATGGTCTTGCTAGTTTTTATAGAAAATTCATAAGGAATTTTAGTAAGATCAATGCTCCTATTATTGGACCATACATAAGTACAAACAACCATTTAGATGGACTGATGAAGTAGAGAAAAAATTCCAGTTGTTGAAACGAAAGATAACATAAAAGCCCATCTTAGTTTTGCCTGATTTTAACAAACCTTTTCAAGTGAAATGTGATGCGAGTGGGGAAGCTATTGGAGCTATGTTAAGTCAAGAAGACAGACCTGTAGCTTATTTCATTGAAAAACTGAATGAGACAAGAAGGAATTATTCTTCTTATGACAAGGAAATTTATGCAGTTGTGCAGTCTTTAAAGAAGTGGAGACATTACTTGATGTCTAAAGAGTTTGTTCTTTATTCAGACAGTCATGCATTGTAGTACATTATGCAGTATCCAAAATTGAATCAGAAACATGCAAAATGGGTAGAGTATCTTCAAAGTTTCAATTTTTCATTGAAATATATAACTAGCCAAGCAAACAAAGTAGCATATTTCTTAAGCAGAAAAAGCATTTTAGTTCAAGAAAGTCAAATTCAAGTGTTGGTTTTTGATTTTCTTAAAGAATTGTACAAGACATATTTGGATTTTATAGAGGCATTTGAAGCATGTAATAATCTTGTTTTGTTAGACAAAAGTAAGTGGCTGTATTTTTTCTTGCAAGAAGGTTTGCTATTTAAAAGAAATCAGCTGTGCATACCAAATTGTTCTATGAGAGAAAATTTAATTAAGGAGAAACATAGTGGTGGACTTGGTGAAAATTTTGGTGCAGATAGACTTATAAACAAATTCATTGTTTTATTTTTTGCCAAAGATGAGATCTGAAGTGTAGAAGTATGTGTGAAATTGTAAAGTTTGTCAGTATGCAAAAAGGAAGGAGTCAAAACATAGGTTTGTATGTTCCATTACCTATTCTAGATAGACCTTGGGATATGGTAAGTATGGATTTTGTTTTGGGGCTATATAAAACACAGAGAAGGAATGATGCAATTTATGTTGTAGTTGATAGATTTTCTAAAGTTGCACATTTTATTCCATGTTATAAAACCAGTGATGCTACTCATGTTGCTAATTTTTTTTTCAAAGAGATTGTAAGGTTGCATGGGTTACCTAAAAGCATTGTCTCTGACAGGGACACCAAATTTGTTGGTCATTTTTGGAGGACATTGTGGAAAAAGCTTGGTACTAAACTAAGTTTCAGCTCAGCTTATCACCCTCATATTGATGGACAGACTGAGGTGGTGAACAGAAGATTGGGTAATCTTTTGAGAAGCCTTGTAGGTGAACATCCTAAACAGTGGGATCAGATTTTGGCACAGGCTAAATATGCTTATAATGACTCTCCTAACAGGAGTACAGGATAGATTCCATTCCATATAGTTTATGGAATGCACCCAAGAGGAGTGTATGAACTAAGAAATTTGGGAAAAGCAGAAATGAGAAGTGCTAAAGGAGAAGATTTTGCTTCAAAAATTCAAGCAATACATGACAAAGTAAAACAATAGTTACAGGACAACAACATCAAGTACAAAAGCAGAGCAGATTTGAAGAAGAGGGAAGTTAATTTTGAGGTTGGAGATTTGGTTCTAGCACAACTGAGGAAGGAAATATTTCCAAAAAGGGCATATAATAAGTTGAAATTTAAGAAAATTGGGCCATGCAGAATATTGAGAAAATTTTCTGCAAATGCATATGAAATTGAATTACCCCCTGACATTGGAATATCTCCAATTTTCAATGTTGTTGATTTGTACAGGTATGAAGACAGTGACATAGAGGATTTGGCTAAAAGAAAATAAGAATTGATTGGTTGAAAAAGTTACCCACAACAAAAACATTGCAGCCAGAGAATATTTTAGAAAAAATATTGTCTAAGAAGACAAGAGGACATGAGTATTTTGAGTATTTAGTCTAGTGGAAAGATCAACCAATTGCAGAGGCTACTTGGATGATAGATACCATGATACAGAAATTAGGCAGTTCTGTAGAGAATCTCATGGACAGGAGCCCATGAAGAATTTTTTCCTGAGGAGTCTGATGCAGGAGCATGAGATCTCGAGGAAAAATACTTCGATGTTATTCAAAAAAATACAAAAAAAATTTACAAGCAAAGGAGTGGGTTCCTTTAGCTATCAATTTACTGTTTTGGTAGATAGGATTTGATCTACTCCTTAGTGATTTGAACTACTTTGTATTAGATTCATTGTTGTTGAGGAGGTAAATCCCCTTTGCGGACAGAGGCGATCCCTACTAGCCCAGCAGGGGTCTAGCAACAAACAAACAATGCTATGACGCAAGCTCCTAGTTACGAATGAGAGACTTGGGATAAGAGCCTACCTGGATTCCAACGCTAGATCTGAAGAAGAAGATGTCCCCGTCCTTCAGCCCTGGCAGATCACAATCCTTCCACGATCTCCATGGATGAACACCTGCACACAGAAGAAACGAACAGATACATGCATAGGAACCAGCATACGTAACTAAACATCGGTCAGAAAAGATATTACTCGCATTAACATGATGTAAAAAGGAGTGGAACCATAATCATAGTCATCTATTAAAATGATAAACGAATAGAAGTTACAACCAAGTTCTGACGTCGCAGCTTCCTTCGAACTGGTCTCCGGTCGTCCACGTCTCGCAAAGCTCGCCAAGGAAAGGGAAACCTCTCCAGAGTCTCGTAACAATGGTCTCCTCGCTTGAATGGGCCTTAAGGGAAAGAAGGGATTCTTTATAGCACAAAGGCACTTGGGAATAGGGAGATGCAAAGCTTTAGCACTTCAAGACTAGCTTGCCATGGATCTGAGCAAGCTTTTATAGATGGGGAAGGAGGGAGTTGGGATCCCTATTATTATGGGATTGGCCCTATCAACAAGGAAGGTTCTATAGAAGGTGGCAAAACCACTTCCATTCCATAGAACTCCCGCAGCCAAACCTCCCAACTCAAGATAGGCAATGGTTGTGAGTTTGTTTGAACTCAACTTCCGCCATCCATATTTAAAAAACAATTCCTAAAATGGGTGGCGCGATTGCTGCTCTATGACAGAGCGCCAAGTGGCGCGACCTCTTTACAGGATTTCCCTGATTGGCGCGAGCACTGAACTGTCTACCCGCGCCAATGCAAAAAGAGTTGTTTTTTATGAGTTTTGCAAGGAGATGTCTCAAGGGGAATTGAAGCTCATACTCAGAGGGATGCATTGATGATGTTTTCAAGGCATGACAGTGTTCACAGGTCACATAATGGGTCCTCCATTGTGCGGGACGGGGAATGGTAGGGACGGTGACAAATTACTGTGTAACAGATGCCCCCTAAAGCATGAGGCCCGAGAGAGAGAGGGGTGAAATGCTTTACGAGAACATGTCCAACCGAAGGCTCGCCGTCGGAAAACCTGCGCAGAAAGATACAACTGATATCTCAAGTACATGATGTATATCTATGGTATGGACGCAGCCATCCGAACAGAGTATGCTATAATCCGGATCCAGGGTATGGGCGCAGCCATCCAACTAAGATCAAACAAATAGACTCAGGTATGGTCGCAGCCATCCAATTATTGAGTCACGTACATAATGACAATAATCCATAATCGCAGCCTGGATTACAACAGACACAATCCAGGGTCTTGCGCTCCATCTCGACCCAAACAAGTACAAGTTCTAGCATGCGAATGTGTGAGCTGATGTCGAACATGCAAGAACATCGTCTGATTACCAGCCAATGATGAAAGTCGTTAACAGACGCGAGAGAAACCACCAATAATGACGATGGTCCTCAAGGTACTACAGGTACAATCTACGGCGTGTGAATAAATGAGCTGACGTCGAACACCCGCAGAATCATCCGATCGGAGGCCAATAATGAAAACCTCTCGTCGAATGCGACGAACCCGCCATTAAGGCATGCAGGCTCCAAGGTACCATCAGGAGTCTCTAGACCAACTTCCTGGATAATGAGTTGAAGTCGACAGGAAGTGACCTTGATCGAAGGTGGGCCATAATGATTCCCACATCATCGACACGAGATAGAGGAACATAATGTTTGTTGTGAATTAGGATCATATGAGAAATAGAGGAAGGTTGATATTTGCAGAGGCCAACTTCTCTTGAACATATGAACGGCACGACAATGGACTTGGCAGTATTTGACATCAACAGATCAGAGGTCATGGTGACGAGGCAGTGAACAGATGAGAGGTCAAAAGAGATTACCCAAACCCATGGAGGCAAAGTGAAGCAATGAGATGAGATGTCCCCAACCCGACACGAATGCAGACAAGTGCCATGTTCAAGAGCGACATACCGCCGACGACAACGACGATGGTTCCATTTTTCCCCCACCATTTCTGGCGAGTACCCCAATTATTTTTGATAACAAGCTTGAAGGGGATAGCATATGCTTGTGATATAAGTCCGCCCTTCGGGCGAATCCATCCTAGTGCATTTAACGAGTCCTAGGAAGGAGAAACTCGGAGAACGTCGTTTCGACGAAATCCAATGTCATCGGGGTTTAACGAGTCTGACAAAGGAAGAACTCGGCGTCTTTTCATGTTTAGAGAGTTTGAAAAGACAGCTGAAAAGAAAACTCCACAGGTCCCTTTTCGTAAATAGTTCCCCAGATCCGAAAAGGTAGAAAACAATATCCAGGAAAACCTCCTAGTCGCGATAGGCTAGGGTATTCCTTTTTCGTAATCAATCCATCCCAGCCCGAAAAAGGGTTAAAATTATACCGGGTGGATGTCGATTCGTGTCCATTTTAACGAGATCGAAACGACAAGGGCCTCGGCAATCTTTTCATATTTAGAGAGTCAGAAAATAGCTGAAAGATGACTCCAGAGTGACTTTTTCGTGTATTTACCGAGTCCGAAAAAGTATAAAATACAACTCGTTTCCACCTTTTAAGTCGCAAAAACCTGTCACTGCACATACCCAACAAGCGTAAAATCCATTTTCGACATAATACATGCAAATATTTGACAAGAAATAACTTTTAAAACTCATTTTAACGTCGAAAAGTTATAAATATGTTCAATGGTAAAAAATAAAATTACTTTTTACTATTTACCTTGTGGAGAGCAACAGTGGTCCATTTGGAGCAGAATTTTCTGACGGCGATTGCGACCAATCCAGGCAACCATTCAGCGTCTCGTCTGTGACAGGTAAGAGGCGCTCCTTTTCTCTTTCTTTCCATGCATTTTTTAATGATTTCCCCTTAGAAATCAGCTCTGTAAGGGCACGCTTGAAATTTTAGGGCCGGGCTAAGTGGCGCGGGTATCGGGCACGGACCCGCGCCACTGAGCTCTTTTTACCAAAGGGCCCGTGCCACATGGTGCGACTGTCAGCAAAACAGTCGCGCCAGCGGCGAAACCCAAATTTCCGCCTAAAATCCCACTACTTATGCCAAATTTCTTGAATTTTGAGGCTCACAGAAGATCTAATTAAGGGCTTTGAACCATGTGAATGCAGATAAACAGTCAGAATGGAAATCGAATGGAAGGAACGGGAACACGGAGATGAGGACGAAGAGGCCATGCAAAGCCAAGCATGTATGAATGCTCTGAGAGACTGTGGCTTAAAAAAGTTCTTCCTCACGCCATGCTTACGAGCTCAGCCTGAGCTCCTCCAATATCTGATCAACCTCTGGGATGAAAATGACCAAGTATTCAGAATACGAGACCAGGTGTTGGAATTGGAGGTCGCTGACATTTATTTCGTTACTGGATTATCCCGCAGGGGTCCAATCCCTGTACTGACTGGGAGCAGACCATCAGGGGAGAAGATGGAAGAAGTAATGGCGCGGGTGTGCCGTGGGGCACAAACAGGAACAGGGAGTAAGAAGGTATACATCTCAACCATCCCCGACCTAGCACTGAGAGTTGTACTCCACACCATTACGCGGGCTGCTGGATCGCAGGCACCGCACGAGGCTACAAAGACTCAACTCTTACTGGCCTCAGAATGCATGGGCCCCCGACTGTATGACTGGGCAACAGCTGTCACCATCAACATGAAAAGGCAGTTCACAAAGTGTAAACAGAACAAACTGAAGCAGTTTGGGTATGGTTCCATCTTGGTATCGTTCATTCTGGAACGCATACCAACCTTCCAGGGCCAAGAGGCCCATGTGGCGAGTCCAGTACCACGAGAGCCGAGAATGGCTCGTTGGGCAGCACTGATGCCCAGATCTGGAGGCGGGCAACAGATGTCCTGGAAGCCCGAGTTCTTCAGGTGGTTACGGCGCCAACTGATCGTTGTGGAAGATTGGCCCTATGCGGGAACCGACTTTACAGGGGACCCAGATCTCCCGCTACCAGAAGGAGACCACTGGGATGAAGAGCTGGGTAAGACCTCATATTTTGATTTTATGTTTATATGTTTTTTTTATTAATACACACTTGTCTTAACACAATTATATATGCATGCAGATGTAGGACCTGAGAGACCAGCCGGGATGTCTCCTATCTTCCGGAGGACACAACTCGCCCCCGAGATCCAGGGGGAAGGTACCGGAGGAGAGGCACTGGTTCAGAACCTCGAGGGGATCGTCCATGGGATCCCAGACTATGCCCGACTGTCAGATGTACCGATGGAGTACCAGCGCCATACGGTGGGAGTTCCAAACCGGCTCCACCGAATCCTGAGGCGGCTAGTGCGTGCAGTGACGTGCTATCATGAGCACCATGCTAATTAGTCTCTAGGATTTAGCCACACCTATTTTTTTTGAGAGACACAGTGTCTCCGGATGTATTAAGACAATTATGTATATTTTTTGAGTTTTATGTGACACACTTCTATGTAAACATTTCGATATCTATATATATGCATATCTATTTCCGGATGAGTCTTCTTTACATGTGATGATGATTTATAAATTGCGCAAATGTCTATCTAACACCAAATTTGCTACTGCATCTGTTAATGTATTCAAATGCCTGGGTATATGATGATATGTAATATATTCAAAATTCCTTTCCAGTAATCGAATACGCAAATAAAATCGTAAAATGGACGGGTTTCTTACCGAATAGTGCCCGTTCAGCTGCAACACTACAAGCTGTGAATCTAGGTACACGAGCAATTCACGGATACCAAGGTTTACTGCCTCGGTTAATAATCCCAACACGGCGCTATATCCCGCGATATTGTTCGTGGTACGTCCTAAACAAACACCTTGCAGGTCGATCAACTCACCAGCAGGATCGTAGATTACCCAGGCTGCAGAAGACAGATTCCTGGTACTGCGGGAGGCACCGTCCGCGAAACCAACAAATGGATGAATAGACATCTGCACAACCAGGAAGACCCGATCAGCAGAAAAGATGTTTACAAAGAACACCACACCATGCACACAAATGACAATCACACACCTATGTACACACACCACACCAAGAAATCATTTCAGGCGTAGTACTTCTTAAGGTACAACCCATTTTTGGGCTGCGCCAATGGAACTCCTTCGTAGTCTATAAGTTCGTAGGCCCCATTTTTCAAAACACGTTTTACTATATAGGGACCGTGCCACATGGGCTGGAGTTTACCGGCACCAAGCTTATCATGTGCCTGATCGTACAAGAGGACTAGGTCTCCTTCAATGAAAGAACGGGGGGAAACAGATTGATCAAAATGAGATTTGACCCTCTTCTTTTGTGCTTCGATGATCAAAGAAGCTAGACGACGGGTTTCATCCAACCGTTCGAGATACAGAAGACGCTCTTCCTCAGGAGAAGTACCCGGTAAGAGCTCCACAGCTAACTTAAGCGAAGGAATTTCGCATTCAACCGGCAAAGTAGCTTCCAGACCGTATACCAGTTGGAATGGTGTGAATCCGGTTGCACTTTTAGCAGATGTTCGGTACGCCCAGAGAGCTGAGAACAGTTGGAGATGCCAACTGGATTTATGAATCCCAACCGTTCGTTGAAGCATAGTGACCAAAACCTTGTTCACCGCTTCAACCTGACCGTTTGCTTGAGGGTAGTATGGCGTTGAGCTGTCGTGACGCAGGCCCAACGCAGCTGTCAGCTCCGCCATCATGTAATCACGGAAATGAGTACCGTGATCAGTGACGATAGCTTGAGGGACCCCGAATCGTGCAATAACATGGTTGAATAAAAATGAAGCAGCCGTTCTTCCGTCAGCAGCAAGTGTAGGCATTGCCTCGGCCCACTTAGTGAAGTAGTCGACGGCGACAATGATATACGCATGCCCCCCGGCCGAGTGAGGGTTACACGTCATAAAATCTACGCCCCATTTCGCGAAAGGGCCGACGGTAATAACGGGATGCAAAGGCAACGGCGGCGCGTGCATCTTGCGCTAAAAAATCTGGCACGGATGGCATTTTCGGACTGCAGTGATACAATCCTTGAATATAGAAGGCCAGAAGTAACCTGCCCTCAGAATCTTTTGGGCAGTGGCATATCCGGACATGTGTCCACCACAGGCGCCACTGTGGTAGTCATTCAAGACTTTCTCAGCCTCGTCCAAGGTGAGGCATCGTCGGAGCACCGAATCTACTCCAATACGATATAGGGTATCTCCCACTATGCGGTAGGGTTGGGACTGGTGCCGAATCCGACGGCGTGCAGCTTTATCCAACTCAGACCGGAATGTCGCGGTCTGAAGATACACTATGATATCCCCGTACCAAGGATCACGAGTATCGATAAGAAACAACGTTTCGTCCGGAATATGATCTTCAGAGTGTTCAGGAAGAGAGTCTGTAGGGAGAGAACAAATCAAATCCGCGAAGACCAGTGATTTAGTTGACTTGGCAGTGGTGAACTCGAAATCAAACTCCTGCAGGATGACGATCCATTTGGAGTACTTGCCCCCCAGCAATTGTCTAGAAAGAATATATGTCATGGGGTTGCAGTCTGAAACCACTGTTATCGTGCGCAAAAGGATGTAATGGCGAAAGCGCTGTACAGCGTGTACGGCTGCTAAGGCCAACTTCTCAACATGTGCGTAACGCGTTTCCGGGTCAAGAAGGTTCCGAGAGAGGTAATAAACAACATGTTCATCACCGTTCTCGTCATCCTGCACCAAGACCATGGCGATGGTGCTTAATGCGGCGGCTAGATACAAAGTAAAGTTGCGGTGGTAGTCCGGAGGACGAAGCAACGGAGCATTGACTAGCAATGTCTTCAGCTTCTCAAAGGATTCTTGAGCGATTTCGTCCCAATGAAAGGGAACATTCTGCTTTAACAAACGAGTGAATCCTTTGATCACCTCGGCGTAATTTGGGATGAAGCGCCTAAGAAAATTCGCTTTCCCTTGCAGACTCTGCAACTGATAAAGGGAGGAGGGTGACGGGAGATTTATAATGGCCTCAACCTTCAGAGGGTCAAGGCGAATTCCGTCTTTCGAGACTACAAAGCCTAAAAGACGGCCAGAGTCGACGCAGAAGACGCACTTATGAGGATTCAGCCTAATATTGTAGCGTCTGCAACGAAGAAATATCTGGCGAAGATGTTCCGGATGATCCTCTCGCTTACCCGAATGGGCAGGCAAGTCGTCCAGATAAGGCCGGACAATATGGCGAATATCATGAAAAGCATATGACATGGCACGTTGAAACGTGGCGCCAGCGTTCTTTAAGCCGAACGAGAGTTTTTTATATGCAAAAGTGCCCCACGGACAGATGAATGTGGTCTTATGTTGATCCTCAGGTGCAATGTTAATCTGGTTGTAACCTGAGAAACCGTCCATTAAGGAGTAGATCTCACTCCCGGCGCAATCGTCGATAATCCGATCGATAAACGGAGTGGGATAATTATCCTTAGGACAGGCGCGATTTATATCGCGATAATCCACACAGAATCGAATGGTACCCTGCTTTTTATCGACAGGGACGATATTGGACACCCATTCTGTAAGGGGGATAGGATAAATAAACCCCGCGTTCAGAAGTTTTTCAACCTCTGCCTTGATAGCGGCGGCTTTCCGAGGATGCATGGGACGCAAGTGTTGGCGCACGGGTTTCGCACCCGGATAGGTTGGAATCTCGTGTACGACAATACTAGGATCAATTCCCGGCATTTCCTCGTAGGACCATGCAAAAACATCTCTGAACTCTTTGAAAAGTTCCGTATAGACCTGGATCTCTTCGGGAGAACAGGTCACACCCACATGAATGTTCTCAACAATCCCCGGTTTAACAGAGATGTTGATAGGAACCGTTTGAGTAATGTTACTCAGATTGCCTTCCGAAAAGACCTCATGCGTCAAGATCGGTGTTTGAAGAGGAGGGGAAGGAACCTGAGTAGCATAGCGCTCTAGACAGTCATTCATTGCCCCCGGGCTAGGCATAAACGAGGAACGATGATGCCCATCGCCCCAGGGTAGCTCCTCCAGAGACATAGTTTCAATGATAGCCTCATCTGAGGGAAAAATCTCTCTAAGAGGATCAGGCGAATCAGCCTGACCAAGCCAGGGGGATTGTGAGTAGACGTCAAGAGTCATGCTCATCGGAGCATGCTGAGGAGGTGGAGGGTCCGATGCAGCAACAATCTCACAGTAGCTGATCTCTACTGGCGTTAAAGGCATGGACTCTCCAAACACATATACCTGCTCAGGTGTAGGAATCAGCCAGGGGTCATCAGTCCTGGACAACATGTTGACTTGAGCGGTATTCGGTGGCGGCGCAGGGAAAATACCCATGAGGACTGGGTCTTTGAAAAGACCAGGTCCTATGCTGTCTGGGGGATTCGGAATTTGATCCACATATGGCACGTTGTTCTCGGAGCTAGAGGTAAAAAATGACAACTGGTCTACCGTGACAATCTTGCCCTCGTGAGGGAACTTGATGAATCGAAAGACAGTAGATGGCACGCAGAGCATGGCATGGGTCCAGCTGCGGCCAAGAAGTATGTTGTAGTTGAGTTTAGCGTCAACTACTTCTACTTCCACGTTGACGGTTTTTCCCCGTAATGTAATCGCCAGACTCTCGAGAACTCCCAGGGGTTTAGATTCCCGGCCATCAAATGCCTCAAGGGCATTGGGAGATGACGATAAGGTTGGAGAGCCGATGGCTTTCCAAAAAGCGGAGGACATAACACAAGTAGATGCACCCTCATCTACGACGGCTCTGTGAACGTTCAGACCGTTAATCCCGACTTGAATAACCAAAGCGATTTGATGTGGAAGCCGGGGAGTAAAATTCTCCAGATCAAAGGTGAGAAGGCTCGAATCGGCGTGATCAATACCACCGATGGCAGACAATAAAGCCTTCCGTTGTGAAGGACAACTCTGAAGAACCTCAAGTGCAGACATGGCACATGGCGCCTGTGCCAGATCCTCAACAATACTGTAATGTTGAGCGGCACGAGCGTTTGGATTATAAGAGGATCTCCGAAGAACACCCTTGGGAGGTGTCTTCACAACGGGTTCGAGAGTCGGCTTCTCAATTTCCAATGAACCAGAAGCAGATGCGGGAGGCGGTCCATCCGCCACTGCCTTCCCGGGTGCCTGCTGCCGATTATTGTAATCCTTGGACCTCGTAGCGATAGTGATAGGTGCATTAGTCTTCATCATGAAAACTTGAGACCCAAACGGTGCAGATGATGAACCTTGTTCGACCATCCGGGTCTGCTGAGATGGAAATGGCTCCTTTAAAACAGCCGGAGTTCCCTTTGAGCCTTTAAGAAGTTGACTGACTTCGGATCGTCTTGGACAATCTTTAGTGTAATGGTCACCTTCACAGATGAGGCAAGGAAATTTCGGCTTACGTTGTGAGCCATCCTCAGACCGAGATTTAGATTCCGGTTTTGGGGCATTAGATTTTGATTTGCCTTTGCCCTTCTTCTTCCCCTTGGAGGATTTGTCCGCAGGATTGGCCTGAACGGCATTTACCTCCGCGGTTTTACCAGAATCGGATGATGCGGGATTAGCAGAGGTATTTTTGGAAGAATTAGCCTTCTGCTTCCCATTCGAAGACTTCTTCGAATTTTGAGAAACGGAACCAATGACACCATCCACCGAAGGGGTGGGCGGGGCCTTTTTGGCTCCGGGCCGTGGTGCATCAGGCAGGATGTCATAAAGCGTGCCAGATTGTGAATAAACAAGATCCAAGTACTGGGCACGCGCGATAGCTTGTTCCTCCGTCACACACGCTCCCATTGCGATATCCCGAGCGATTTTGTTCACAAAGGAGGTGGTGAACCAGTGAGTCAAAATCTGATCAGGTATGTGAAACTTGATCAGTCGACGACGGCGCCGCCACTCATGGATGTGATCCGAGATGTGAGTGGCCGAGTCCTGCTTCAGGGAAGACAGGAGGTGCGTCCCGGTCTCATACCGGACTGGTAACTGGAAATGCGTGAGGAAAGCCATAGCTAACGAGTTGAAATCCTGAAAAATACCACGGGATAGCTCTATGTACCACTTAGCAGCAGCTCCTGTTAACGTACGCTGGAAAAGACGCAAACGAACCGAATCGTCAGTCCAAGAGTTAGACGAGCACCAGAGGTGATACGTCATCACATGCACCTGGGGGTCTTCTCCAGATTTGCCCTCAAACTTGGGACAGTCTCCTGGTATCTTGGTCGGGACCGGGGGCCAATATGGATTATGAGCAATCGGATCATTGGTCAACTTCGAAACGTCCGGTAGATCCAAGGTAGCTAGGAACGGCAATGGAGGGTTAATTCCCATGCCAGTCCCAGAATAAGGTCCGGTACCCATGCTCCACGATGGTTGTGAATATCCCTGCCCCCATGGGTTCTGTCCCGTAGGATTCTGACCGTGAGGGGCATAATTCATATAGCCAGACTGATTTGGTTGCTGGTAACCATTGTGTGGGGCCTAATAACCAGGGTTCGGGCCCTGATTAGGCGTCTGCCCCGTATAAGCAGTGTTTGGATTTGGCTGCTGAGCATAGTTAGAACCGGGTGGAGGAGGATGATACTGAGAGCCTCCAGAGTGGTTATAGTTCGGTTGAGATTGACCATGAGAATAATAACCACTCTGAGGATGAGTAGACTGCTGATAAGTGGAACCCTGCGGAGCTTGGTACGTAGGGCGCAGCTGTTGATTCGGCTGCGGCATTGAATGAGCAGGCTGCTGAGCAGAGTGAACGGAATGAGAGGGCTGCCCTGAATGAACAGGTTGACCCGAGTGAGGGGGCGGCCCTGAATGAACAGGTTGGCCCGAATGAGGGGGCGGCCCTGAATGAACAGGTTGGCCCGGATAAACAGGCGGCGCTGGTTGCGCAGGCTGACCTGGTTGTAAGTGGGCCCCAGGTTGCTCCGAATAAGCCGGTTGGCCTGGAGGCGGGACACCAGGTTGTACCGGATGACCCGGTTGGCCTGGTGGTGGAACACGACCAGGTGCTTGCTAGAAACCAGTTTGACCTGAAGCAGAACCATAAAGTGGTCCTGGCTGATATGCAACGTTAGAGACAACAGGATATTGCGGTTGCATCGGTAAAGAAGGCTGGATTTGCCCCCCAGGTCCATAGGCCGGTCCCTGTTGATACCCCGGCTAAGGCTGAGCAGGTTGACCAGCAGGGTTATAATATGGTCCTTGCGGATTATAGAATGGCCCTTGCTGGCCCGCAGAGTAGCCTTGATTGGGCTGTCCCTGTGGGTCGTACTGATAGCCAGGTTGGCCTGCAGGTTGACCTTGGAAAGGTTGTGCCCGCAAGTTCTGAGCCTGGTTGTACGGTAAACCTTGAACATAAAGATAGGCCTCAGGAGCAGGGAGACGCAAAATGTCCCCATGCTCGTCAAGCTGACCCGGAAAACCATACACGGGAGTGCCGTCTTGTGCATAGTGCGAAAAGAAAGATCGGTAAGGATCTTGGGGGAGCTGTCCAGCTCCAGCGTTCGGCTGTTGTAAAAACAACCGATACTCCTCCGGAGAGATATTCTCCGGTATAACAGTAGCTAGATAAATGTCCTCTGGAGTTGGCCCAGATCTGGTAGCAGATGCTGAGGCAACAGCAGAAGAGGCAGCCACACAAACAGTGGGTCGCACGGGAACAGAAGTGACGGGCGTCGAAGGAGACACCCCGGGTGTAGTGGCAGCTAGCCTCGAAGCAGGAGATGATATTCCCCTAGAAGCAGCAGCTGAAATAATCTGACCCAGAGATCTGTATCCCTGTGGCAAAGAAGGACCAGCTGACGATGTGGTAGCCAGCTCAGACTCGTCTCCCTCGAACAATCTACGAGGGATGCGCTGATAGTCATCAGACCCGGGAATTTCCTCACCAAAATCACTCATGGTTGATCCTGCCGCTAAATCACGCAGAAGACGGCGAGGACTAGGAGGAAAAACAACAGCAATAAACGGTGAACCCGATGTAAGAGAAAGGAAATCAGCTCCTAATCTCAATTCAGACACAGGGTCCGAAAAGGGCCAGTGGAACTCAACTGGCTCTCCAAAGGGTTGCTCGGCAAGGACCGGTCCCCCGTCAGGGAACTCGGAAACAACAGGCTGCTGTGGTTCAACAGAAGGTTCAGAAGCCTCTGAAGAATCGTCCGTGTAAGGACTACCAGTAGACGAAACCGAGGGTTCCGCCACCGTGACAAAAGACTAGAAGAAGAGAGCACGCACACACACGGGCTGAAAACGAATAAAGGCACACGGTCAAACAGTCACAAGCAATATCTAAACGGGTGTGTTATCGTGGGAGATTGATTTTACCACATTGGAAAATAAACAAATTCTACCGTTTCATGTTTTAAGAGTCGAGAAACGATAAAAAGATGACTCTATCTCTTTCAGAGTTGATACAAGCGTGAAAGGACAAGCGCCTGACGGTCTTTTCAAGTTTAGGGAGTCAGAAAAGACCAAATGACTGCTCAGGAAAAACTAGGCACAAAGGGTGTACCAAATATCCGTGAACTGCAATATACACCTTGGTTTCAAAATGAAACAGAAATCGACCAAGGACTTTCCGTACGTGCAGGTAGTCTCCCCGAATGCTGTGTTCGGTGTATCACGGGTATAGGGCGGCAGACTCGGCTTCCTGTGGATAAAGGATCGAAAACCTATAGGGGTCTCCCTTTATATACGCGACGGTACGGGGAGCGCAAGTCCGTGCTAGTGCTGTCTAAAGCCAACAGGCGAACGACAGCTGCTAGGTTTAACGACGCCGGAACACGTCTCTAGCCTAGACCTTCTAAATATGTTGCGTTAAGTTCCAATGTTGCCTTAGGTTAATTGAATAAATTTTACAATTGATCTTCAATTAAGTTTCAATTTCCAGGCCTTATCGTATGTAGTGTCTCCTAAATGCAAGCTATATGCCACGATGCAACATTTCGTTCGATGAAAACTAGTTAAATGAGAGTTGAGAGCTTTTATACAAACGAAATGAACGGAATACAAACAAGAACGTCTCTAATGCAACTAATGCAATTGCACACTTTTCATCCAAACACTAGTCACTAGCAATATGAAAAGATCACAATTTGCACTAATTTAACAAAAGCAAAAGAGATTATTTTTTGATTTTCAATGTTTAATGGCTAATGTGCACTGAAAACAAAAGGAACAATTTGAGAAATGATATCTAAGAGAGCGAAGCAAACAACATTCACTCAACGAAGCAAGCAACCAAATCTCTAAATAGACCCAAAGTCCCTCAAAGCAAAGAAAGACTCGAAAACACCCAATGGACCGTGTGATCTAGGTCCAAAGCAAGGGCAAACGAATTCTGAATGAAAGAATGAACAATCACTCAAAAGACGCAGCAAAACAACCAAAGACTGTTGAGAGAGCGTGGAGAATCAATTAACAAGTTGACAGGACAATCAAGACACCAAAACTCCCAAGGAGGGCTCGATTCACTATGCCACTAGATGCCCTAGGGCTCAAATCGTGAAATCGATAGACAAAGGCAAACAACCAAAGGATAGCGGTGAATTCCAGTCAAACAAGACTCCAACACACTCAGACAATCAGGAAATCAAGAAGAAAAGTACTGGTCAAGCTCAGAAAGCCAAAAAATGAAGAAACTCAAAAAAGTCACAGCGGTGGCGCGACTGTGGCCTTGAAACTAGCGCCAGAGGCCGATTGGCGCGACACAGACAAATGCAACAAGCGCCAAGTGGCGCGAATGTCGGGTTAAAACCCGCGCCAGTCGAGTTCTTCAATAAAAATTAAAAAACAAGCTATTCTAAAAGTAGACCAATACAAGCTAAGCAAACCAAGAGGCTAAAATAATGAAAGAATCCAACCCAGAAGGTTCATCAAGAAAGGAGAAACAATCAAAGCGAACCAATCATAAAAGGGACAAGGAAAACCGGACGATCCCCAGCGGAGTCGCCAATTTGTTGAGGAGGTAAATCCCCTCTGCGGACAGAGGCGATCCCTACTAGCCCAGCAGGGGTCTAGCAACAAACAAACAATGCTATGACGCAAGCTCCTAGTTATGAAATGAAAGACTTGGGATAAGAGCCTACCTGGATTCCAACGCTAGATCCGAAGAAGAAGATGTCCCCGTCCTTCAGCCTTGGCAGATCACAATCCTTCCACGATCTCCGTGGATGAACACCTGCACACAGAAGAAACGAACAGATACATGCATAGGAACCAGCATACGTAACTAAACATCGGTCAGAAAAGATATTACTCGCATTAACATGATAGAAAAAGGAGTGGAACCATAATCATAGTCATATATTAAAGTGATAAACGAATAGAAGTTACAACCAAGTTCTGACGTCGCAGCTTCCTTCGAACGGGTCTCCGGTTGTCCACGTCTCGCAAAGCTCGCCAAGGAAAGGGAAACATCTCCAGAGTCTCGTAACAATGGTCTCCTCGCTTGAATGGGCCTTAAGGGAAAGAAGGGATTCTTTACAGCACAAAGGCACTTGGGAATAGGGAGATGCAAAGCTTCAGCACTTCCAGACTAGCTTGCCATGGATCCGAGCAAGCTTTTATAGATGGGGAAGGAGGGAGTTGGGATCCCTATTATTATGGGATTGGCCCTATCAACAAGGAAGGTTCCATAGAAGGTGGCAAAACCACTTCCCTTCCATAGAACTCCCACAGCCAAACCTCCCAACTCAAGATAGGCAATGGTTGTGAGTTTGTTTGAACTCAACTTCCGCCATCCATATTTAAAAAACAGTCCCTAAAATGGGTGGCGCGATTGCTGCTCTATGACAGAGTGCCAAGTGGCGCGACCTCTTTATAGGATTTCCCTGATTGGCGCGAGCAGTGAACTGTCTACCCGCGCCAATGCAAAAAGAGCTGTTTTTCATGGATTTTGCAAGGAGATGTCTCAAGGGGAAATGAAGTTCATACTCAGAGGGATGCATTGATGATGTTTTCAAGGCATGACAGTGTTCACAGGTCACATAATGGGTCCTCCATTGTGCGGGATGGGGAATGGTAGGGACGGTGACAAATTACTGTGTAACAATTGTATTTAGTTTTAGTTAAGAATTTTAGAGAGAATATCGTGCAATGGATTTTAGCCCAAAATTAGACA
This sequence comes from Pinus albicaulis, assembly GCA_034641835.2. Lineage (NCBI taxonomy): Eukaryota > Viridiplantae > Streptophyta > Pinopsida > Pinales > Pinaceae > Pinus > Pinus albicaulis. The sequence continues at coordinate 854,001,950 of CM076582.1, read as the reverse complement.
AATTCTATCTGAATGATTGTGAAACAGTATATGTATGTAACTTGAATATATCGAAAGTGATTATGACTGTAGAAGGACTAAATGCCAGAAAATTGGTATTTATATATATATTTCTGAGAAATATGGGCATAAGTGTCAAATCCCGGAGGTGTTATATTTTTCCTTCGAAATATTACTGAGATTGTTTGATTTCAGTTTGATCTTTGTTAATTTATTTCTTACAGGCTAAATTATATTGAGGTATCATAAACTGAGTTGTGTTTCGGTGATAAAAAAATGTACATGAGATTTCCTTGCATTGAAATCTCATAAACCTTCACAGACAGTTTTGTTATCTGTGATAACCAGAATTCTGCTATTCGATTGATTCCTCAGTTTGTTTGTTTATTTTTCAAATTATTCAGGAATAGTTTATCAGTGATGCAAATCTGGCGAAGACGTGGAATTTGGATAGCAGTATTGTATAAGGAATCTAACAGGAATCATAACCATCCGATCTGCGATCCAACGGTTATCGCAAATTAAGTTGCAAGAGTTTTAACATCTCAAACGGACCTGATAAATTATAAATCTGATTTTATGATTTGATTTGTCCATCCAACACTCAATAGATCTGACAGTCTTCACATGAGAGTTATAGATCCAACGAAATTCACATTCAAACATGCATTTGGTTTAATATTTTAATTGGATGTGATAGAATTATATCAAAGATTTTAATGTGGTTTGGGGTCTGTCATTAAATCAAAGTAAAGAGGAAATTGTAATTATTGTTTTAAGTTGTGATTCTGCCAAATTGAAAAGGTTGTGAATTAAGTTTTTAATGAATTTTGAGTTTTGAAGTTGATGACTAATACTCCAAAGGAAAATCGAGAAGAAGTTCCACCTGAGCTCGAAGCAATAGTTTCGAAATTTGAAATCTTATCGATAGATCCTACAACCAACCCACCAAGCGGTCAGGCACGAGCTGGATTCTATGGATGCCTTGTAGAATTATCCAGAAGCCTACCATATATTCAGAGATGCCAGATGGATTGAGTATTTCCAGAAGCTTGAAGGCTCAGACGAGGCGATGGCAATTGAATTTGCTCAAAACTTGAACAATAATCAAACTTGAGTAAGGGGCATGCAAGTGGAGGTGATTGAAGAGGTAATTTCCCAGGTAAATTCATTACCAGTAGAGGGGCGGAGGTGGTTTAACAGAAAAATCAATGACCCCTCCTTGAAAGAAGACTTCCTATAAGGGGAAGAAAAACTGGAGAAGAAAGGGAGAGTAATTGACAGGTTGTCACTTCGTCATCCTTGGGAAGATGTTGCCCTGGGTTTAATTAAATATATTACTTGTGAGGGAAGATCCATGATAGTGTTCAAATATCACTTTCCTCTTCTTAATCACCTTCGGCACCAGCAAAGGATTAATCTTCCATTCTATTTGTTAGGGAACATCAAGCATATGGCAGCAGCCGTAAAAACAACAACACACCCAAAGGCATGTGACTAATCATAAACTCATGAAGGTAATCGTGCTAGATGCCCTAGGCCAGCAAGGAAAAACTTGGGAATAATTCAAGTGAAAGAGGTCAAGGACAAATCGAGGAAACATACCACGAATTCAGGAGGAAGTCAGGCAGAAGTGGAAATCCAGACTTGGCCTGCTGGACTTAGGATTGGGAAAGAGCCTATTGATGAACCAATTGGGGATAGAAGGCCAAAACAAAGAGTGAAAGTCAGCATAATTGCAGACCCTTAGCCTACGATCAAAAAGCAGACAGAAGCATAAGTTCTAGAAGAAGAAAGGCAACCCTCCTCATCAGGTAAGGACGAAACCAATGCTCTGTTTTTAGAACTCGAAAGTCTAAGAAAGGAAAATGAAGAATTAAAGCGGAAATTATCTGAGGGGAAGGAAATCCCGGTGTATGTATGCATGACATGTTTTCAAGACTTAACAACAGCAGGATATGAGGTCTATAGAGAAAATATCAGCCCAATGGAAATAGAAATAGAACAGCAGGAGGCTGTTACACAAGAACAAGCAAAGCCTCTTGTAATAATTGACCTAGAAGCCAACACACAAGAACCTGTGGAGGCCACTCCTATTATATAAGAAAAAAAATGGACACAGAGGCTACTCTAGGTGGAAACAAAGGGGATGACACACAAGAACCCATCGAGGAAGCTGCTATTACAAAAGAGCCAGTAGCAGAGGTAGAAAAACCCCATGTAGCAGATGCTACTACACCCATTATTGATGTGGATATTGAATGCAAAAGAACTCTGGGTCCCATCTCGGGATGGATTTCAGAGAAAATCTTGTTAATTTCCGAATTATACAAGTGGAAATAGGAGGCAATCTCCCTTCGGGAGGGGACGATTTTGCTAAAGGAACATCAAAGAGAAATAGACACTTTACATGAAAGATGGATGAAAGAAGAGTTGAAGAAAGGATGGGAGAATTACAAAAATAAGGAATCTCTGAAGAAATAGGATGAACAACTGCTTCTGTTACAGCAGTAGATTCAGGACCTCACCATAGATAAGCAAAAACTTCATGACCTCGCCCTAAACTTGCTGGGTTGTAGGCGGAATTCTCCATCCTATCCTATCTTTCTATGGGAACGTTACTTCCTGTTCCAGATGAAATTTGTTATGGAGGAAAAACCTTATTTATGTTCTTCCACTCGTACATTTCTAGATGTTTTCCGTGCCTCTAATTTTGATGAGCAAAGCTTGTTGTGTGAGATATTCTTACACAATATTATTTGTGAACATGTGAGTATGCAGATGGTTGTGACAATATTCTCCTATATGGGAGATCTTCGGTTGAGAGTTTTTGTGTCCTTCATGAAGAATCAGATTGAATGGGATTTGGCCATTAAATGTATGGAGACTAATGAAGAGAAGATGGCATTGCGGGTTCAGGCGGAACCAGGGTGGGCTGCCGAGTTAAGAAAAGAATTCAGGAGAATGCTGAGTACCCCTGGGATTAAAGAACCAACTGCCAGTTATAGAAGAAGAATTGTGAACTTCTGCCTCAATTAGTTCCCAATGATGAAGATCCAAGCTTTAACAGGGTGCTTGAAATGCACAGAAGCCAGCAACACTGAGCTATTGAAGGGGGATCCATTATGATTCCAAAATTTCGTGGTGGTTGTTACACATGTACTAGCTTATGCAAATATTGTACAATCCCTTTGTGCTTTGTGGCTGGGATTGAGATTTAAGTTTCCTTTGATCTAGTTGCCAATTGAGGATTATCAGATCAATTATGAATTTATTATGTACGAGTTAGAGTCCTGGGTATGGTAGTTGATGACCAATCAGGGGTACAGGTCTACAGACAAAGATATAACTGGTGCTTATGATCTCACCGACCTGCATCGGAGATATTCCCATTAGAGATGAGTTTGCATGAGGACATGCAAGTATTTCAATTAGGGGGAGATGTTGGGTGCCAGTTTTGTACACTTTTCATACATTTGTTTTCCCTATTTTTCCTTATTACTATAGCCAATGGGAGTATCTTTGCCTCTTTTTCCTACCTTTCTACCCTAACTTGTGCTATTTCACCTTGTTTTTATTACTCTTCCAATTCACCAATTATTATGATATATCATGCCTTTTTATGACTAATTGATGGTGAATGTTTCGAGAAGATCGATGGTCTTTGTGTTGTATTTTCATATGTCATCTATAGCACCAAAGATCCCGAGTACGAGGTCCACAGGAGAAGTTAAGAGGGTGATGTTACAACAAAGCAATGATGTTACACCTTGCTGTTACAGACCCACCGGCGAATTGCTGTTACAGACCCGCTGGGGAACTGCTAATATAGTAGTATCGTTGACTGGATCTTGTCAACACTTGTTGCTGATCTATCTTCTAGCTTTTACACAACAATTATGATTCTATTACGATAGTTGTAGAAGTTGTTTAACATTGTATTTTTGGGATAATAGCCTAAGGGCAGTTTTGATTGTAATCTATAATTTTCTAGTCAGATATTTATTAGGAAGTGGTTATAACTATATGTGTTTTATTTCGATCAGCATGAGAATCATAAGATTCTCATGACTGATCTATCCCTTGATTTTCTGATGTAACCACTATATAGTTCTCGGCCTTAGAGGTTGAAAGGTTAGCAGAGAATAACATTATTTTGGCTCTGTAATTGTGTTCAGATTAATACAGATTATCCTACTATTGTTGTTACATGTGTTATTCAATTTAGTTTTCGTTAAGTTCTTTCTCTACCTGCACCCTGCTGGGGAGGAAGGACCCTCCTTAGCAGGGATTGCAGTGATTAAAGTACTTGTGTGTATGTATTTGTATTTTAGTTTATGTATCAGTAGAGTGTTGTTGCTGCTATTTAGCTATTAATATATCCGCTTTGATTTCAATATTTTGTATGCTATTACACATATGATGTTAGAGACACTAGCTGGATACTCATTGAGTGGGGCGCTAGAATAGATTAATTGAAGTGTGATTCCAGTCTTGTAGATCCTTTTACTTCTACATGAGTGATTTAATTCCATCATTTACTTCAGCAATGATTTCTTTCTTTGGAATTGCTTCTGCTTGATGTATCGGCACAGATAGTGAAACTGTCATTGGTATAAAAAGATGTCCCTGGATTGATAATTAATGTGTGTTATTTAATCATTTAACAATGATTTATATAGCCCCAACACAAGCAAGGAGTTACCAGAGGCCTTATTTCTTCAAAAGACAAAACTATCATATGTCAAGGAGATCATATTCACAAGCGCCATCCTTCCTTAGGTATGACATTTTTTTCTATGGATATTGTTATTTGTGCAAAATTTTGGCCAAAAGGATATGAATTGCAAATAATATATCAAATGGAAATCAAGTCTATATTTCCTAATGGAGAGCTTGAAGAATAACTATATATAGAACAACCTAAAGGCTTCCAACTATCAAATAATTATACTTATGTTTGCAATTTAAAGATGGCACTCTATGGAATCAAACAAGCACCACGAGCATGGCATTCTGATTTGGACAAATATCTTCAAAAGGAAGGTTTCAAGAGAGGGGAAAATGACAATAACTTATAAATAAAATTAGATGATAAATAACTCCTAATTGTATTTATATATGTTAATGAAATTAATGTTTGGAAGCAAAAAAAACTCCCTAGTTTAATGTTTTTATAATGAAATGAAGTCAGAGTTTGAAATTTCAATGATTGGAGAACATCCTTTCTTCCTTGGTCTGCAAATTATACAAAAATCAAAAGGCATGTTCATCTCTCAAGAGAAATATTTGAAAGAAATGTTGAAAAGGTTTAGAATGGAGGATTTGTCACCACTCCCATGGTGTTTGGATGCAAGCTAAGCAAGGATGATGAATTGCAACAAGTTGATCAAAAGTTATACACATATATTTTTGGAAGCCTATTATACCTAGTGATTTAAAGGCCAAACATAATGCTAGTTTTTGGGTTAGTAGGAAGATATCAGTCAACTCCAAAGAAAAGTGATCTATTAGCAACAAAAATTATCTTCAGATATTTAAAAGGCACAATGGAATATGGATTATGGTATCCAAAAGGAAAATAATTTTCATTGATAGGTTACACAAATTCATATTGGGCCATTTGGATAGATGATATAAAAAGTACAAGTGGCAGTGCATTTGTATTAAGAGATTAATTGGTTGCTTGGTTGAGCAATAGGAAAACCTAAATCTCATTTTCTACTACCGAAGTTGAATACATATTAGCAACAACTTGTTGCATACAAGTACTTTGGATTAAAAAACTCTTCAATATATTAATATTACATACAATGAACCAATCTCTATCAAATGTGATAATACAAGTGCAATAAGCATATCAAAAAATCCAGTGCTATATTCTAAAACTAAACATATTCCTATCAAGTATCATTTCCTCAAAGAGCAGGTTTCCAAGAATGATTGTAAAGTTGGAGCATATATCAACTAAAGAACAAATAACTGATATATTCACCAAGCCTTTAGCTAGGGACCCCTTTCAATATCTAAGGAAAAAGTTGGGAATAGTCCCTTCTCCTTCTTCTCATTAGTTTAACCTCATAGAGGATAATCTAAGGACCGTTGAAAGATTGAAAAAGTCATGGATGTTCTAAGGGGGACTCTTGTTCAAAAGTGTGATCATAAATGGCATTACAATCCTTGACACATTCGTAGCCCCATAACATTCCAACAAAAATATTCTTGGAAAAATATGAATTTATGAAGTCATTGAGATATATCTTGAGGAAAAAAATGTATTTGGAAGTACTACATCATTAATTCATACAACAAGACTTTGAGGCAACCATATAAACTTGTGGAAGAAGTTAGTTACAATAGCTTTAATTTTACTGAGAGATTCGTAGTGTTTAATGAATACCACTAGCAGTTTAGGGTTTAAGTCTTGGGTCTAAGCATTATAAATCAAGATATAAGAGCTAAAAAACAATTACAAGTGTTGTTTCAAGAAAAAAAATGTTTGAAGAAGAATTATGAGTTCCTTGATTGTGTACTCATTGTTGACTAGGATGAGATATGGGTTTCAATGTTGTAAAAGCATGGAAGGGTAACACATTTTTTTGAAAGGAAGCTTAGGTTCCAATGGTTGTCACAAAGACACTAATATATGAAGTGGCCATCAACAGAGAGGTTGGGATCAACATTATTCATCCATCTATTGGAATCAAGTACTTGGTCAAACACCTTTTTCTCATTGTATAGTGGCAATTCAACAACCAATTGCACATGTGAACCTATTGAAATGATTACTACGATTAAGACTAAATTTCATGGGTCTAAGTCATGCACCAACTTTGAGGTTTAGTAATTTCAGGAGAAATATATTGAATACTCTTTTCTATGTCATGGATATACTCGATAAGAGGCACATTTTTGTCTGAGAAGTTGGCATTATTGTTAATACATGACTAAAAGAAGGAGATCATTCCATTTGATAAGAGTAAGTAATTAATTGAAGAAGAAACCAGTGCAATAAATACAGATAAGTTGTCAAGGTAAAAATTTAATATGGGTTATCTATATATAACTATCTATAAAATAAGAGAGTAGAGCTTTATGACTAAGGCAATTTGTACATGGAAGTTTCATCATGAGAATATATAAACAAAATCCCATATGGATGAGCACATGGAAACCATGAAATTTACCTAAGAAATTTCAAAAACCTATTTAGATTAGAAGTACATAGCATAACCCTAATAATAAAAAATTTAGAATGGAAAGGACCCTTAAAAAATATAGATGAGTTTGAGTAGGATGAAGCCTTTATCCAATGAAAAAAGGGTGAAGCACTTATTTATAATGAAAATAAGGATGAAAATCTACCAATGCTAGATTATTACCCATTTCATTCCACAAGTCAAACATGCATTGGAGAAGTTCAAGAATCTATTCTTATGCTAATTTAGAAAAATCAAGGGTGAAAAATAATGTGGGCATTATGGGTTGCTTAGAATTTTACATCTACAATGTTTGATGCATATCAAATATGAGCAGATGAAGTAGTTTAGAACTCCCAAAGTGATATTAATGCATAGTTTGCCAAATTTATCAATGGTTTTTCCTATAAATGATATTTCCAAAAGTAAAACCATAAGTAAACCAAATAAATATGCACAACATGGAATCAATTTGATTCAAATGAAGGCCCAACGAATGGAAATTCCACTTAAATAATTTTTTGAAGAATATGCACAATTTCACTTGAGAAGATACCAATGACACCAATTATGTGGCACTGGTATTAAAGTTTTCATCTCTAAATAGTTAATATCCTTCTTGATTAATATAGCAAGGAGAAAATGATTGACATGAATATTTAAGAGAAACCCACTTACTAACATCACACAATGGACATTCATGAACCTTTCATGAAAACCCAAATACTTGGTGATCATTGTTTATATGTATGAAATAACAATGGCTAAGGATACTTCCCTTTTTAGGATTTCTCAATGTATTTTCTTATATATATCATTATTTAAAATGCATATTAAAAAAAATGTAGAGAGCCACTAGATAGAACTTTAACTTCGATGCCAAAAATGTGAGACATACACCATATATAATGGACCCAAAGTATAAATCAAATGTTCATTGAGGGGAAACTTAGAAAATGTTGGATATAGAGATCTTTTACCCACTAAATGAAATAAAATGAGTCTCAGTAAGAATGGTTTCCCAAAATAAAATTAGTAGATTCAAGATCATCATGGGCATCCATAAACTGAATTAGGGGACCACAAAATACCTTCTTTTAGCACATTTTATAGAAGATATTTTAGAAGGCATCCTTAAAAGATAAATATATTATTTCCTTAATATTTACTAAGGGTACAATCAATTCTCAATAAGGAGACAGATATGCCAATAAAAAAATTTGTAACTACATGTGAGGCATACATACATTAGAAAATATCTTTGGTCATAGTTAAAACTATAACATCTTTTCTTGAATGATAGAAAATGTCTTTAAATACTTTAACTTAGATTATTGAAGGTCTACTTGGATTATTGGCCATTTATTTGATATCCAAATAACCATATATTTGATCTTGGGATTTTCTTGAACAAGCGTAGGGAGATTAGAGTATCACTCAAACCCAAAAAGTGCCAAGTTTTACAACCTTCCCTAAAAATCCTTGGACATGATGTATCAAGGGATGGAATAATGGTAGACCTTGATAAAGAAAATGAAAACATAGCCATAGAACCCCTGATTAATGCATCAAATATTAATTCATTTTTAGGGAATATATGGTAATATTAAAAATTTGTTAAAGGATGCATGCATATGACATACTTGATGGAGATGTTACTAAAGAAGGAAAAGCCATTCATCTAGATGGATGAATGTCAATAGAGTCTTAAGATAGTAAAATAAAATATCACAAATGAGTCAATATTGAGATTTGTTGGCTCGATCAATTCTTTTCATGTGTATGTGGACACCTTGGGTATCACTATCAGATTTATCTTCACACAATTATGTGATAAGGAAATGGACCATCCAATATAATATGCAAGACAAAATATATCATCAACAAAGGATAACTAATTCACTACTAAATGAGAAGCTTTTGGTATAGTATTTTCTCTATATAAATTTCAAAATTACTTGTTGATCAATAAGTTTAACTTGTATGTCAATCTTTATGCTTTAAAGTACATAGTCAACAATATGATACTATCATGATGGCTTAGTTGGTGGTTCAAATTTTGTTCTAATATTATGACTTTAAATTTTTGTTAAGATAGGTAAATCCATCATTAGACCTAATTTTCTTGGGTGGATAAAAAGACATATGAAGGAAAATGGCAAGGGTACTTTCCTAACACTAGTGTGTTCCATGTATAAGTTGCACCAAGTTATTTAAATAGTGTCTAGTACATCTTATGATGTGTAGTACTTCTTATAGTGAGGATATGTTCATGAAATAAGGAAAAAGGTGTAGATGTGAAGTCTCTTACAAAGGGCACCGACATTTTAAATTTTAGTATGAACATTATACATAATCAAAATGGATTTCATACTTTGGTGATGTGCACCACCATTGGAGACATAATGATTGGTAAAAGAAGCTCATGTGAGTTTTGTTCAAAGTTTTTTTTTCCTCACAAGGACTACCCAGAAAATACTTTGCACGATATTATGGGGGATAATGACAATCAATGCTTGTTTCAAGTGGGTGAAAATGACAAGTAATACCAAAAGGTGGGGCAAGAAACCTCATATAAAAAAAAAATATTAAGCTTCATTTAACTTATCATATGAATCCTTTTGAGCATGAGGGGATATATTTCACTGAAAATTTCATCCTCACAATGAAGATATGGTTCTTATGTGTTAATTTACACACAAATATGTTCATAAAATGGGTTAAGGCTTGAGAAGTGAAGGAAAAAATAATGCAAGAGTGACTGTTAAATTTTATTTGAGGAAGTAATACATGCAAGTTTTGTATGTGCAATATATATCACTTCCAAATAATATACTTATTTTACTAAAATTTCCATCTTAAGTATGATGGATATTTTAAATATCATGCATCAAAACCATACTAGTCATACTATGAGTAGCCTCCTAGGCCACATTTGCAATGCAATGCCAGGATTTGGTTGGGACATTTTACCCTTGGGAGAATTCTCTTAAAAACACTCCTAATAGGAGAGTTTTAGGGAATGTGTAACTTGGCCTCTTAGAATTATACTTACCTTTTTGAGGAGTGGAATGCTCCCTACCACACTCCTTGGGCTCCCTCCCATGTTCCCTTATGATCCTACATGTTGATTTTTGTAACTGTGGTTGGTATTCATAATTTATATTTGAGTCCTTAATGTATTTTGTAAGCATGAGACTTGGGTCAAAAAGAAAAATTATTAAAGAATGTTCTTCATTCTCATTCCAAAAAAGAGAAATTTAATTTTGTAAAATTTGATTTTTTAGCTCCAAAAGATGAAGTTGGCCTCCTCCTAGTTAAGTTGACCCCTTAAAACACTCAGGAAATATCCAAAAAAGCCACACCCATTTGGCCACCAATAAAACCTATATAAAGGCACCACTTCATCCTTCACAAGGACAAGAAATCGCATCATCTAAGCAATTTAGTATTTTTTTTTTCATGGATATTTGGATGGTACGTATAAGGCAAGAAAAGATAAAAGTAAAATACAAGGGTATGAGGAAAGCATATGAAGTGCTAAAGCAACAAGCAAAGGTTATCTCTATGGTTAGAAAATGGCCTATTATGACACAACAAATAATGTTATATCTATGGTTATGAGGTAGCAAAGAAGATCATCTATGTGGCCAGTGAAGAGCCTATTCTACGCCAGCAGAGTGTCATATATGAGGGCTAGAAAGCTAGAATTTCTGAGGCAAGAAAAAACCATGTTTCTTGGACCATTTTACTTGACTAGGAGGATGGAACAGGTTTCACCTAGTTATTGACTAGGATGTATCTCTGTTGAATTGAAAATATATCTATTCAAAATTTTGTTGGGTTTTTCCTAGGGTAAAATCTTGTATTCTTGTGTGTCTGTCTATTTATATTGTTTTTATCATTTAAGTTATTTGTGTAATTATTTTATGATGAACAATGAATCTAAGAAAAGATAAATCTAAGAAAGAATCATAAGAAATAATTACCAAATTGGAGAACTATTGAAAAATCAATATGGATTCAGATAATTGGGTGAAAGAGTAGCCCTTTTAAGCTAGCCTATTTTTGAAGATAAGGCACCCTGAGACTTGTGACCTAGTTTAAAGTTTATTAGAAGAATTTTAAAAAAGGTTAAAATTCCTATGTAACAAACCTCCAAAGATATATGTTGCAGATAGGACACCGTCTATTTTTTATCTCTATAGGATCAAATGTCACCTTAGCACTAAATCTCAGTAAAGAGAATGTTATTGTGATGAATCAAGCCTCAGAACCTCAGAATATTTGATAATATCAGATAGTAACCAAGAATTTTTTAGACATGAAAAGGATGTCAGTCTAAACTTTTATTATTAACTTGGAGTATTAAAACATTCCCTGTCAAGTCGAATGCCTTAGAAGTCAACCATGGAAGGTTGAATATCTTAAAGGGTCTATGTATACTTATATAGGAGGTCAAGAGATCACAAAATTAATCTTACAATATTGATGGGAGAAACCTCATGGTAAAATCTCTTGAGAATCAAAGTTCAAGAGGACTATTTATTAATAAAACCAAGATCTTCTTTGATTTCAACTCTTGAATAGGTCAAAAAGTCTCAAATGGAGGCAAGAAAGCAAAATAAACTCTAAGGTTATTTTAAGAATGAGTTCATCTCTCAAATACATAATCAAATCTTTAAGGAAGCACTTTTTTTAAAGAACGAATTTTTGATGGACCGAATTGATGTGCTGGATTGAATCTCAATCCAAGGGTTTTCTGAGTGAATCATAAAATCATCTTTCAATTGTTTTGTCAATGTCTTAACTTATGAAGTTTACAAGGAAAAGCCTTATCATCTGATTTTTGTTGAAAGAGACATAGACAAAAGGTCATAAAAGATAAAGATCCATATTTACACAATGAAATCTCTATGAAGAAAAACAATCACTACATAGTCTGAAGTCATTTCCAAAATCAAAGCCCTTAAAGAGACAATTTGGTGTCTCTATTAGAAGAAGTTATAAGTATATTTTAATCCTAGAATTATGGGATTTAACTAAGAATGAAAATGTTTTTTATATTTTCCTTAAATATATATTATGGGATACAGTACATGTCTAATCCTCATGAAAGCATGTTACAATGGTGATCAAGGATGAATATGAGATTTGGAAAATAAAGAAGTTGCAAGTTTGAAGTTTGAAATTTGAAATATGAAGTATGTATTATCGTAATAATTTTAGATCTCAAAAGGAGCTCTATCAGTAAATACCCAGATAGGTCTAGTCTATAGGAATATTTAAACCAAATATTTGACGAAAGGATGGATCTTTATACCTTGGAGAATGAAATATTCTTCAGTACAATATGAAATCAGTGTGATATAGTATAATGAAGTCTCTTCATTTTTATAAAATCATTGATGAATTGTACTCAATCATATATCTACAAGACAAATCCATATAAAAAGGAATATGTACTAAGGTTTTGAAAATATTGAAGTTCTTTGAAATTTTTTCAAGATATGTCACAACATAAAATTGTTGATTGTGCACTTTGAAATTCTCAACCTTGAAATATAAAAAGGATATCTAACATAAGAATACACAATGATGAATGAATCTTAAATTGATTGGAAAACATGTTGAATCCCTCTTCAATTTAAAGGCCATCTCCTCATAAGGACAAATCATCTGCAACAATCATATGACATAAACCACATGTTTATTGCAAAAAAATGTTCTAAGATTCTTCTTTTTTTAAGAATTGATGGAAGACCTTGCATTTACATATGGGCCTATACATTTAAATTTTGAATTCAAAATATAGGGTTTGTAAACCCTAGTATGCAAAAGGGTTTGAACAATAATGCCTATGGTTTATGGACAAACCCATAGGATTGGAATTTTTTGTTGAAAAATAGAAACCCTTAATTTTGCAAAGAAGGAATGGCATCAAGATTATGGCATGGAAAAGGGTGAAATATGTATGTAAGGAGACTAAAGAGCAAGAGGTAGTTGATATCCTCTAAAAATATAAGTATTTTATGCTTTTCTTGTATGATTATTGCCATTGTTGTTATTTTATTATTAATTAATCTCTTGTCTTTGAATTCTTTTCTTGGTTGTATTTGTTCTTCAATGGCCTCCTTTTAAAGATTACAGGTACATAGTAAAGTATACCAAGGCTTTCATAAGCAAATGGAAGAAGTGCAAGAATGAAGCAAAGTAAGAGAATTTTCCCAGAATCATGACTTGTGTTGAGAGATATTGAAGCAGATGAGATCTGAAATTAAAGGGACTGATTAGATCGACAAACTTGAAGTATGTTGTGATCATGGTGTCCACAAGATCTAGAAATAAAAGGTTCTCCCAGTAAGAGGGAGAGGATCATGACATGAAAATTGTCCCAATTATGAGGTACTCTACTATTGTCATTGTTTTGAAGATTGCACTAGGTTTATGCATAAACTTATTTCCTCAATAATTGAGGAGGAAGAAGAGTACATAAGAGACACCTCAAACTTGTGATTAGATATATCATTGAAATAGAAGTCAAGACTTCCTTAGGAACCTTGTTTTAACTTCAAAGGGAGCTGACCTCTAAGATCAAGATGATGTATTTCCATTGATAGTTGATATACTTAAAAAAAAAAAAAACATTTGAAGAGGGAGAAACATGAATTACGATAGAAGGATATGTTTCAATCTAAGAGGGAGCACCCAGTTTAGTTGACTTGAAAGAATATGTGTTCTAGTGAAGGGAACATAATAGTTTATGGTTGAGCAAAGATATGTTGTTCAAAAGTGTTGGAGTACCAACATGGTACAATTGGTCATGGATGATTTGAGAAGAAAAAATGAAAATTTAGGTTGCTGAAGAAAAAAAGAGTTTATCAGGATATCAATTAAGTTTGGATTCTATTATGGTTTATTGGATGAGTTGGAAGAAAATTATATTGCAGCGATTTGGAAAGTTGAGAAGAAATATGGCTTATGATACTACTTGTAGGATTATCTTGATAAGATGTTGGTGACGACCGTGATGATAGGTAAAATCATATTGACATCAAGTAACACTACATTCACGATGTAGTGCAGAAGGGAGCAATGAGCCTCTGGTATATTCCTACTAATGAGTAGATAGAATATATTATGTTGAAGCCTCTATCCCAAGTGAAGTTTGTGTACTTCGGGGACAAGTTGGGACTTGTTGATACCTTTCTCAGTGAGAGAAAGTGATGGTGATGTTCCAGAGGATGATCATTCTTCCTAAGTCAATTGTCTTGACCGGGATAAGGAAAAATGGTCCTCAAGGCCATGTTAATCTAAAGAGTGTGTGCCTTTCAGTGTTTTGGCCTATTCACTTGAAAGAGCAAGTGCCTTTAAGTTATTTGGACTGATCACTTGAAAGAATGGGTTTCTTTCATTTTTTTTTCCTGGTCACTCAAAATATTGGGTGTCTTTCAGTGTTTTAACTCAGTCACTCTATAAGAATGGGTGCCTTTAGCATCAGGCTCAGTTACTCATTAAGTTATCCCATATAGCATAATGAATTGGAGTGACGCCTATGAATTATGGCTTGGAATGAGGCCTGTGAAATCAGGACATGGATTCCCTTTAGGGTTTTACTGTGGTGATGGAAAAACATGTGAAGTGAGTATGTGGATATCCTCTAGGGTTTGGAAAACCCTGTGAAGTTGGAACATGGATGTTCCCTAAGGTTTGACCATGATGATGGAAAACATGTACTAGTATGTATACTATTAGGTCCCTATAATACTAGTGTATCCCCCTATTTCTATTGTTATGCCCATGCATCCCCCATGTTGTTATTGTTGTGACCCATAGAAGCTCAATATTTTTATTGTTGTTCCCTTGCATTATTATTGTTATGTAGGATCTGATTATATTGTGACCCCTTAGAATCATATATATACCAAGGGGGTCTTATCATTTGTATCATCCAATAATTTTTCATTTATGTAATGTAAAGGTCATTTCCCCGTCGAAGAGGATAATTTTAAAGTTGTTGATCTCTCTTTTCTTCTGCTTTGTGAGCTTGTTACAAAACATTCAGTAACATTGCTTTGGATTATAGGGTTTCATTGTTGCAAACAAGCCATCTTGGAACTTTAGCTATAATTTTTTTATAAAAAGGGTTAAAATTTTAAATTTTAATCACATGGAGCCGAAATATTTTTGAAATTCCTATAAAAAGTTCATATATTGGTTCGTTATATTTTCTGAGATATGGTCCAAAGAATTTAGGGTATTTGCATGCTCTAGAATTCAGTCTCAAACAAGTGACCTTGGGAAAATCATTATAACTTCTGCTATGAGCATCGAATTTTAATTTCTTAAAAAGCGATTAAAATTAAACATAATTTTTTTTTTTTGGTACCATTTTTAGTGTCACAGTTTGAAACAGTTACAGGTGGCTTTCCTTACAAGTTCGCTCTACTGAACCGGGACATAATCAAGACATTGTGGGAGATTTTGCATAACATTACCTTGAAGAATCCAATTTTGGTTTAACTTGTGGTGCTGGAAAGAAGAATCATAGCAATACCACAGGACAAAATTTAAGACCTCGGAGATCCGAAATTACAGAGGTACAATAGTTTCAATATCGAGCTCCTAAAAATCAAGAAAAATGGGTGTATTTTTTAAAATTGTGCATAGCTTTTGTTTGAAAAATCAGTTTTAAGTGATTCAAAGGGAATAGTGAAGCATATATATCATTGTTTTATTCAAAAATTACTCAGAACAAAAATTACGCATGAAGACAAGGAAGAAATGCAACATGATATATAAAAATTACGAGACAAAGTGCAACAAATTTTTCTCTTGAAAAAAGTAACAAAAAATAAATTAGAAGCCATGATGAATGTTAATATATATGGTATAAAAAGGGACATGGGAGTTTTTAATGATGTTTTAAAATAATACATGGAAACAATGATGAATTTCAAGATAGAAGGGTTGAAGGAAGGTTTGGAAAAGTTGCTAGAAGAAAGGCTTCCCAATGGTGACAAGGTAATCCATGAAAATAATGGTGAGGACAAATGAATATGAATTATTATTTTAGAGACTCCAATTTTGGGTTTAAGAACAACCACATTCCAAATATCGATATGAGGAAGTTTGATGGCAAGGATCCGATAACATGGATACCACAAATGGAACAATATTTTGATCTCCATGATGTGAAACACACACAAAGGTATGCATTACATCTTTATATATAGAACCCAATAATTTTGTATGATATTGATTTCTTTGTTCTTGTAAAGCACTTGCCACTTGGTCAATTTTTACAGATGATATGATAGCACATTATGAAGATACAAAGAGAAACACCTTCTTTAGCCAATTGATCAATCTCAAACAAAAGGGTTCAATGGAAGAGCACATTGAGGGCTTCCAAAATTTGAATAACAGGGTAACTGATATACCAGAGGAGCATAGGATTGATGTATTCATATGGAATTTAAAGGATAACATCAAACATTAGTTTCATCTTTGGGAAACTGATTCTTTGTAGAAGGCATTTAGGGTAGCAAGAAATGTTGAAAGAAAAATTATGGAAACAAGGACGTCTACCACTCACAACTATAAATATGGAAGTGTTGTTTCTCCTAGCCTTCCACAACCTACATGGTTGACACCACAAAAATTTGAGGAAAAAAGAGAAAAATGGATTTGTTACAATTCTGATATCAAGTACATAAAGTTCATAAGTGTGTTGAGAAGAAATTATTCTACATAGATTGTGAAGAGGAGGAAGAAAAGGAACAAGAAACATCAATAGAGGAGGATATACCCCAAGAACCAACCTTAGAGAAAGAAGAAATGAATATGACCATATATTGTAATGCATTGGAAGGAATTCCCACTCCTCAAACTCTCAAGATAGAAGGATATATCAAGAATAAAAAGGTAATAGTGTTGGTTGATTCAAGTAGTACCCATAATTTTATTCATTGTAAGAGAACTAAGGAATTGAATTTCTTCCTATATCCATCTCCAGAGTATCAAGTGATGGTTTCAAATGGAGGAACTATAAACTACTTTAGAAATTTCCATAATATCACGCTAACCATAGGGGAATATGTATTGAATAGTCCAATGATTTCCATTCCAATGGGTGGTGTTGATGTTGTATTAGGAGTCCAATGGTTACAAACTTCGGGGACGATAGCTTTTAATTTTGAGGAACTTTTCTTGAAATTATTGGGAAGGAAAGGAAGTTGAATTGATGGGTATTATAGGGAAACTAGGAAAGATAATAAGCTCTAATGGCATGATAAATCTTCCGAAGAAAGAACAACAAGGCATAATTTCACAATTATGCTCACTAGAGGTTCAAACATCGAAATCATATATTTCTCCAGATCTCCAAAAAGACTTGGAAAAACATTCCAAGGTATTTGAGACTCCCAAAGGCCTACCACATGTTCGTTATCATGATCATGTTATTCATTTGATTCCAGGTTATGTTACTCTAAACATCTGACCTTGCAGATATCCCTATTCCCAAATGAGTGAAATTGAATGTATGGTTACATAAATTCTAGAGGTCGATATAATTCAACCTAGTCAAAGTTCTTTCTCTGCTCGAGTAGTATTGGTGCACAAGAAGGATGGATCATGGCATATGTGTCTATATTATAGGGAGCTAAAAAATATCACTATTAAAGATAAATTTCCCATTCTTGTCATTGATGAATTACACGGATAAATTTACTTCACCAATTTGGATCTTCATTTAAGATATAATCAAATTAGAATGAAGATTGAAGGCATTCTGAAAACAACATTCAAGACTCATGAAGGAAATTATGAATTTTTGGTCATGCCTTTTGACCTTACTAATGCACCTTCCACATCTCAAGGTTTGATGAATTCCATTTCAAAACCTTCCTTAAAAAAATGTGTTAATATTTTATGATGATATACTAATATACAACCAATCTTGGAAGGATCATGTTCAACATGTTGACAGGGTGCTCAAATTATTGCAGGAGGAAAAATTATATTCAAAAATCTCCAATTTTTTATTTGGAGTGCAGGAGGTGGAAAATCTGGGTCATATTGTATCTCATGAGGGTGTTAAGGTAGACCTTAAAATAATTAAAGCCATTAAGGAATGGAAAATCCCCAAAACTATAAAGCATATTTGAGTATTTCTCAGGTTTACAGGGTATTATCACAAGTTTTTAAGAATTATGGGAGAATAAATCCAGCTCTAACAACATTGCTAAAGAAAGATGCATTTTCTTGGACTCCAAGAGCAACTAAGGCCTTTTAACATCTTAAAGAGGCAATGTGCCAAGAACAAGTCTTAGCAATGTAGGACTTCACAAAAACCTTTATTATGGAATTTAACGCCTAGGGAAATGGAATTGGTGTTGTTTTAATGCAAGAACGAAGACTCATTTATTTTAAAAGTCGTCCAATCGAAGGAAAGTATTTTCACAAACCTATCTATGAGAAGGAAATGTTGGCAATACTAGATGCACTAAAGAAATGGCGACCTTACCTAATGGGAAGACACTTCAAGGTAAAAATAGATCATGATAGTCTTAAATACTTTTTGGAACAGATATTATATTCATAAGAACAAAAAAAATGGGTCACAAGTATGTTGGGTTATGACTTTGAAATCATCTACAGAAAAAAGAAGCAAAATGTTGTTGCAAATTCACTCTCAAGAAAGGATGAGGATGTGGCAGCATTTCTTAGTGTCATTTATATTATCCAACCTGATTATATAACCGAAGTAAGGGATGAATGGAAGAATGGTGAAGATGTGTGGACACTCATTCTAAAGTTGTAGCAAGATCCCAGTACATCTGATACATTTAGCTAAAAAAATGATTCATTATGGTACAAAAAACACTTATATATTTGTAAGAATTCCCAACTCAAGCAAAATATTATTTTGGAATTGCACACTTCCCCCTTAGGAGAGAACTTAGGATTTTAAAAAATTTACCACATGGTCAAGAAGGATTTTTTTTGGGATGGCCTTAAATCTGATTTTTAGATTTTTTGGGAAAAATGTTTGGTTTGCCAACAAAATAAAGTTGAGACAATTAAGACCTTGGGTTTGTTACAACCTTTATCCATTCCAAGTCAGCATTGGGAGGAGGTCTCAATGGATTTTATCACAGGTTTACCCAAGTCTGAAGGAAAGAGTGTCGTCATGATGGTAGTTGATAGACTTACCCAAGTATGTGCACTTTTGTGCATTATATCAACCTTTTAAAGCCAGTGCAATTGCTATTTGATCTGAATTATGAATGTTAGTTTGTTGTGCTAACTTCATTTTTAGATATAAAACTTGTTTACTGATCTTATGCATGATGTATAGGTTTCCTTCTTGCTTATGTGTGTAAAAACAAGAAATTAAATTGAGTTTTATGAGTGGATTTGAAAGATTAAAGCATGAATTTAAAAGGTTTAATAGCAGCAACATAAAGAACAACAAACCATCACAAATGATCCATTAAAACATATTTTTCATGAAGGCGTTCACCCCTCCTGGGCTACATCTCCTTGGTCCACCTTCCATGGCTTGAGCCTTTGTATTAGCTCAATTGTGCCCAAATTTTTGTTTACATGCATCAAATTCTCTTAGAACATACTCCAATGAGTTCAAAATGTCGAAATCTATCAGAAATGACTATGTATTTACTCAATTTGGCCTTAAGATTCTCTAGGCAAGGCCTTCCCTCCTGGTGGCCCTAGGCTTCAAAATGATTCAAGGTAACAAAAACCTTCTTAAACTTGCTCCTCTGCCTCTGCAACTTGTTCCAATGTGTTCATGGCATGCCAATTAACCAATAATAACTCTTTCTAAGCCTAATTTAGTTGAAAATTGACTCAGTTATGGAAAAAATAAATTTTCCCCCAATTTCTCCTCCAAATCTAGAAGGACTCGAGCTAACTCCAACATTTTTGGTTGAATATTTGAATTTGGTTTCGCCGCTAATTCTGCCGCTAATTATTAGGAGGATTAATTAAGGCTAAACCATAATTAGGTGGATAAGGAAGCATTAAACACGCTTAGTGGGAGGTGCTTAGTCATGGTTATATGGTGTGGTCACGTGGAGGAGGGCTAGCCCCCTTCTTTCCCGCCACCGGAGAAAAAAGGTGCATTCAAATATGTGTTTGTGGAAGACTCTTTACAAGTCTGTCTGTGGCCCATTGGTAGGGAGCGGTATTAGCTAGGGGGAGGTCATGGAGTCGAATGCTGACCTCTGTCCCCATATGTTGGTTTTGCATTCAAATATAAATGTGCCATTCAACATATTTATACCCGCTCCACCATTAATGTATCCACATTACAATAAAGTTCCAAACATTTCATTTAATCTGCTCAATATAAACCATATCATATAAAAAATATGCGGTCCATTACCCAAATATGTTAATCCAACTTTATAATATCTATATGCCACTGTATTCAAACTTTTATTTGGTTTAATAATAATAGATATGCGGAATTTGAAATACGATTAAGGTTTAGATATATATATATATATATATATATATATATATATATATATATATTGTTGGAAATACTGAGAGGGGGGTGAACCAGTATTCCTTTCAATTAGAGCATTAGTTAATCTTCAATTATTGTCAGTGTTTGTACAATGATAGCAGCAAACAAGAGGAACACAAATGCACATAGTTTTTAAGGTGGAAACCCACTCCAAGACAAAAACCACCTAATGCTTTTCTAATAATTCTTTAATATTCAACTCCAATTGAAAATAAAGCTCCAACTTCCTAGAATTTAGAAAAGCATTCTTCTCTAGCTCCCACTGGATGGACACTTCAACGCCCGAGATTCTTCAGTAGTCAAATGAACGGATGCCCAAACAACCAATGAGCTACTACTCACCCTAGCACCACCCTACCACCCTATAGAAGAATAAAAGAAGAATGGACTCCCGTACCAGGGAAAATGGTCCACTTTATAATGATATAGAATGATGCAGAAGAAGAAGATATACTAGACCATAACCCCAAATTTGACACAACCACCTAATGATAATCCTAGACCCCCCAACAATGCCTCTTCAACCCTTGGAAAATAGACACTAGTACAATTTGTACAATAATGTATTTACAATGACTAAGTACAATGATACCTTTACAATGATTGTATGCAGTGCTGCCCACTTGAAGACTTCATATGATGAACTTCTTGCTGCTGTTATGCACCTTGGTTTCTACACTTGTGATGCTACCCTCTGCTGCACCTTTCTTTTGTTTTCTGCCGTAGAAAGTCTGGTCCTTTGCAATCCTTCACAACACATGATCTAGCTTTTTCTTTCCTTCTAGTAGCTCGATATTGAATATGGTGTATCTCTATTATTTCAGATCCTCAATATCTGATTTTTGGTCTTAAGTAGTCCTCTGAGTCTTCTTTCCAATGCCATAGGTTTGACCCAATTTAGATTCTTTGAGAGAGAGTTATACCCAATTTCTCACAATGCCCTAATTATGGACTTTTTCAAAAGAGCGCACTTGTATGGCGTGCCACGTGTCACTGTTTCTTCATTTGGCTCTGAAATTGATATAGAGAAAACCAAAGACTGTGCACTATTTGCCACTTTTTATGGAATTCCAATCCGATACTTAGAGAGAGAGTTATGACGATTTTACCAAGGTCACTTCTTTGAGATGAATTTTAGGAGCCTGCAAAAACCTTGACTTCCACAGATCATATCTCCAAAATTATTGTGCACCTTGATCTGAAACTTTTACTGTAGATTCCTCAGGATTTCGGCTTCACCTCATAAAAATTTCAACTTCTGAACCTTCGTAGAAAAAACGTTAGAGCGAAAATTCCACGATGACCTGTTTCAGATAGCCGAATCCCTTGCATAAGGAGGAAATGAAGATCACAATTTATATGAATGCTTAAGTTGAGAGGGGCTTCAACAAGTGAAAGTGGGATGGATTTTAGGAGCTTAAAAAATATTAATTATGACTTTTCAATGACCCATGCCCCAACCCCATGGGGTTTTAGCCCACTAACTGGGGGTACAAACTTCAAACATGAATATCTCTCAAACTGTGAAGAATTACATGGTGTGCCATATATCAACGGAAACATCTCGACAAGTAGAAACCATCAAAAGCATTATTGACCCAGAATATATTAATTTGGTAGGTAAAATTCCCATGCAATATTGGGTTAGCCCCTGGTGCTGCTTGGGTTGACATCAATGACAACCGCTGATCAAAAATCTCCCCCTTTGGCATTGATGGCAACACAAGTACTCCCCTTGCGATCATGACACCTCTTCCTACAACATTCTCTCCCCCTTTGACATCAATGGCAAAGGGTAACTCCCCCTGAAACACAACCATCCTATGGACCTGTACACACTTCCACTCCCCCTGACACACAACCGTCCTGCAGACCTGTAATCTACTTCCACTCCCCCTTTATATTCTGAAAAAGGAAAATCTAATGAGAACATGGGAGAATCCCAAGCTTCTGGCGAAGATATTCCAATGCTGGCGAATATTTAATATGTGATTCTTTTCGTGCTACTTGGAATCTTGATACTTGTCCAACTACTTGCATAACATCTGGTCAGGAGGCTGTTACATATAGAAGACTACTAATCATAGATCTGTACAACCTTTGATCCACATCCCTAGATGAGTCGTCTATGCTCAATTTGCAACCTATTACCATTGGAGTAAGGATGGGTTTGAAATCTTCCATTTTAAATTTCTTGAGCATTTCCTTGATGTACTTGGCTTGACATATAAATATTCCTTTCTCTTGCTGAGATATTTGAAGCCCTAAGAAGTATGTCAACTCACCAAGTAAAGACATCTCAAAATCACTTTGCACCTTTGTAGCAAACTTCTTACTTAGTCGATCATCATTGCTACCAATTATTGTATCATCCTCTTTAGCTATTAGACATGCTTTGGTTGCTTCATCTAGAACATATATGTCATTTGGAGCTCGACTTGCTGTAGCCACAATTTCACCATACACGCCTTTCCTGATTTCACATTTTGTGGAGTTGAATAGTGTTGTGTGTCCTTGATCACACATTTGTCCAACACTGAGCAGATTGTGATTCATGTTTTCAACCAATAGAAAATTCTTGGCTAGAGCATATTTGCTTCCGAGAGTGACAATACCTGATCCTATAACATTTGAAGATCCATCATTTCCAAAGGACACGGTTCCGTCCTTCTTCTCTTTCAGAGATACAAATTTATTTCTATCTCCAGTCATATGCGTTGAGCAACCGCTATCAACATACCACACATCTTTGTTCTTTTGAGCCTTGAAAGCGAGAGCACAATTATCATTCTTCTTCTTCTTCCATGTTTGTTCGTTCTGTGGCTTCGAAGATTCTTCTGGAGGATTTTCAAGTCTGTAGTGTTTGGCTATGTGTCAAAAGTTTCGACATTTGTAACATTCAATATTATTTCTTAAATGTTCAAATATATTGATGTTTCGCTGAGCCTTGGGAGGTTCATATTTGACAGATCTCATGGAATTGTATTCGTTCCTAGGGTACGTGAAAAATTCTACAGCTTTAGGACCAAATTTTCCACATGAATAACAGTAGCCATAAAAAATATGTTGGTACCTGGATGGAAATTTTCATCGAGGAATTGTCTTCCAAGGCTATTCTTGTGAATCTTGTCCAATGAAGTCTACATGCATGTCAGATCTCATAGGTTCATTGTATTTTGTTGTAGAGGGTCCTACTTCTTCTTCTTTGTAACCGATGCCAGTTTTGTCGTTGTAAGATCGTTGATTGTTGATGAGATATTTCAATGCCCTTGAGCTATTGGCATAGTTTTGGATATTTTTTCCTTTCTTCACTTCCTCACACAGCGAGACTACTTCGGCTTCTAATTCTCCCTTTCTTGGTTTCTTTCTTCCAACTTCTTTTGAAGTGACTCTTCAATGCATTTGTGTTCTTCAACTTCAATTTTGAGACCTTGAACTTGTTCTTCAATTTTGGAACGAATCTTCTCCGCCTTGAGATCTTTTATAAGCTTGATTGCTTCCTCATAAAATTCGTCTATGGTCCATCCTTCTTCTTCGTTGTTTGATACTTCTTGCTTATTGTGCTTGGCCATAAAAAATACTCTCTCATTGGCTTCTTCTTCACTATCATTGTCTTCATCGGATGATGAGCTATCTTCTTTACAGAGAAAGTTCCTTTTGGATCCTTGCTTGTTGAATTTCTTAAAGCCTTTCTTTCTTTTTGAGTTGCCATTACTTTTTTTTGGACATTTTGCTGCAAAATGCCCAACCTCATTACAGCTGAAACATATCAATGGAAGTTTACCTTTGAATTGTCCCTTACCAATTTGTAGTTTTCTCGTGAAGTAAACATATTCTTCATCTGAAAGACCTTCTTCATCATCTCCCTTTTCTTCACACTTGCAGGTGCATGTATTTTCAATTGAAGGTTGTTTATCCTTATTGGTTTTCTTAGATGTAATGAACGCAGTTTCTAGATGCGAAGTACCCTCTTCTTCATCAAGTCTCATTTCATATGCTATGAGAACTCCATGTAATTCCTCTTTGCTGAGTTTGTCCAGATTTGCATTGTATTCTAAGACCGATACCTTTGGGTTGAATCTCCCTGGTAACGTTCTAAGAATCTTCCGTATAATAGTCTTCTCATCAACTGGCTCTCCCAATCCTTCCAGAGTATTGGTTATTTCATCAACATATTGAAATTATGCAGCAATGTTGCAATCTTCTTTCATTCTGAGTTGCTCAAATTTTGCTCTATAGATTTGAAGCTTTGCTTCTTTGACATTTGAGTCACTTGCATATATATTCTCAAGCTTGTCCCATACATTTTTGGTGGTTTTACAACCCAACACCTTATGATAAGCAGATTCAATAAGTCCACTGATAATAATATTCTTTGCTTTTGCATCATTTACCAAATTCTTCTTACCTTGTTCATTTGCGGTTGATGTAAATTCATTTTGAACAGTGTCCCATACTTCGTAACCTTGCGCCAAGAGATAGACCTCCATTCTTCCTTTCCAAATTGCATAATTATTTTCATTGAATAGAGGTACACCATTCTTGGTATGCTCCATGACCTCCTTCCAACTGTTAAACTGCTATTTAAGGAACCAAGCTCTGATTCCAATGGTTGGAAATATTGAGAGGGCGGGGGGGTGAATCAGTATTCCTTTCAATTAGAGCATTAGTTAATCTTCAATTATTATCAATGTTTGTACAATGATAGCAACAAACAAGAGGAACACAAATGGACATAGTTTTTAAGGTGGAAACCCACTCCGAGACAAAAACCACCTAATGCTTTTCTAATAATTCTTTAATATTCAACTCCAATTGAAAATAAAGCTCCAACTTCCTAGAATCTAGAAAAGAATTCTTCACTAGCTCCCACTGGATGGACGCTCCAACACCCGAGATTCTTCAGTAGTCAACTGAACAGATGCCCCAACACCCAATGAGATACTACTCACCCTAGCACCACCCTACCACCCTATAGAAGAATAAAAGAAGAATGGACTCCCGTACCAGGGAAAATGGTCCACTTTACAATGATATAGAATGATGTAGAAGAAAAATATATACTAGACCATAACCTCAACTTTGATACAACCACCTAATGATGATCCTAGACCTCCCAACACTGCCTCTTCAACCCTTGGCAGATAGACACTAGTACAATTTGTACAATAATGTATTTACAATGACTAAGTACAATGATACCTTTACAATTATTGTATGCAGTGCTGCCCACTTGAAGACTTCATATGATGAAATTATTGCTGCTATTATGCACCTTGGTTGCTGCTCTTTTCATGCTACCCTCTGCTGCACCTTGCTTTGCTTTTCTGTCGTAGAAAGTTTGGTCCTTTGCAATCCTTGACAACACATGATCTAGATTTTTCTTGCCTCCTAAGAGCTCAATATTGAATCTGGTGTATCTCTGTTATTTCAGATCCTCAATATCTGATTTTCAGTCCTATAGTATTCCTCTGAGTTGTCTTTCCAATGCCATAGGTCTGACCCAATTTGGATTCTTCAAGAGAGAGTTATACCCAATTTCTTACAATGCCCTAATTATGGACTGTTTCAGCAGAGCGCACTTGTATGGCGTGCCACGTGTCACTGTTTCTTCATTTGGCTCTGAAATTGATAGAGAAAAAACTAAAGACTGTGCACTATCTACCAAATTTTATGAAATTCCAATCCGATACTTAGAGAGAGAGTTATGACGATTTTACCAAGGTCACTTCTTTGAGATGAATTTCAGGAGCCTGCAAAAATCCTGACTTCCACAGATCATATCTCCAAAATTATTGCGTACCTTGATCTGAAATTTTTTGCTGCAGCTTCCTTAGGATTTTTTCTTGGCCTCACAAAAATTTCAGCTTCTGAACCTTCGTAGAAAAAAAGTTAGAGCGAAAATTCCATGATGACTTGTTTCAGATAGCCGAATCCCTTGCATAAGGAGGAAATGAAGATCACAATTTATATAAATGCTTAAGTTGAGAGGGCCTTCAACTAGTGAAATGGGAGGGATTTTAGGAGCTTAAAAAATATTAATTATGACTTTTCAATGACCCATGCCCCAACCCCATGGGGTTTTAGCCCACTAACTGGGGGTACAAACTTCAAACATGAATATCTCTCAAACCGTGAAGAATTACATGGTGTGCCATATATCAATGGAAACATCTCAACAAGTAGAAACCATCAAAAGCATTATTGACCCACAATATATTAATTTGGTAGGTCAAAATTCCCATCGAGTATTGGGTTAGCCCCTGGTGCTGCTTGGGTTGACATTAATGACAACCACTGATCAACATATATATATATATATATATATATATATATATATATATATATATATATATATATATATATATCCAATCCTTAAAATTTAAAAAAAAAATTCAACACATAAATATCATGAACCCAAGATTCAACCCTAGGAGGTCATTGGAAAAATTTCACCTTCACAAACCAAACTAGTGAATCCAACAGTGACACTTGTCATAGTCCCATTGGAAAAAAACTGAAGAAGATTCCCTAAATGTTGACTGGTAGACTATACTTGTTTTGTAATTTTTTTTATAAAAAATTGCATGTTATGAATGACGATCAACAGACTATAACTTCCTCATCCGAACTCAATTTTCAGCGAAACGAGTTGTGTTGGATTCCTAGCGATGGGTCGGTCGCGGTCGTTCAGTTTGAAATCAATTATGAGTACTTTCATTTTCCTTTGATCACTATTGCATTTATGGAAACAATTGAAAAGCTACATGGAAACCCAAAGATTATTGTAAGTGAAAGCGATCCCATTTTCACTATAATTTTTTGGTCAAAATTATTTTATTTTCTTGTTACTTTATTAGCTCATAGCTCATCCTATCATATTAATTTTGACGGGAAAAATGATATAGTTAAAAAATGTTTGGAAGGATATCTTAATTTCTTTGTATTTGATAAAAAAACACAATGGTTCAAGTGGTTACCTCTAGCTGAATTGTGGTATAACACTTCCTTCCATACTGCCACAAAAATGACCCCATTTATGGCACTTTATGGATATCATCCACCATCCATAACATCATCTTTAAGAGAAAATTCTAAGGGTCAGGAAATGGGAAACCACTTTGATCATTAACAAATTCTCTGACTCTTAAAGGATAAACTCACTCTGGCGCAGAATAAAATTAAATAACAGGCATATCAACATCGCAGTGAAATAAATTTTGATTTAGACAACTGTGTATTTTTAAGGCTACAACCATACAATCAAATGTCCCTCAAGCAAGCTAAGAAGAATAAAAAATTATCACCCAAGTACTATGGTCCTTACAAGGTGTTGAAAAATATTGGTACTATGACATACAAATTGGAGTTGTCTGCATCTTCCCAAGTACACCCATTTTTCCATGTTTCATGATTAAAGAAGGTTATCGGTGACAAGCTCCTAATTCAAACAGTGTTTCCAGAACTTGATGAAGAAGGAAGAACTTACCTGCTGAAGATTCCACATGGGAGGATGAGAATTTTATACAGAAGCATCCAAAACTACTCAAGCATTGAGGAAAACACTTTTTTGAAGGAGAGGGGAATGTTAGGTCCCTATAATACTAGTGTATCACTTTATTGTTATTGTTGTGCCCCATAGAATCCCACTATTGTTATTGGTGCATCCTTACATTATTATTTTTATGTAGGCTCTGATTATATTGTGACCCCTTAGACTCATATATATACCAAGCAGGTCGTATCATTTGCATCATCCAAGAATTTTTCATTTATGTAATGTTAAGGAGGTTTCCCCCTCAAAGAGGATAATTTTTAAGTTGTTGGTATATCTTTTATTCTTCTTTGTGAGTTGGTTTCATAACATATACTGTGAGGTTGAGGCATCAGCCATATGATGGTGACTAGTTGATATTGATGTTGTACAATAGGCTAGGTGTGCTAACCTGGATGATGGTACCTAGTGGTTATGGATGTTGTGCCATAGGTTAGGTGTGCTAACCTAGATAATGGTATTGAGTGGATGCTATGATTGTTACCGGCCAAGAGTGTTGACATAGATGATTATGATGTTGATGATGTCATGGATGCTAACTAGATGGTGTTGATTATTTACCTTATGTCATAGATGCTAACAAGGTTGATGATGATTTTTGTTATAACCTTTTCATAAATATTTTTTCAACATGAGAACATCTAGATATTCATTATGAATACCTCCCTAGTTAAGAGGGAGTGTTGATTTTTGGAACTATGGTCATTATTCATAATGTGTAATTTTAGTCCTTAATGTATTTTTTAAGCATGTTTTTCATGCCCAAATAAAAAATAAAAATTATAAAAGTATGTTCTTCATGCTCATTTGAAAAGAGAAAAATTTAAATTTGTAAAGGCTAAATTTTGGCTCCAAAAGATGAAGTTGACATCCTCCTATTCAAGTCAGCCCCTTCAAACACTCAGGTCAAATCCAACAAAGTCATACCCATTTGGCCTCAAAGAAAACCTATATAAAGGCACCACTTCGTCCCTCTCAAGGCAAAGAACTCGCATCATATGAGGCAATTTCATATATGTTTTCTTCATGGATATGTGGATGGTATGTGATTGGCCACAATATTACAACAAAAATTTTACAACTCCTAAGGTGACCAACTTTAATTATCAATCCATAGTTCATACAAAATTGAAAGGTATCAATACTATATGTACAACTCACAATATTTTGTCTTAGGCTGATATGATGTAGTGAAGATAAGTTGAGATGCACAGAGACCACTATGCTACAGGAAGTACTTGAAAAATTCAGTAAATGAAAAACATACCTATTCTAACTTTCAAGAAAGGAAATGACTGAAATAGAACCTATTCTATTACAAAAATTTAAATGACAGAAAGGTAACCCTAATATGATTTGCAGAAAGGAAATGATAGAATAAAACTTGAATCTAATTTGCAGAAAGTAAATAACAGAATGAAACCCTAATTTGATTTTAAAAAAGTAAATATATGTTATTGCAGGAAAGGAAATGAATGAAATAAAACCTATTCTACTTACAAGAGTACAAAGAAAATTCTCAAGAAATTTGAAGGTATATCAATCCTATTTTATCTATCAAATAGAAAAAGCATCATAACCTAATTGCAGAAAATAAACTACAATTATGAAAAAAAAGTACCTAAGGGGTCTTTGATCTTGTAGATTCCATATTCAAGGCTTAAAAGTAATTTTTGAGTGATAAGGAATGAAGGACAAACTTCTGGTGAAATTTTAGAGGTGATATTAAGTAATCTGCATATTGCGACAGGATGCCATGTTTTGTTATAGGAAACTTCCAAGATTAGTTATATGAATCCTAGGAGAAGTTTGAAGGGTGAGAAAGGTGGTTGAAGTTTTTGGAAGGGTAAGTAGGATCTTACCAAGCTCAAGAACACTCAATCAACCAAATTATGCAGGGAAGAAGCAAGACTAAAAGCTTCATGTAGATCTATTAGGTAGTTTTCAGCAAATGGACAATGTTATCTCAAAATCAGACCCTGATAGGCTGCTAGTCAAGGAGACCCTAAGTAACTATTTCAAACCAAACTTTTAGTTGAGGCTTAGCCTCTTCAACCTAAGAGGGCTCTCTCAATAGGTTAATGATTTGCAGATAAAGATCGGATGGCTAACTCTGTGAATAAAGTGAATAATTGGTTGGACTACTAATCAACAAACATCTATTGGGTAAATGGAGTCAAATGTGCTTTCACAAAACATAAATATCAGTTTCATATGGAAGTTAGGGCATTTCAGGGTTTAGATGCATCAATAGAACAGTAGGACAGAGAATAAACACAGTTCATGAACATATGAAGGAAGTTAGAGCACCTTAAGTTAATTCTAAGTAACATACATTCATGCCACTGTAAGTAATTTAAAGAGAAACATCATGAGACAATCAAACATCCATAACCCTTTCTGAATCCTGAGTGATGAAACAAAACTCTCTGTATTAGGATAAAAACACAGTTCTCTGATATTACAAAAAGTATGCTTGTTCAATGAAAATTCCAACCCCATGCCATTCGATTTCTTCCCTCTTATAGAGTGGTCATTACATCCTTGGATTCCTTCCAAACATTTGAGAAGAAATTCTAATTTGACACCTATCAACTTCTAAACAAACATCATTTACAAACTGACAGTTAAACTGTATGTGTTACAGTCCTAATACAACTAGGACTAAAACACTATTTATTATATCTTAACCACCTTAAACAACCTTATCTAATCATTAAAACTGTGCTTGACAACTATTTCTTCTTGACTTCAACCATGATGTTGTTTATCTTCTTGCTGTTAGACTCCATCAACATGCTTCTTATCCATTCCTGCAAAATAGGAGCATGTTCCCTGTATAATAGCTGAATGCCTCATTTCTGTCCATTCGAACCAACTGTTGAAGAACTGGTGCTCAAAACATGTGGAAAATGTCTTATAACCTTCATCTGAATTAGACCTTCCAGCTGTGCAAATCTCAAACCTCCAAAATGGTGCAATTATTGTCAATACTGCTGCACTACGAAACTATTGAGTCTGATGTTTTCGTAGCGCAGACTTTTCCTTTCAAAATCATGTTTCAAATCTCCCTTTTTATGTGCCAAACCTCTTGGATCTTCATAGATATTCTACATATACCTCCCACTATCATCAAAACTCAAAACCAAAGCCTTTTCACCTTTGAAAATTGCAAAAATTTCTTCAAATTGCATCCTACAGCAGTTTCGTAGCGCGCTACGAAACTGCTGTGTGTCACCTTCAGCAGTTTCGTAGCGCACTACGAAACTGCTGAGTCTTCACTTTTCACAGTTTCCTTCCAAAATTTTAGTTTTCAACCCTTTAATGCTATATTTCCCAGTGTATATCAGCTTTCATAACCCATAAGCATCAACTTTAAACAACTCCAAAAATGAGATATTATTACATAACCTCAAAAATCTGTTAAAGGATGGCACTTACTGTTTGCACTTATTTTAGCTGTGGCTGATCTTCAAACTGTGCTAGCTGTATTTCCAGGTCTTCTACTCTCCTCTTAAGCCTTCTATTATTTTCCCTTAACTTGGTATTGAACATCCTAATGAATTTTGCTTCTTTGATTACAGGTAGGGTCCATATGAAGAATTGAGCTTGACTATCAATTAATTCAGGATTTGGATTTTTCTCCATCACCCACAGTCCTTTCATCCTTTCAAAGTTTGCCCTTTCTTCTACATGCACTCTCATCTTTTTCTTCAACTTATGAATCTCATTATTTTCCAATCTGAGTTTGTCTTTGACATCTTCATAGCTGCTTTTTTCCTTCTAAATATTGAAAACCCTATTTCTGTCTTCTTCAGGCATTGAAAATGATGTATTTGTGGTTTCTTCAAAAACATTAGCACTTTCACCTCCTGTTTGATCTATCTCCATGTCTGACTATTTCAACTTCTTGGAGTGCCTATTTGAGGGTTTTCTGGGCTTAAAGATAAACTCTTCCACTTCATCCTGAAAATCTAACCTTTTGGATGTCTTCAATTTCTTTGATTTGCTGCCACCTGTATCTAGTTTGATCAAGTCTGTTTGTACTAGGGGAGACTCTGCAATGTCAATAGCTTGAAGTATATCATTCAAATTACCTCTTGACCCCTCTGTAACTACATCCTTACCATTTTCCTTTAACCTTTGACTCCTAGTCAACCTCTTTTGATCTGTTTTACTAGTTGACTGTTCTAGAATTGTCTCCTTAACCAGAGTTTTCTTCTTCTGTGCGAATTTAGGAGTATCTTGGATATTTAATGTTGTTCCTATCATTGGTTCTTTGACTTGTTTCCGAGGCTTGAGCTTAACAAATCTTCTTGAATTTGTTTCTACAGGGGTAGTAATCTTTGATGGAGTTTTTTCTTTAGTTTGAGGACTAACCCCTGTTCCTTTAATCCCAATTCTACTCAAAAAGAGGAATTCAGACCAATCTCTGTTTGCTTTCTTCAGCTCATGTAAGAGTATTAAATTGACTAAGCCATGGTGAAATAATGAGGTTTCACATGACTCAACTTTCATTTGTACCTTATCGGAAATCTTAGCCAAACTTCTGAAAAGATAAAAGGGTAAATCTAAAGATATCATCCTTGTGAAATGAAGCAAGAGTTTAAACTGACAGCTATACACCTTGTGGTATCTCCCTTCGCAGGTGAAGTACCTCTGAATATTGTAGAGCATATTGGAAAATGAATCTTTGACATAGCTTCTTGGCACAACTTTGTTCAAGTCAACCTCTGTAACTCTAGTTTTAGAAAGATTTTGCAGGGTACCGTGTCAAACTTGAAATTTTTAAACCACCTGAAACATCATTCCTGATCCTAGTTGGAAAATGATCACCTAAACTAGGTGGGGCCCACATAGGTGATTTTTGTCGCAAAGTCTATTTTTAAAATATGTCTATTTTTAGACATGTCGATCATATTATATGAGTTACAGGATGCTATTTGTGGATGTTTGGTCAAGTTGGAAAAATAGATGGACTTCTATTTTTAGACATATTGGGCGGAATCTATTTTTAGATTGCTAGTCTAAAAATAGATATGTCGAATATTATTAGCTCTTAATAATATTTGGACTCTAAACATTATCTTATTCTCTTGGAGCACTTCGGTTAAGTGCACAGATGTGGCACAGCAGCTGACAGAAGGAATTACGCTATTCCTGAGGGTTTACTGGAGCTATTGCATGGAGGACTTCAGTTAGAACTCATGTGACAGAGTTTGGTGGAGTTGGAGAAGTAGTTGGTGGAGTTGTATTTAGTTTAACTCGGTTAGACTCGGTTGAGCTAGTTGTATCTAGTCTAGCCAGTTGATACAATAGTGAGAGTGAGGTGAGATTAATTAATAATTAATTCACTAAATAATAACTCATTAATCAAAGAAAGCTGAAGAATACACATCGATTAACTACAGTGCATGGACGATTCAGTGAAGACTAGTGGAGAGAGGTAGGTGAAAGAGCAAATTAACATTTTCCGAGTTGTGACTATAGTGTTATCGTTTGCACCACAAAATTTGAAATTGGAGATGCCTTTAAGGATTATGTGAGATAGAGAATTTGGAGAAATTAGGTTCATCTAGAGCCATTTATCGAGTAGGGATTGCTTGCGCACAGGTAGGCTAAAGGTTGTAAAGATGGAATGCATGGATTTGCTAGATCGGGGGTTGATTAGTGTGTAGTGATTGGATTGTGCGAGAGCTTGTGAAGCTTTGTATGAGGATTGTTACATGATATCTATGACATATATTATATACGGATAGCTGGGGTTTTCAGCCTCAGGCTTTCCCGTTAAAAAAATTGTGTTAATGTGTGTGAATTTTTATGGT
Organism: Pinus albicaulis; assembly: GCA_034641835.2. NCBI lineage: Eukaryota > Viridiplantae > Streptophyta > Pinopsida > Pinales > Pinaceae > Pinus > Pinus albicaulis. The sequence continues at coordinate 853,967,810 of CM076582.1, read as the reverse complement.
TTTATGTGTGCATTGCAATTGTGTTAATTTCCGCATGTGATGATCAATGGTGGAATAGATTTGTATTGTGAATGAATTTAAAATAGTGTGTGATCAGGATAATATTGGACATATGCATGCATAGTGGATATAATTTCTACATGGTATTAGAGCATTGATCATTGGAGCAATTGCAATTATTGAAACAGTTGAGTTTTGTGCTGGTGGAATTCGAATTTGCAGCAGTGTTTTCTTGGTGTCGAAGTTGAGAATTCATTGAAATGTATTTCAACGGATTGCGATTGGAGTATGCCCTTGAGAGTAGCTCAAATTATATTTCATGGAAGGATAGTATGGAGGCAGTGCTAGAGGATAATGGGTTGAAGGATTTCATAGATGTTGATATTCCTAAACCTGGTTCTAGCGATGCAGCCGCACTTGACGCATGGAAAAAGAAGGTAGCAAAGTGTCGAAGGATTCTGTTGCAAGGTGTGAAGGATCACATTGTGTCCAACCTTCACCATAAAGCCACTCCATTCTTGACGTGGAAGGCTTTGACAGAATTTTTCCAAATCAGAAGTGACCAGAGGAAGTTGGAGCTTAAAGACAAGCTCAGGAAAATAAAAATGGAGAAGAATGACACTATTCCGGTATATTTGACAAAGTTTGTCCGCTGCAGGGATGAGCTTGGGAGTGTAGGAGTTAGTGTGGATGAAGAAGACTTGGTGAGCTTGGCTTTCCTAGGGCTTCTGAAGAGTTGGCATAGCTACGAGGACTCTGTCAATGGTCGGGAGAAACTACCAGGATGGGAGCGAATTTGGTCAGATCTTGTGCAAGAGTAGATAAGGCAGAGTACCAGGGATGGCTCTTCATCAAATAATGATGATGAAGAGGATTGCACTTTGGCTACCAAAGCAAGGAAAGGGAAGGGGAAGAAAAATCCTTCTCAATCCGGTGGATCAGAAGAGCATGACATGTCCAAAAGTGAAGTGTTTTCATTGTCACTGACATGGGCATGCCACGCATTGTACACAGAAGAACAAGCACGCTGTAGACTCTTGTTGGTGAGGCTGGAACCTGGACTTTCTCATTGATCGCATGCATGGTGTCTAGTGCATTGGGATCGGGGTGGTATTTGATAGTGACGCTTCCTTTCACATGACCCGGGAGATGTGAATCTTTTAGGTGACTTGAGTGGAGAAAGATCTCCGGTTGCATGTTGAGTTAGTGTGTCTGGACGATACAATGTGACTGGTGGTACCATTACCTTTCGAGAGGAGAAGCGGAGTAAACTCATTCTTTTACAAGATGTGGTGTATTAAGTTTTAAAGAAGAATTTAATCTCGGTCGCAATGTTAGAGGATAAACGATATGATGTTTATTATTTAGTGAAGGAAAAGTTTTCCTTTGGTAAAAGCAACGAGGACAAGTCAGAAAGGTTGGGATTCGAGCCAGAATCTTTATAGATTTGATGTAGATGGGATTTCTATGGAGCTTCCTACTATTGGGAAGTGTAAGAAAGACATGCAATTGAAGCTTGAGAGGGAGCAAGATTTTCATGCAGGTAAGAGTGAACCTCGGGATGTGGAGTAGCCACAAGGTGAGGATCATGGAGTGGGAGAAACCACTCATGCAGAGAAATTTCGTGCTAGATGGGCAAAGGGAGTGCATGCAGCTATACCACCAGGTAAGAGGTGGGGTGACATGCATGGATAATCCAAGAAGAAATTTTTGGGCAGGATTCATTAAGATGGTGTGGATCTCATGAATTGAACCTAGCTACGAGGAGCCCATAGAGCAGCAGTAGCATAATCAGTTGGATTGATGCAGTCATATCAAAGTGACAGTGTCGGATACTGGAGCACGGTTCAGAATTAACATCAAGTGCAGAGTGCATGGGTGCAGAGTTCAACAGCGCAGTGTTTCCTGAAGACATGTGCAATGATTAAGCAGAAGTCGAATACTTTGATGACAGATGCATTATATTGATTGAGTTTTTTGGAGCCTTTCAGTTTCGGAAGTGTTGTAGAGAAAATGCTTGGAGTGTAGCGCTTGAAAAGGTTATAGCGAATGCATGGAGTTTCATGTCACATGAAAAGACAGTCCTTTCTTGTTGAGAGGGAGTGTTGAAGATTGCAACAAGAAACAGTGAAGGAGGCATCCTGAAACATCATTCCTGATCCTAGTTGGAAAGTGATCACCAAAACTAGGTGGGGGCCACATAGGTGATTTTTGTAGCAAAGGTCTATTTTTAGACATATGGATCATGGTCTATGAGTTGCAGGATGCTATTTATGGATGATTGGTCAAGTTGGTAAAAATAGATGGACCTCTATTTTTAGACATTAGGCGGAATCTATTTTTAGACTGCCGGGCTAAAAATAGAACAGTCGAATATTATTAACCCTTAATAATATTTAGACTATAAAAATTATCTTATCCTCTTGGAGCACTTCAGTTTGATGCTTGGATGTGGCACATGCAGCTGACAAAAGGAATTACACTATTCCTAGGGGTTAGTTGAGCTATTGCATGGTTGACTTCAGTTAGAACTCATGTGGCAGAGTTTGGTGGAGTTGATGAGACAGTTGATGGAGTTGTGTTCGATTTAACTTAGTTGAACTAGTTGTATCTAGTCGCGATTGATACACTAATGAGAGTGGTGTGATTAATTATTAATTAATTCACTAAATATTAACTCATTAATCAACTGAATAATACATCAATTAACTACAGTGCATGGACAGTTTCAGTGGAGACCAGTGGAGAGGTAGGTGAAAGAGCAAGTGTGACTATCAGTTGTGACTATAGTGTTGCATTGTTTGCACCAAAAATTTAGTGGAGATGCCTTTAAGGATTGCATGAAAGTTTGGAGAAATTTGAACACTCAGGAGCCATTCTTCAACGGGGATTAACGCGTGAGGTAGGCTAAGTGCAGCAAAGATGATTTGTGGATTTGCAAAGATGTGGTTGATTAGTGTGTAGCGATTGTACTATATTGAGAGCTTGTGTTAAGCTTTGTATGATTGTATGATATTGTCATATGATCTCCATGTTACATAATATATAGTTGGGGTTTTTAGCTTCAGGATTTCTCGTTAAAAAATTGTGTTAATGTGTGTGAATTTTTATGGTTTCATGTGTGCATTGCAATTGTGTTAATTTTCGCATGTGATGATCAATGGTGGAATAGATTCTGTATTGTGCATGAAGTTAAAATAGTGTGTGATTAGGAGAATCTTGGACATATGCATGCGTAGTGCATATAATTTCTACATAATTCACACCACTCTCACTAGTGTATCAATCAGTTAGACTAGATACAACTAGCTCAACTGAGTCTAACTTAGTTAAACTAAATACAACTCCACCAACTACTTCTATAACTCCACCAAACTCTGTCACATGAGTTCTAACTAAAGTCCTCATTCATTAGCTCCAGTAAACCCTCAGGAATAGCGTAATTCCTTCTGTCAGCTATTGTGCCACATCTGTGCACTTAACTGAAGTGCTCCAAGAGAATAAGATAATGTTTAGAGTCCAAATATTATTAAGAACTAATAATATTCAACATATCTATTTTAGACTGGAAATCTAAAAATAGATTCCACCCAATATATCTAAAAATATAAGTCCATCTATTTTTCCAACTTGACCAACCATCCACAAATAGCATCCTGCAACTCATAGAATATGATCGACATGTCTAAAAATAGACTTTGCACCAAAAATAGCCTGCGGGCCCACTTAATGAAGGCGACTCTTTTCACTAAGCTCATCATCTTGTTGAATCTCAACACTCCCTCTCAACAAGATAGGGATTATCTGCCACCCCGATCCTGTCTCTATGGTATTCAAATTTTCTCCTGGTGAGCGCCTTCGTCAGAATATCTGCATCCTGATCCTCCATAGGAATGTAAGATAGTAACATGATCTTCCGTTGCACACAATCTATAATATGATGGTACCGAATGTCAATATGTTTAGATCTATCATGAAATACTGGATTAACCGAGAGTTTGATGCAACTCTGATTATCACAATATATCACAGTAGGATCTAAGTGTGAACCGAATAACCCGACCAGGATCTTCCTCATCCATATAGCCTCACATGCAGCCAAAATTGCTGCCATGTACCCCGCCTCAGCTGAACTGAGTGCCACGGATCTCTGCTTCCTGCTCTATAAAGAAACTGTTGTAGACCCGATACTGAATATCCCTCCAGATGTGCTCTTTCTGTCTGTTGGGCTTCCTACCCAATCTGCATCCGTGAAGCCATGCAGCTTCAACTCATCCGACTGTCTGTACCACAATCCATATCTCGGTGTGCCCCTGAGATATCTTAGGACATGCTTGCCTGCCTTCCAAAAGAGCTTGGTAGGCTTAACCATAGCTTGTGAAAGCTGGTTAATAGCGTAGCATATGTCCGGTCGTGTATTGACTAGATACATGAGCGAACTAACCAACTGTCGATAAATAGTGGCATCCACTACCTCTGCCGATGTAGCATCCTCTTTCCTCCAACCACCAGGAAATGGAGTGTCGATAGGCTTGCAGCCTTGCATGTTTAACTTCTCCAGTATCTCTCAGGCATACTTTCCTTGAGACACAAATAGTCCACCCTTCCGCTGCCAGATTTCCAATCCCAGGAAATAATGAAGGAGGCCCAAGTCCTTCATCTCAAACTCCTTTGCAAGATCTGCCTTGCATGAGTGTATCAACATTTCATCACCTGTTAGTATCAAATAATCTACATAAAGTACAATGATCAACAACTTACCCTCCACCACAATCTGGTATAGGTTCGGATCCGCCTCACTCTTGGCAAAACCAAGTCCGGTGAAATAACTATCTATCCGTGTGTACCAAGCACGAGGTGCTTGTTTCAGCCCATACAACACTCTTTTGAGCCTGCACACATGTGACTCGCTGCTGAAGATTTCGAATCCTTCAGGCTGCTCTATGTACACCTCCTCCTCAATGACTTCATTGAGGAATGCAGTCTTCTCATCCATCTGATGAATGTGCCAACCCATCTGCGCTGAGAGAGCAAGGATGGTCCGTATGGAAGAATACCTTGTGACAGGTGCAAAGGTTTCTTCATAGTCGATCCCCTCGATTTGTGAGAAGCCCTGGGCAAAAAATATTTCCTTGTACTTCTCGACGCTCCCATCAGCAACTTGCTTCACTTTGTAGATCCATCTCGAACCTACCACTGATTTCCCTTCCGGCCTTGGAACAATCTCCCATGCACTATTTCTGATAATCGAATCATACTCTTCCACCATGGCATCTACCCATGCGGGATCCTCCACAGCTTCCTTGAAAGAAGATGGTTCTATCACGATACACTTGCTCATCAGATCCATGTATCCAGTAAATCGGTCAGGTGACTATCTCTGTCTACGCTATGATGTAGGTGCTCCTACATTTTACGTTGCATCAAGATTCAGTCGCTCAACTTCTGTAGTGTGCTTCTGCCCTCTGATGTTTGGCACTGCATGAGTGGTTTCTTCCACTCCATGAACCTCCTCTTGTGGCTGATCCACATCCAGAGGCTCATATTTAGGATCAAGTAGTTCCTCATCTGCATGCAAGTGTAGCTCCCTCTCAAGCGACAACTTCATGGCTTTCTCCTCATGAAATTTGATATCCCGTGGCACAACAGTCATCCGACTGTCTAGCAAATAAAAATGATAATTGTGGGGTGTTTCTGTGTACCCCAAAAATATCCCAACCTCTGCAGTTAGATCCAGCTTCTTCCTGGCATCCTTCATCACATGATGTAAACAGGTGAGCCAAAAATATTCAAATGAGAAATATCAGGCTTCTTATCAGAAAATGCCTCTTCGGGTGTACTCATGCCAAGTACTCTATGAGGACAACGATTTTGCACATAAACTACAATGTTGCATGCTTCAACCCATAAGTGTATGGGAAGGCCCTGATCATGCAGCATCACCCATGCAGCACCCATGATCGTTCTGTTCTTTCTCTCCACAACCCCATTCTGCTGTGGGTTATGAGGCGCTATGAGCTCTCTTCGAATTCCTTCTGCACTGCAAAAGTATTTGAATTTGCCAGAGATGTATTCAGCACCATATCGCTCCTAAGAGCTTTCACTTGCTTCCCCGACTCTTTCTCAATTAGTGCCTTGAACTCACAGAACTTTGAGTATGCCTCGCTCTTCTTCTGCATGAAGAAGATCTAGCACTTACGAGAAAAGTCATCAACAAATATCACATAATACCTGTGCTTTGCTGTCGAAGCTACTGTGAAAGGTCCACACACGTCTGTGTGAATTATCTCAAGGATCGTCGTGGCACAAATATCCTTCTCATGAAAAGTGGTCTTCACAAATTTTCCCAAAGTACATCCCTTACACTGATCTAACTGCGCAAGTGCACCCTTGGGAAGCCCGGTAGAAATCTGCTGCAAAATTTTCAAAGCGCCATAGTGAAGATGGCCCAATCTCCTGTGCCACAATTCGCCCTCATCCCGGCTCACCACTACTTCTACTTTTCCTGCCATTGCTGTGCAGCCATCTACCTACAATTGATAAAGGTTCTTAACTCGAACCCCTATCCTCCATATTTCACCAGTTTCTTTACTGCGCAGGAAAGCCTTTCCCTCGCTAAAGACAACATCATAGCCCTTGTCTTCCAACATCGCCACAGAGATTAGATTCTTCTTCAATCCTAGAACATGCATGAAATCCTTCAATATGAAAGGTTTACCAGACTCCCTTTCAAAGGAAATGGTCCTGATACCAGTCGCACTATATATACCATCATCGCCCATCTCAATATGCACTCCAAGATCCTTTTCATCTAGATCACTAAACAAATCTTTGTCTCCGGTCATGTGGAAAGATGCACCACTATCAAGAAACCACACTGATCCCATCACACTTGAAACCAAGCATGCGATCAATGAAAAATCCATCTCAAAATGCGAGGCTAAGGCCTCTCCAGCTGCATATCCAGAAACCTGCTTGTTTTTCTTCTTCTGTGGACAATTAGTGGCATAATGTCTGTGTTGGTGACAGTGAAAGCACTTCACCTTGGACAAGTCCTACTTCTTGCCGTTTGCATTGGATTGAGAAGGATTTTTCTTTCCATTCCCTTTCCTTGCTTTGGTAGCCAAAGACAAATTTTATTAATCTTCATTCTTCGATGAAGATCCATCCCTGGTACCCCGCCTTATCTCCTCCTGCACAAGATCCGACCAAAGTCGCTACCATCCCGGCAGTTTCTCCCAACCATTGACAGAGTCCTCGTAGTTATGCCAACTCTTCGGAAGCCCAAGGAGAGCCAAGCTCACCAATTCCTCTTCATCTATAGTAACCCCCACACTTCCCAGCTCATCCCTGCATTGGACAAACTTCATGAGGTACTTGGGTATACTGTTGCCTTTCTCCATTTTTATTTTTCTGAGCTTGTCTTTAAGCGCCAACTTCCTCTGGTCGCTTCTGCTTTGGAACAAGTCTGTCAAAGATTTCCACATAATGAATGGACTAGCTTTACCATGAAGGCTGGACACTATGTGATCCTTCACACCTTCTAGCAGAATCCTTCTACATTTTGTTGTCTTCTTTTGCCATGCGTCAAGTGCGGCTGCATTGCTAGAAGCAGGTTTTGGAATTTCTACATCTATGAACTCATTCAACCCATTATCATCCAGCACCACCTCCATATTGTCCTTCCATGAAATATAATTTGAGCTTCCATCAAGGGCAGACTCCAATCGCAATCTGTTGAAAGACATTTCAATGAATGCTCAACTTCGACACCAAGAAAACACTGCAACAAATTCGAATTCCACCAGCACAAAACTCAACCGCTTCAATAATTGCAATCTGCTCTGATCAATATTGCGCTGATACCATGTAGAAGTTATATAAATTATGTGTTATATATCCAAGATTATCCTGATCACACACTATTTTAACTTCATGCACAATACAAAATCTATTCCACTATTGACCATCACATGCAGAAATTAAATCAATTGAAATGCACACATGAAACCACAAAAATTCACACACATTAACACAATTTTTTAATGGGAAAGCCTGAAGCTAAAAAACCCCAACTATCTGTATATAATATATGTCATAGAGATCATGTAACAATCCTCATACAAAGCTGATCATATCAAGCTCTCAGCACAATACAATCGCTACACACTAATCAGGCCCGATCTTGCAAATCCATGCACCGATCTCTGCCACCTGCTAGCCTGCCTCTACTGCGCAATCCCTGCTAAAGAATGGATATGAATGAACTCGAATCCACCAAGCTTTCACTGCGCAATCCTCATTGGCATCTCCACTGAGTGTTGGATGTAATCAATGCATCACTATAGTCACAACTGATAGTCACACTTGCTCTTTCACCTATCTCTCCACTGGTCTCCACTGAAACTGTCCATGCACTGTAGTTAACTGATGTATTCTTCAGTTGATTAATGAGTTATTATTTAGTGAATTAGTTAACTAATTAATTCACACCACTCTCACTAGTGTATCAATCAGTTAGACTAGATACAACTAGCTCAACTGAGTATAACTGAGTTAAACTAAATACAACTCCACCAACTACTTCTATAACTCCACCAGACTCTGTCACATGAGTTCTAACTGAAGTCCTCATGCATTAGCTCCAGTAAACCCTCAGGAATAGCATAATTCCTTCTGTCAGCTGTTGTGCCACATTTGTGCACTTAACTGAAGTGCTCCAAGAGAATTAGATAATGTTTAGAGTCCAAATATTATTAAGAGCTAATAATATTCGACATATCTATTTTTAGACTGACAATCTAAAAATATATTCTGCCCAATATGTCTAAAAGTATAAGTCCATATATTTTTCCAACTTGACCAAACATCCACAAATAGCATCCTGCAACTCATAAAATATGATCGACATGTTTAAAAATTGACATAGTCTAAAAATAGACTTTGCGCCAAAAATAGCCTGCAGGCCCACTTAGTGAAGGCGACTCTTTTCACTAAGCTCATCATATTGTTGAATCTCAACAGTTAGAGTTTCCTACAACTGCACCTTCGAGATCCAACAATTTTTTCTAGAATCCGGTCATCGAAATTGATGACGACATGCTCCTCATACTCCTTGTTAGGGCTTATCTCCTTTTCCTTAAAAGCTTTGTCCTCAAAGCTATATTTTTATATATATTTTTAAATAATAATAATAATAATAATTATTAATATTTTTAAATAATAATAATAATAATAATTATTATTATTATTATTTTATTATTTGAATTATATATATATAAATATATGGGGAAAAAAAATTTGTTAACTTTGAAAAGTCACCTTGTTTTGAAAAGGGGGAATGAGTTTTAATACCATGGGCAATTACCATGGGCTCCAAAATCACGAGCTTGTAAACCACGAGCAATTACTCTTCCTTATTTCTTTTTCCTTTTTAATTTTAATTTGTCTTGGTATGTACATATATGTACTTCTTTATATATCTCTTTTTTTTCTTTTTTCTTTTTTTCTTTTTCTTTTGGAACTATTTTCTTTTACACATTTTTTTTTTCCTTTCAATTTATTTCCCCCTTTATCAGAGTGGGAGTGAGGGGGTTTGGAAAAAATCTGCAATTTTTTTTATTTTTTTATTAAACAAATGTTGCTGTCCACAAGCACTCGTTTTTTGTTTTTTTTGTTTTATTTTGTTTTGTTTTTTTTTTTAATTCTGCAATTTTCTGTAATTCTTTAATTTCTTCAGCAATTTTGCACTTTGTTTTAAAAAATTCTGCAATTTCCTTAGAAATTATTTAATATGATGATCACACAGATCCAGAAGAGCGATGGCTCCGATACCAATGGAATGTAAAAACTCTGGTAAAATTTATAAGTATATATTATTATTGATAAAAGATGAGATGATTACAATGGGGAATCACCGAGGCTTTAAATACAGCCTTATGGTGTCCCTTGGTGAAGAGGCATGATCTTTGATCATGCCTTTTCACTTAATAAAACCTAAGATAACTATATCTAATTAATAACTAATAAAATATACATAACATCCTCTCAGAATTTCTATAACTGTTGATATCAGTTTAGGGGAAATTGGTAAATTGAGAAATCCAATCCTTGAGTTTGAACCTGTGAAGTTTATGGCAAATTCTTTGGTGACTTGAGTGTGCCCTCCTTGAAGTTTTTCACAAAACCTCCAACAACCTACTTTCTTAAAAGCTTCTTCAACAGAATTGTCTCTTATAAGGGCTTCTACACCTTCAGGTTCTGTTCTTAGGCAATGACCAGACCTATGACTCCTTTCTTCAACCATTTTCTTCTTGAAAACCTTGTATCTTCAGAAATATGTGATAATCCCTCAGTAAACCCTGTGTCTTTAGCAAATATCAAATTAGCAAGCAGAGCTTCCTGTTGAATGAACTGGCTCGCTTGGTAAATGAGTTTAGCCTCTCTTGATAACAATTCTGCCTTGCTTGATAACAATTCAGCTTCCACCAGCAATGAATTTCAAACTCACTTGATAGCAAGTTTTGAAAATACTGATATAACCTAAATTTGAATGATCAACCTTGCTTGAATTTGTTTCAGTTTTGCCTCGCTTGAAATATTGTTTCACAGCCTCGCTTGAATTTGTTATAGTAAACTCAGGTCTTTCACCACTAATTTCTTCTTCAAAACATAATCATGCATGCACTATTGTCTTGCATGAGACAAATGAAGTCGAAAACAACCAACTGTTTTCAAATTTGAAAGGACCAATGACAACTGACCCCTAATCGATGAAAAATGACCCCTACTAATTACAATGAATGGTTGCATGCGCGAACGAGGACTCGTGGATGACTTTTAATGATGAGGAATTTAACTGAATTTGACAGATGTGACAGCTCAAACGCAAAACTGAGAATCCCCGATTTCGGAGCACATGATTTTCAAATTTGGGTTTTTGCGCTACGAAATCACCGGCGTTTTTGTAGCGCAAAATCAACTTTTTACACTGAGTGCGCTACGAAAACGAGGTTTCGTGGCTTATTCATCAAATTTTCAAAAAAAAAATTAAAATTGGGTTTCAAAACGTGGCATAAGATCTTTGAAGAATGAAACAAGGTTAATGAACATTGTTTGGAAGTGGAATGAGACCTTTAACCCATGATCTAGACCTTTAAAAATATAAAAATGACTCTAACCCTATCTAGCACTATGAATTAGGAACAAGTGTAACTGACCAAGTTTCAGAAAATTTTTATAGTGATAATAGACAGTTTGCAGAGATGAAGTGTAGTGGAATAAAAGGTGAGGAGATGAATGATTCCAAGGTATGAAAATAATGCTAATTCAATATATGAAAAAATATACCCATTTTCAAGAAAATCGTGTTCAGCCAATAAAAACAATATGGTTAAGCAACTGTCAAACTACTAATTGTAGAAAATAATAATAACAATGGAAAGGATGAGTTGAATTTATAATGGAGACTAATACTGCATAAACAAAACTATTTTTTTGGTTATCATAACAAGGTACACAACCAAGCTTCAGTAAGGAGCTCAGTTATAAACCATGTGAGAAAAATGTTTTTCTCATTAACAAGATTTGAAAAATATCACAACTAAGTTAGATGCATGCAAATGAAATGTATAGAGGAAGGGGATTGAGCACTTGGGTTGGCCCCTAACCCAAGGAGACTCGAGTTACTTGAAGAATATCATATCGAGAACAAATAAATTATTTTCATTAACCTCCAAATTTGTTCATACATAATACATAACAACAAAAATGATATGCATAAGTCTCTTTCTTTGATAATCACTATCATTCTCCTATAATTTGAATCCCTAGTGATTTTTTGGGCTCTATTATTTATAAAAAAAGTGGGTGAGGGGAAGCCTCCTTGAAGGGAGGACTGCTTCCCTCCAAAACTAATAAAAAATTGGATATGGTCCCCTAATGTTCTCGCAACTACAAGGAAGTAGTAACTCCTCATGATCCATCCAAGTTGTGATTAACCTGTAACAAGGAACAGACCTCTGTGATCCTCTCTTGTTTGTTTTCTACGTTATCTGTGCAATAAATCCTCAATATCCTGCATATTTAATGTATTAGGCCACAAGATATAGAAAATATACCCTAACCTTCCTAACAACACATTATAGCTTGAGAAATACCTTATAAAATGCAGAAGGAAAGGTTTAAACATGCCAAAGGATGGTCAGATGGGCCTTAAATTACTCCTATTTGGGAGGCCCATCAGTGTAAGGCAAGAAAGTAGCAAAGGGAAATACAAGGGTCTAAGGAAAGCATACAAAGTCCTCAGGTAGAAAGCAAAGGTTATCTCTATGATCAACGAAGGACCAATTTTTAGGCAGCAAAGAATGTTATCTATGTGGTCAACGAAGGACCTATTCTCAGGCAATAAAGAATGTTATATTTGTGGCCAATAAAGGATCTATTCAGAGGTATAAAATAAGGTCATATTTATGGCTAGTGAAGGGCATATTTTAATCTAGTGAAGTGTCATCTATGAGGGATAGCAAGGAAAAAATTATGAGGCAAGAACTGTTGGTTTCAAGGGTCCTAACCCAGGTTCGGAGTTGAGTTTAACCAACAAAACCCTCTTACTATTGGCCCTTTAGGCAGTGACCTTATTGCGCAAGTAAAAGTCTCACCCGAAGAAGTAGGGGGGTGTTGGAACCAGGTTTCCACACACTGGGAGAGGATTAAATGATGTGGGTGTTGTTAGATCTAAAAGAATCATGAACAGACCTCCACAATAGAAGCCCTAACCAGTAAACCCTTAATAGAAAGATTCAGCTCAATTATGCAGAATATCTTGTGTGCAAGTTGGAACAGAGCCCGTAATCCATGTAATAACTCTTAACAGATAGTGTTATAACCCAATAGCACTAGATCCATTCAATAATCATTCATCTAAATCCAGAAACAATTGCGTAATTGATCTAAACAAAGATAACATAGGAATCAGAAATAACATGCAGAACCAATCATAACGTAAATAACAGATGCATTTCAGACTCAGATATCAGCAACAACAATTCTTTATTCACAAGTAGTTTAGACCTTCCTTACAAAAACTACAGTTCACCCACGCACACAACCAACGAGGTTTGCACATAGTAGGACCAAGGTCTCCGCGCACAAAACCAGCAGGAGCCTTCTACCCAGAAAATTCTCACAAAATATCAACACACAGCCAGATCTATCATTCACTTATATCCAAAAACTGACTTATCCGACTCGATCTAGACTACTATTTATACTTTTATCTTGCGCTCTTCTAAGGTCCAAAAATCGTGGTTTGTAGCCCCTAGTTCTACCCTTTTTACCCATTACAACTCATGAGGGGATTTGACCCGCCCCAAAGCCCATTGACTTATGTTGCGCATGATAAAAATTACAAAATATTTTACAAAAATATATCAAAAATGTCTTCAAATCTTGGACTTAGGGGACCCTTCTCTAATAGGCCCCCAACACAATATTGTGACTCGTCCCGAGTCACAACGACACTAGGTTCTTCATCTTGTTTTGGAGCTCTTCAATGGCAGCACAAAAGGGCACCAAGATGCCCGCACTCTAATCCAATGCACTCTGTGTGATCTCTACTAGTTTCTGCGAAGTCGACCCTTCTGTGGTCAAGGTGACACTCTGCAGGGTCTGATTGAGGGTCCTTACTGCAGCATCCAGGTCCTGAGACAAATTCATTGCCTCGTCTTCCCATGACTTCATGTGATCAGTGACAATTTTCTTCTTTCGGCGAAGCTCCTTGAATTCATCTCGTAGCACCTAACTGGTTTGAAGTCAGGCCATGTGCTGGGTAGGACTGAACGTGGGTAAGGCCTCTTGCAGATCGTCGAACTCCTGCTCTTTGGTGCATAACTCCTGAGTGATTTTTTTGACAAGTGGATATTTCTGCACAGAGGTCCACAGTCCCATGGCAGTCTCCAGTGGCTCTGAGCCTTTGTCGATGATAACAGAAATGCTCCAAGATGCTTATTTGACTAAGGCAGCCCATTGTGCGCACACTTCCAAGGGAGTCGCGGGCTACAACTTAGCCTGTAATGGAGCAATTTTTTGTTCAAATTCTACCTTCACCATTTATATTTTGAATCTGGAGGCCTTGAGCATGGCAACCAGGCTCTCAATCTTAACTTGAGGCGCGACAGATGCCAGAATGCCTACTTCAGGAATATCTTTGCACAATATATCTATCAGGTTCTCTAAGTCCGCCCACTGAGCCACAACCACCTGTTGCACTGCTTGAGCCTAGAGTGACTCATTTTTTTTTTGCGGTTGTTTGCTCAGCTATGCTTAGCTGCTGCTACACACGCACCTCCCTGGACTGCAGCTCGATGGAAATAAATATCTAGAGAGCATGTAGCTTTCCACTTGGTATCTTTGCTAGATCAATTCCAACCACAGGGCACATTTGCACAAATCTGGTTGTTCCACTGTCATGGCTGCACCCAAGAAGGGGCAAGTTCTGCTCTCTGATGTTGTGATGATTGTGGTGGTCGGCATGCTCGCTTGAATCAGCCTCCCTTGATCCATGCTCGCTTGAAAATTATCTGTCTTTGGCTGTAAAACCTGCAATGCCTCCACCGCGGCCTTGTACTGATCCTACATAGCATTCCATATGTCCTTGGGCATATAAGTGACTATGTCTGCAATTTTATCAAGGCCCTCTTCTGTTACAGTGACCTCTTCCTCCCCTCCGACCTTGGACCCCTTTCGCTTTTTGTGCGAACCTTTTGAAGATTGTGCACCTCTCTTGGTGCCACTTGGAGATTTGGCACCATCCCCATCTAACCCATCTAAACCTCTAGGGTCCACATCAGCCTCTTCTCCCAGATCATGCTCTTTATCCTTCTCTGTTTCAAGCTCCTTCTCTACTTCTACCTCATATTCCTTTCCACCATTCTTCTTAGTGCGTGTTTCAACCTCTTTCTCAGTGCTCAACTCAGTTTCTTTCTTTGTGTCCTTTAGAGCTGTCCCTTTTCCTGATGTATATGGCATAATGGGTTGGGTGGAGTTGAGCCCGACTTTCCACACTTTCGTCCAAGTTTCCACGACCTGGTTAACTTCTGATTCTATTACCATGAATGACAAGGTATACCATGCAGGGTCCTTGTGTGCCCTGATCTGCACATTATGCATGGTTACTTGGAATTTGACGATGCTCTTGTATTTCTCATATACTGTTGGCGATATTCTAGGTCGTGAATAGATGGAAGCAGCCAACACGCCTTCAAAGAGTACCCAAAATATCTCGTTTTTCTTTACGCATTAGGGATTAGGGGAATCCCACATATTGGCATAGTGCACCCCTTCGCATACACCTGGCTTTATCTTGGGGAGGACTGCACCTGCCAGAGTCTCCCATTCTATCAGTGCAATGAGTAATAATAGCCAAGACTAGCAGAACTGTTTACCTAGCTCCTGCGCCTCGCGCACATTATCCAAAAATTATTCACGAAGATACTGGGACCAGTTATAACTGACCCCTTTCTCTGATTTCCCTTCCAAAGCAATGATGTGCATCGAGACCACCTTTGGTCGAAATTTCCTCATTAATTTTCACCTGAGTACTAGAGTTCCCAGGCGCACTCCCGACTCAGTGATGGTTTGAACCAGGAATCCCCTTTTGTCCCTCTCCACCTTGTAATTCTTCTTTACGTCAGTCGCAACCTAGATCTTATTGCTTTTTTGAATCCCATCATTGGATGAGGCCCCTTCTTAGGCAGGTCAGGGATCTGATGGATCAACGCGACGTCTATCAAAATTTTCCCTTGTATCCACATGCAACCATCATGGACTAAGGCTAACAGCTCGTGCACACAGGTGCTGGTGATTGGGTACCTTCCAAAATGTAGAATCCTCTGTAGATTTAGGATTCTGGCATTATTCAGCCCGCGCACCTAAGGCATCGACTCAACCTTTGGCACCTCTTTGTAGAGAACTTGTTACAAATAATTATTTGGCACTAGCTCAGGGAATGTGTCTTCATTTTCCAATTCATGGTCATCAAACTTGATATTCATAATTTTTCCGAACATATCACTAGCAAGGGAAACATCCTGGGAGATCAAGGGCATCTGAAGGTATTCCCACACTGAATCTACGTTCTTTGGTGCGCGTGAATAGGGCTTGTGCAACTTGACATATGGTGGCTTCCAAGGGATGGGTTCAACAAACACAACCTCCTTTGTGGTACTCATTGGTCCCTTCGAGGGATCACCCATGGGGGACCGATCCTTAGTGGCCTGACGTGGGGATGTCACATTTCATGGAGAGGTTCATGGCTTCGAGGAATCCCACTTCGACATTTTCCCTTTTCCCTTAGCCGACATGGACATGACGTCTTCAACCTAAGAGATCACCTCTCGATTGTCATCTAATCCCATCTCATTTGATGCAGTGAGGGGCGTCGAGTGCTCCTCCGTAGAGTCGGTGTCTATTATTCTCGGTCAAAAGATAAAATTTGGATTACTGATGTTAGATGGGTTTTCTCGGCCAGACATACATGGCTCACAGATAATTCTATGGCAGAAATCACAGATAATATCAGGGCATAAAATATTCAGAAAGAAAAAGAACCAATTGCGACCTGCGCCCTTCCTTTTATAAGCAACCCAAGGAAAAAGCGGCTAGATCTTCATTGAATCCAACTTACCTCCATAAAAGTGGTCAAAAATCCTGTAATATTGCCTCATTAAATGTAGAAAACTCGCTCCATCCAACAGTAAAATTACTTTTTCACCCAGTTGCACTATTCCAATGGCTAGTTTCTTCTCCTGCACATCACCCTTACACTTTTGTCGCACATGTATGTGCCTTTCTTCTGTGTTGCGCATAGACCCTTTGATTCTTATGCTCTGGCCATATAGTCATTTGGTCAGCACCAGATTGTCTCTATATGGCTTCAAACGACTTCCATTGAAATACCTGGGAATATTCTCACCGCGCAGTGTGGCTAAGCGCACCTCACCACCATCAGTGATTTCCTTCACAATATATGGCCCCAACCAATGCTTTCTAAACTTCCCTGGGTGGTGCGCAAACTGACTATCATATAACAAGACCAATTATTCCTCCTTGAACACCTTCTGCCTAATGTGCCTATCATGCCAAGCTTTTTCGCGCACCTTCTGCACTTGCTGATGAAAGTTAGCAATGAATTGATCTTATTCTAAGGCAACGAGTTGCAACAACCGATCCTCCATAATTTCAAGATTGGCCATATTAGTGAAAGTTGTGATGCGCAGGCTTGGGACAATATATTCCATTAGCATGATTGCTTCCTGCCCATAAACCATCCTGAAAGGTGTTTTCCAATCAACTTCTTGCATGTGGTCCTATAATACCATAACACAGAAGGGATTCACACGTCCCAATAATTCCAATTAGCATTACAGATCTTTGTGAGTGTGTTCTCCAAGATTTTGTTGAAATATTCTACTGCGCCATTTGCTTGTGGGTGATAAGGGGTACTCTTCTAGAGATGGATTTGAAATTCCTTTGTCAAAGCTTCAATTGTTTCATTAACGAAGTGCGTACCTCTATCACTCATCAAAATATTTGGGCATCCAAATATGGTAAAAATGTGTTAAAAAATGAAGTGTGCAGCAGTATCGGCATTATAGTCTTTAACTACCTTCACCTCTGCCCATTTGGTTACATAATCAGTGGCTATAATGATATAGTGCACTCTAGCCTTTTTCCCTGGAGGATTGAACAATCCAACAAAATCTATAGCCCATTTATCAAAGGTCTGCAAGGCCATCTTTGGTTGCAGGGGAATTTCATCTTTGTGTAAGGACTTCCATGTTCTCTGACATGCATCACAGGCTCGATATTGTGCATATGTATCACTGTGTAGCATGGGCCACCATAACCCAGCACGCAACACCTTCTGCGCAGTGGCTTTCCCAGCATAGTTGCCACCTGCCACCCCTCCATGAGCCTCAACCAAGATATCCTGCCTTTAATGTTCCAACACATATCTCCTCAACACTTAATCTACTCCCAAATTATACAATTGACCTGCAATCAAGGTAAAATCAGCTGCGTGTGCAACCAACTCCTTCTTTTGTTGTACTGAATATTCAGCAGGAACACTTCCAGTAGTCAGGAAGTGGATAATATCAGAAATTTTCTCATCAACCACCTTGATAGTAAAGAGTTGCGTATCGGTTAACCCCTCCTCCAGACTGGTTGGTTCTTCCCCATTTTTTATTCGTGACAAATGATGAGGTCCGGAATTTAATCTTCCAAGCTTCACAATAATTTCAAAGTCATACTCCTAAAATAGAAGCAACCATCTACATATCTTCCCTCCCAACACAGGCTTATTGATTAGGTATTTTAAAGCAGAGTGGTCAGTGAACATTTTGAAATTCCCTCCTAGCAGATAGTGCACATATTTTTGCAGAGCATACACCATGGCCAATCCTTCTCTTTTTGTATTTGATTAGTAGTACTCTGCACTGGAGGCTTCCTACTAGAAAAAGTAACAGGGTGATCAATTCTCCTTCTCCTGGTTGTGCTAACACAGCCCCAAGTGCTATACTAGATGCATCTACATGCACATGATAAACTTTAGACCAGTCTGGGAATATCAAGATAGGTGTAGTAACCATTTTCTCCTTTAGAATCTCAAAGCTCTTCTGACATTCCTCATCCCAGAAAAAGGACGCATCCTTCTTTAACAACTTTTCCATTGGCACAGTGATCAGAGTATACCCTTTAATGAACTTCCTATAATAACCAGTGTGTCCTAGGATGGAGCGCAGTTGTTTCTCATTAGTAGGAACTTCTAAGTTGATGATAACCATGATCTTGGCTGGGTCTACCATCAATCCTTGCTGGCATACTATATGCCCTATCAAAATTCCAAAAGGCACGTAGAATATACATTTCTTCAGGTTAAGAGAAATCTGGTGCTTTCTACAAGTGTCAAACATCATGCGCAGGTTTGAAAAATGTTTCTTTACCAATCCAAACACTATCCAATCATCAAAATATACCTCTAAGAATTTATGCATGAATTATTTGAACACAACCATGACCACGCGCGAGAAGATTGCAGGTACATTTTTCAATCAGAAAGGCATGAAAATGTACTGGAAAGACCCCCACTCTGTTGCGAAGTTGGTATTGTTGCGGTCTTCAGAGGAAATTCTGATCTAATGATACCCCGAGAATCCATCAGTAAATTAATAAGCTTCTTTTCCTTCCACATTATCCAAGATTTCATCAGAAAACAGAGTAGCAAAGGGGTCATGCACACAGGCATCATTCAACTTGCACAGATCTAAAAAAATCCTTATCTCTCCTTTGGTCTTCTTCTCCTACACCACCATTGTGTAGAAATTATATGCACTAAGCATGCATATGTCCAAGATCCACCTGATCTCACACTATTTAACTTTATGCAAGATACTGAATCTATTCCACTTGTTAATCTTTTGCAGAAAATTTAATTGCACACACATGTGAAGCATAAACAAAAAATATTCAATCGCACATAACACAGTTTTTAACCGAGAAAGCCTGAAGCTGAAAACCCCAACTATATATTATGTAACATGGAGATCATATGAAAATCTCATACAAAGCATACAAAGCTTATCACAAGCTCTCAGTACAGTACAATCGTCATACACTAATCAGGACCAATCTTGCAAATCCATGCACTGATCTTTGCCTCCTGCTAGCTTGCCTCCACTGCGCAATCCAAGCTGATTACAAAGACCAATTCGATGTAATCCCACTCTCATTGACTGCGTGATTATCATTGGAAACTCCAATGTATATGTAGATGCAATCATGCATCACTAGTAGTCACAACGGATAGTCCATCTTGCCCTTTCACCTATCTCTCCACTGGGTCTCCACTAGAACTGACATGCACTGTAGTTAACTGTTGTACTTTTCAGTTGATTAATGAGTTATTATTTTTGAATTAATTAACTAATTAATTTAATCCACTCTCACTAGTGTATCATTCAGTTAGACTAGATACAACTAGCTCAACTGAGTCTAATTGAGTTAAACTGAATACAACTCCATAAACAACTCTTCCAACTCTGTCATAACTTTGCCACTTGAGTTCTAACTGAGTCCTCCATGCATTAGCTCTAGTAAACCCTTAAGAATTGCATAATTCCTTCTGTCAGCTAATGTGCCACATCTGTGCACTAAACTGAAGTGCTGCAAGAGAATAAGTTGTTGTTTAGAGTCTGATTATTATTAAGAGCTAATAATAATTGACATGCATCTATTTTTAGATCAGTGCTCTATAAATAGACTTTGCCCAATATTCTAAAAATAGAATTTCATCTATTTTTCACATTTGACCAACCATCTACAAATAGCCTCCTGCTACATATAGAATATGCTCACCATGTCCAAAAATAGACATACACCTAAAAATAACCTGTGTGGGCCCCACCTAGTTTAGGTGATTATTTTCCAACTAGGATCAAGGATGATGTTTCAGGATGCCTCCTTCACTGTTTCTTGTTGCAAACTTCAACACTCCCTCTCAACAAGAAAGGAATGTATTTGCATGCGACATGCAACTCCATGCATTCGCCCTGCAACCTTTGTAAGCGCCCTGCAACTCCATGCATTTGCTCTGCAACACTTCTGAAACTGAAAGGCTCCAAACAACTCAATCAGTATAATGCATCTGTCATCAAAGTCTTCGACTTCTGCTTAATTACTGCACATTTCTTCAGGAACCACTATGTTGTTGAACTCTGCACCCATGCACTCTTCACTTGCTGTCAACTCTGAACGCGCTCTAGTATCCGACATTGTCACTTTGATATGCCTGCATCAATCCAACCAATCATGCTACTACTGCTCTGTGGGAACCTCGTATCCAGGTTCAATTCATGAGATCCACACCATCTCAATGAATCCTACCTATAAATCTCTTCTTGGATTATCCATGCATGTCGCCCCACCTCTTACCTGGTGGTATAGCTGCATGCACTCCCTCTGCCCATCTGGCACGGAATTTCTCTGCATGAGTGGTTGCTCCCACTCCATGATCATCATCTTATGGCTGCTCCACATCCCGAGGTTCACTCTTACCTGCATGCAAATCCTACTCCCTCTCAAGCTTTAATTGCATGGCTTTCTCACACTTCCCAACAGTAGGAAGCTCTGTATAAATCCCATCTACTTCAAATCTATAAAGATTCTTCTTCATTTTTATTTTTCTGAGCTTGTATTTAAGCACCAAATTCCTCTGGTTTCTTCTGCTTTGGAAAAAATCTTTCAAAGCCTTCCACATAGCATATGGAGTGGCTTTCCCATGAAGGCTTGAGACAATATGGTCTCTCACACCTTCCAACAGAATCCTCCTCATCCTTGCTACTTTATTTTTCCATGCGTCAAGTACTGCAGCATCCACCGAAGTGGGCTTAGGAACATCTCTCTCAATGAATTCCTTCAAGCCATTATCTTCAAGCACCACCTCCATCCTGTCCTTGCAGGCTATGTAGTTAAATTTTCCCTCGAGTGCATACTCCAACTACAACCCATTGAAAGACATTTCAATTTATACTCAACTGTCGCACCAAGAAACTCCTGCAGCAAATTCGAATTGTCCACCAGCACAAACTCACTTCACAATTGCAATATTCAATCAACAATGCTCTGATACCATGTAGAAATTATATGCACTAAGCATGCATATGTCCAAGATCCACCTGATCTCACACTATTTAAATTTATGCAAGATACTGAATCTATTCCACTTGTTAATATTTTGTGGAAAATTTAATTTCACACACATGTGAATCATAAACAAAAAATATTCAATCGCACATAACACAGTTTTTAACTAGGAAAGCCTGAAGATGAAAACCCCAAATATATATTATGTAACATGGAGGTCATATGACAATCTCATACAAAGCATACAAAGCTTATCACAAGCTCTCAGTATAGTGCAATCGTCATACACTAATCAGGACCAATCTTGCAAATCCATGCATCGATCTTTGCCTCCTGCTAGCCTGCCTCCACTGCGCAATCCAAGCTGATTACAAAGACCAATTCGATGTAATCCCACTCTCATTTACTGCATGATTATCATTGGAAACTCCAATGTATATGTAGATGCAATCATGCATCACTAGTAGTCACGACGGATAGTCCATCTTACCCTTTCACCTATCTCTCCACTGGGTCTCCACTAGAACTGACATGCACTGTAGTTAACTGTTGTACTGTTCAGTTGATTAATGAGCTATTATTTGTGAATTAATTAACTAATTAATTCACTCCACTCTCACTAATGTATCATTCAGTTAGACTAGATACAACTAGCTCAACTGAGTCTAACTGAGTTAAACTGAATACAACTCGATAAACTACTCTTCCAACTCTATCATAACTTTGCCACTTGAGTTCTAACTGAGTCCTCCATGCATTAGCTCCAGTAAACCCTTATGAATTGTGTAATTCATTCTGTCATATGATGTGCCACATCTGTGCACTAAACTAAAGTGCTCCAAGAGAATAAGTTATTGTTTAGAGTCTGATTATTATTAAGAGCTAATAATAATCGACATGCATCTATTTTTAGATCAGCGCTCTATAAATAGACTTCGCCCAATATTATAAAAATAGAATTTCATATATTTTTCACATTTTACCAACCATCTACAAATAGCCTCCTACTACATATATGATATTCTCACCATGTCCAAAAATAGACATACACCTAAAAATAGCCTGTGTGGGCCCCACCTAGTTTAGGTGATTATTTTCCAACTAGGATCAAGGATGATGTTTCAGGATGACTCCTTCACTTTTTCTTTTTGCAAACTTCAACACGTTGGGCTTACCCAATCTGACTGTTCTACAGGCTCAATGATGTATGCATCTGCCATCTTTTAGAATTCCTCTTCTAATTTCTTCTTATATTTAGGATTCAATCGATATGGTCGTTGCTTGACAGAGCGTGCATATGGTTTCAATGTGATATTCATAACACCTAGGTCCCATGAAATTCACTTGAGCTCAAAGAACTTCGTAGGAAACAAATCCTGATATTCTGTCATTAGCTCCGCAATCTTCCCTACTGTATCATCATCCCAGTAATCCCTAATTTTGGCCAACTTGGGTTGCTCTTCTGTCCCAACGTTGACTTCAATTTTAGAGGTTTAGTGACATCTACCA
This sequence comes from Pinus albicaulis, assembly GCA_034641835.2. Taxonomy (NCBI): domain Eukaryota; kingdom Viridiplantae; phylum Streptophyta; class Pinopsida; order Pinales; family Pinaceae; genus Pinus; species Pinus albicaulis. Next base: position 853,944,599 of record CM076582.1, on the reverse strand, counting down.
TTCCTAATGCGGACCCTGCGACTGCCTGATCTCCTTCAAATTCAGGGATGTTAACATTTCTTGGGTCATGTTCATTGTCCTCTATTGATAATTTCATACAGTTGACAATGTCTTGCATCTGTGCATCCCAGGCCAACGCAGCACATTCCTTTCGGGGTATAGATTTGTCAAAGACAAGGGCATCTATGTCCTGCAGGGCTTCATCTAATTTCTCCTAGCCCCCAACCAAGCCAAAGGTTGTGAGGAAATCCTCGGTGATTGTGGTCCAGTGGCGAGTGACTGAGTGTAGCAAAGATTCTAGATACCATGTGGTGTGTATCGGCCCTAATGAATGAATAAACCTATGAACCCACTCACTTCAGGTATTTTCATCATATACCTCCATCCACATGGCCAAGTGATTGCATGGATCTCCTCGACCATAAAAAAGCTCAGTTGGTGGTGTATATGGAGGTTCAAAGCACAATTTCATCATTTTTCTACATTCCTCCTAGTCCTGAAAATCTCCCTTGTGTGTTTCCCACCAACGCACAAGGGTCGTGCACATAGCCAAATCAAGCGCCAAAAACCTTTGTTCCTCTGGGACGACCTTTTCCAATGCTTCCAGAAATTCTTTGACACCACCAAAACCATCAAAATAGGGTAGTTATCTTACCTCTGAGGAGATGCACCGAAAGTTCTTCATGATCTTGAGGTAGCATAGTGCAGATACATCATGCAACTGGTTCTGCCAGTTATCCATCTCGCCATTTGAGTCTGAGAAACATGAACTATCCTTCTCCCAATTCAACATTCCATCAGCTGTAGGGTTGATCCAATCTTCGTCTCGCACAGTCAGCTTGTAAATATGGTCGACATCATCCCCTTCACGTATTGGTTATGTATATCATTCCCCTTCTGCTGGATCTAGTGAGAATATAACCCGCGTACCGTCATTCTTGAAGATCATGCTTCTACGCTTCAGGTTGATGATGCCTCCCATCAATGGCCCAATCCAATCCTAACAGCACAGGGTAGGGTTCTGCAACATCCACAATTTGTATTACTTCGAAATACGTGCATACCTTTACTTTAGAAATCTCTACCACGACTTGTGGAAGTATTCCAAGTGGAATGATATTTTATGGATTAGCCATGCGTAATTGAATGGTGGACCATTCCAACTTTCGTTCTCCCATATTCTGCCAGGTCTACTTAGGTAATAAATTTTCATCAGACCCCAGATCCAAGATGACTTGATCCATCTCATACTCTCTAATCTACACAGTCATGTGCATCTCCTGACCAGTTCTCTTCTTGTGCTTATAAATCTTGTTCACGGTCTTAGTCTCCGTTTGAGGTATTTATTTTTCCACGGAGCTATCTATCAGGGTCTGGAGATTATCTACCACCTTCTGATTGCATATTAGCTTAATGTAGGCTTGTATGAATGGTTTGACTTCATTGTCAGCCTTTAGTTCCATGATAGACCTTGATGTGGCTGCTCCTGCAGAAGCAAAATCCTTCCTAGCTTCAATGAAAGTCTCTTTTTCTTTTTGGAGGTTGAGTCCCTCCTTCTTGTCAAATGCCTTTCTGATCAATGGCTCGACACCAGCCTTTTCCTCATTTCCTTCGATGGCAACACCACTACGTGTAATTACATTTACACTTGGAACATCATCGCGTGGTTCATCTTTAACCATTTGGATGTTTTTCATAGGCGTCTACTACTTTTCTTGAATTTTAGCCTTTAACACTGGACAATATTCAATTACATGATCAAATTGCCTACAGTACCTGTAGGATTTTCGTGTAGGGTTCGGGAAATCACGCGCACAGTGTCTAGTGTCTCCACAGTTATAGAAAATTAATTTCCCTCTTCCTCGACATGCACCTCCACCTCTCTCCCCTCCCCTTCCTCTTGCTGGGGATCCTCCCCGTTCAGAGGGAGATGCTGGTGATAAAGGGTCGGCCTACACTCTATAAAGGTTCGCATTTTATATCATTAGCTGTTCATTGTGGCCAACTGAAGAACACAATCTACACCATTGTTGCTTCAGTTCTAGAAAATAGGCTATTAACCACGGGCAATGGTCTGTGTTGTGTTGTCACGCCACCCTACAATCAGCGCACCATAGTGTGGTGGTACTAAGCCCAGCGGCATCCTTGGGGCGCAATGTACTTGGTCCCCCAGCTTGCAAATAATCCAAAAACAGAGGGCACTGATCTTTGGTGTGGCTAGAGCCCTTGCAGCGTATGCACCAGACATCTATGCCAACTTCTTTACCCTAGTCTCTACGTAAATTTTAAATTTCGAAGTGCATAGCTTCCAATTGGCTTTGAATTTGCAGCGCTCCAAATTAAGCATCTTCTCTAGGCGCAACTTATAATTTCATAGAAATTTCCAGGGCTTCAGCCTGAGAATCAATATTCTGCTCACCCATAGGTCCGAATAGATGTGGGAAGAGCATTGTAATGAACCATTCCTTATGATGCTTATCATCGTAAATAAATCCTCTGTCACTGATGGTTTGCTTCAGCTGTTGGTCAACTTCCCAAACTGATTCATTCGGCCCTTGCTTAAAACCTTTTAGTTCTATTACACATTGTAAATAGGACTTTGACTTCCAAAATTACTACTTCAGGTCATCCTTAATCTGCTGAATAGTGGGATCTACATTTTGAGGAAGGTATCCCATGAACCAATCTAAAGAGGGACCTTAAAATGCCATAACCAACTATGCTCTCTTGACAACATCAATATTAACATTTTGCACAGTCCACAACGCATTAGCTACAAACCAAAATTGATCCATATCCTCATCCCCCACGCCATTAAAGGTGGGTAGCTTCATATGTGCGGCCATATATTTTGCAGGTGGGGGTGGTGGCGGGGTAGCAGATGTCTTAACCCTGCGCAAGTTTGACGGTGGCGTAGTAGGAGGTCTACCTTCAAGTGTGTAGCCTCGCTTCCTTCTAGATCAGTTGAGTTTCTCAGAGGGATATCTACATATATGTCCCCTCTCTATTTGACCCAATAATATGTTCCGTTGTGCGTAGTGCTCTCGATCTTATCAGGGTTCATTCACTCAGTGTGGCTGCAAAAAATACTCATTTTACACAATAGCATCTTAATTAGTAGAGGCAAAGTTCATAATAATTTACTTCTCTATCCCTTGAAAAGTTGCCTTTCAACTTTAGAATATGAAAAAAACTAATCTACTACAAATGATGTCACAATTCCACCAAAGATGTTGTCAACCCAGTGATCTACAGTCTGGGTGATGGAATTATCAGTATTTTCCAACTGTTGGATCAATTCAGGGGTCCATTGCATGACCTTATCGTCCTTCCAACAGGTTTGGAATTCTGTCAATATTGATAACCACTCCTACAATTCGTGCAGAAATGTTACGAAGAATACCTCGTGCACCTCTGTGAAAATATACTTGTTCTTCCACTCCTTTGCAAACAACACATCTGTTTTCTTTTAGGGAAAATTCCTGAATCTATTTTTCAAACCAGTCCTCTAGCTCAGGATTTAATGGCTGCCACTGACCTTTCCACGTCATCCAACCTCTCTCAAAATGATCCTGGTCTCGACAACGAAACCATTTGTTGGCTTGAGGGGTCCTGACCCAGGTTTGAAGTTTATGTTAACCAACATAAGCCTCTTTCTACTAGCCCTTTCGACAGTGACCTACTTGTGCAAGTCAAAGTCTCACCCAAAGAATTTTGGGGGGGTGTTGGAACCAGGTTTCTACACCCTGAGAGAGGATTAAATGATGTGGGTGTTGTTAGATCTAAAAAAATCATGAACATACCTCCACAACAGAAGCCCTAACCACGAAACCCTTAACATACAGATTTAGGTCAATTATGCAGAATATCTTGTGTGCAGGTTGGAACAGAGTCCACAATCCATGTAATAAATCTTAACAGATATTATTATAACCCAATAGCACTATATCCATTCAATAATCATTCATCTAAAGCCAGAAATAGTTTTGCAATTGATCTAAACACATATAACACAGGAATCAGAAATAACTTGCAGAACCGATCATAACGTAAATAACAGATGCATTTCAAACTCAGATATCAGCAACAACAGTTCTTTATTCATAAGTAGTTTAGATCTTCCTTACAAAACCTTCATTTCACCCACACACACAGCCAATGGGGTCCACACACAGCAGGACTAAGGTCTCTTCGCACACAGCCAGCAGGATCCTTCTACCAAGACAATTCACACAAAATATCAACACACAACCATATATATTATTCACTTCTATCCAAAAACTGACTTATTTGACTCAATCTAGACTCTTATTTATAATTTTAGCCTTCGCTCTTCTAAAGTCCGCAAACTGTGGTCTGCGGCCCCTAGTTCTACCCTTTTTACCCATTAAAACTCATGAGGGGCTTTGACCCACCCCAAAGCCCCTTGAATTTTGTTGCACATGACTAAACTTACAAAATATTTTACAAAAATATATCAAAAATGTCTTCAAAGCTCAGACTTAGGGGACCCCGCTCCAACAAGAACATAGAATGCTTCTTGAGCGAGTTGACTCGACTAGGAGGATGGACCAAGTTTGACCTAGTTATTGACTAAGATGTATATTTTTTGAATTGAATATTTATTTATTGAAAATTTTGTTGGGTTTTTACCCATGTGATTTTCCTAGGGTAAACTTTTGGGTTCTTGTGTGGTTGTCTCTTTATATTGTTTTTATCATCAAAGTTCTGTATGTAATTATTTTATGATGAACAATGAATCTAAGAAAATATAAATATAGGAAATAATCATAAGAAATAATTACTAGATTAGAGAACTATTGAAAAATAAACACTTCATTTTTCTAACCCTGCTACCCATTCCTACCAGAATTTCCCCACTCATGCAAAAATGAAGAAAATGTCCTTTTAAGAGAAAATGAAGTAGGGCCGTTCAATAGGTTTAAGGTTTATGGTAGATTTATGGTTTGCAATTGATGTCACATTATTACAAGGATACAAAGATGAATAAAGAATGAGCATGGTGAGATGCCACCCATATATATTTCCCTAATCAACCTGGCTAGTGTTCTAGCAATGGGAACTTCATGTTTATTTTCATCTACAAATTTTACATAGTTACCTATGGATGTTTGAATACAGATGGAACTTTGGAATTTTCTCCAATACCATGTGGAGGGCCATGGGGAAGTCATGGTGGTGCAAAGGCTCAAGAGAAAAATAAATAGAAACTAGAATAATTGCTTCTTCTTTTCACTAATTTATGTGTCATAGACTTTATCTTTGTTTAACATTTTTCGCCTTTGGATATTCATACTTAAGTTAAATTATTAGTTTATAATTTATGTAGATATAATATTTTATGAAAATATCTCTTTGGTCACATTAATAGTGGTTACATAACCTATTTCATAAATAAATAAATAGTCTATTTCATATGATATGGTTTTAGAGTTCATATGTTTTTAACTAATAGATGGTTGATGCTTGAAAGATTGATCAATCTACCATGGATGACATTGTTGGCATTATGACTAATGTGTTATCCTTGATGTCAACCTACTTGATGAATATACAAAATGTGTCTACATGTGATAGAAAGTTTGGTCAAATTCATAACAATTTAGAGACATAGGAATAATGAAAGTGAGAGGTACACGTGGGTTCTATGAAGCAAAGCCGCATACATACACGGGTATGAAGAAGAAAAGGTGCTTACATTTTCCACACAATGGTATTATAAATACCAAGGGTATTTACCATGGTATTGGCCCATAATATTGAGACCAACAACAAATATGTGATCTCATCAAAGTATACCATCGACATTAGTGTGGTTTTGACCTGTGGTATTGGCTAATACCTAAGTTATATAAGGAGATGAAGATCAAAGTGTTTTGTGTGCAAGTGATGAATATTCGATGAATAGTTAGGTCTGAAGCAAGTGTGCATGTAATGGGATATTGATGAATTGTTTAATTTGAAACTAAGTATGCACCCAAGAATTTGATGATGGATCAAATCCAATAGATTTGAAATGACTATATTGATAATGAATCAATTTGATCTATGATATTTATGTCTGACATAGGTTTTTATATTATGTATGCCAAGAGATGGGTTTGTTCTGAAGGTATGATGTGCAGTGAAGGTATAAGTCAATAATTATAGATACGTACTCGGGTTTGATAACCTAAAAGGCACATGAATATGTGGGTTTTATAACATGAAAGGCACGTACATACGCGGGTTTCATGTTGGTAAGTCATGTGTCGATTATGCACTTTGGACAAATCTATATGCGGTTTTGATTCCTGAAGAGTGTGTATACACACATAATTATTTTGCAGAAAGAGCGTATATAATCTAGGGTTTTGTTGAATAAGAATTTAATCAGTCTTGTTGTGTTTCTGTTGTCTATCAATGAAGTCTTACTTGATGATCTAGGTTTAACAGTGATGATTGAAGTTGAATTCATTGATTGAAGAATGATGATGCTTCTATCTGTATGTTATTGAAGATCCATGATGGTTCTATGATTATTTCAGAGTGATTCAGTGGTTTAGGGTATAACTCAGTGTTTTTTTTTTCAGAATAACAGTGATTCAGTTTCAGGGTTCAATGTTTTGAGATATGTACACATGTATGCTTCAAGGAATTCACATATACATGCATATTTTCTAAAGTAAAGTAGTGTATATATTCTGAAATTTTATTGATTAGGGTTTTTCAGTTGGTTTAGTGAGTTGATGCAATGTTTGGGTTTAACATTGGTAGTCTGGTTTCAGTGATCTAACTGCTTTGGTTGTTTGAGGATAAGTTGATTGATTTGGATCTCAGTTGGTTCATTGATTGGTTGAATCAGTTTGTTCAATGATCAGGTGATTTATTACATTGATCAATTTTAGTTTTGATATTTGGTATTGGGCTTAAATGATGGTAGTGGGCCCAGTCTGGAAATTTGATGAAACATGGCCTACATGTTGTGATGTTTTAAACCAGGGGGTTCGAGCTCCCTTCTAGCGGATGATGGAGAACAAGAGAAGGTTGTAGCCTTATGCAGGTGGGTTCCTATGTGATGGTATGATTCTGTGATAATACAATAATGTAAGAATTATTTCATCGTAATAAAAGGAATACAAATACAACAACAATGATGGTTTTCTACCACATTGGGTTTCCACCTAAAAATAATGGTGTTCATATGTGTTTCTTATGTGTGATGTTTTTCTATTCTTATTGCATATGGTTATGTCTATCAAATGCTAATGAATTACTAACACACTAGTTCAAGATAAACAAAAGTTGAATTAACTGAAAAAACTAAGTTTACTATATATACGCTAGTTGTCTGCATTAAAGTTTCATATATACACAGGTTTACTTCAGAATAGTCGCGTACAAAATTCAAAAAATGAAAATTTTAATCAAGTTCTTTAAATACTAATTCAAACCCCCCCCCCCCCCCCCCCCCCCCTCCTAGTGTTTTTCCTAACATGCATTTCTAACTTCATAATATCGTAGTACTCATATACAAGTAGCAAAAATATGCATATTTTCATACACTCTACAATTAATTTGGCATAATAATTTTTTTTTTAATATAAATTCATTCTAATATATACAAATTTTGTTATATAAAAAATGCTTAGCCCCAAATGTTTTTGGGAAAATGCGCTCTCAATGCTCTCACACTTATTCCCTCTCTCTCTCTCTCTCTCATTTTTCTCACATGCTCTCGAAACCTTAGTCCACACTAACCACAAGAAAATGGCTAAGTCAAAAGCACAAAAGATATTTTTTAATAGAAAAGTCCATTACATGACTTTATAAACTCATAATACATGGTAAAACTTCACGGTTTGAATTTTTATATGGGGTTTTTATCTCCAATGGTAATTTTTTTCTCACTTATGCCAAGTTTATCTTCAAACGTCTCTTCGATTTCCTTCCTTCCTCTCATTATCTTGCATGTACACACTCATTATGACATTAATTATTCATCTAGATTTTAAATTCCCTTACTAAGATCTTAATATACTTGTATATGTTTCTCCACCATCTCAAATAGGCATCTCTTGAAATCGGTTTGGCTCCAACCTTGCAAGCTTCTTGTCTCATCCTTGGGTATCTTAGAATGCTTGGTCTTCTTATATCTTAAAGGATCCAACCCTACAAGCTCAAGTGAGGTACCAAACCCTTATAAGGGCACTTGGATATTGATTCTTTACATATCAATATATCATTTATATGTGGTAGATCTAATTTTTTATTACTTTATATTAGAGATTGCAAGTTTGTTTTGTAAGAGGATCTAGTCACATATGAATAATTGCTTCAAAGGTAGAAGACTCCCATAAGGACCCTTCACAAGTTTCATTTTCAACTGAAGAAAATTCAACACCTACATCAATTCTTATTTTAGTGAGTTATTTCTTTTGTACTCTCTTTCATACCCATCACTTCCTTTAATCAGTTCACCAAAAATATTTAGAATTTAACCCTATGTTATCCTGCATCACATTTGAAATTTTGTTGTTAATTACTTGCTAAAGCCTAATTGAAGTAGCCTAATAAACCTTATGCAATATAGTTTCCTTTCTCCCTTCTCTTCCAACCCTCCTAGGGGATTCTTGGTTTTTCCCTAAAGTCGAGTAATAACTCCACTCTCTTTCACTTCCTTGTTTGTGGTGTTTGTAGTAGGGTGTTTCCCAATCCATACTCCTACCCAAAGTGTCATAGCATGAATCTTTTCACTACCATCAAGATATACATGTAAACATACTTCCCTAACAAACATTGAGAGGGCCATTAGGTGGTCGAGAAATCCAAATCTCGATGATAAAAATAATCATACTTTTAAAATCAATCCATAAACTATAAAACACGAACTAAATACTGGTATTTAACCATTCAATCTTATACTCAACATCCAACCCCAAAATTCCTACTTCACTATTTAACATTTATATTGGAGTTCTATTGCACACATTTTCATAGATATTAGATGGGTAGGAACTAATTTTTAAATTATTTATCAAATCAAATTAAAGGGAGAAAATCCACAAAGAACCCAAATACATAAATAAATGTGAAAATGGTTGTGAAGTCACACATTTACCTAGTAAAGTTGTAGATTTAATTGATTTGTGATACTTGTTGCTCGTTTTATTTTGACATTGTATATAAGTATGCAAGAGAATGAACTATATACCAATTCTTTCATCTAGCAAGTCATCACATCCTTCTTTACAGAAATTTAGCCAAGAATTTTCATGATGCCTCAACACATTAAACTTTGCAATTGTTCAATCCCACAAACATATTTAATATCCTATGGGGCTTCCTACCTTTTCAATAAAAAACTAAGAAATAGTATACTCTCATTGATGCATGTTCTAATATATCTATCACTCTTGACCTTAGTTTATTCATAGAATTTTTATATATTAGTATAAGTATGTTGTTATATTAGAAGTTTTGGGATAAGAGTACAAGATTAGACTTTTATTTATAAAAATTCATTAGTTTGCAATTTCTTATGCTATTTCCATTGTTCTACTGAGTTTTGTAGGAGCTATAAAGTCTTCACTACTCTAAATATTTCCACTATTATACATAGTTTTCTAGGAGCTATAAATCCTTGGCTGCTCAAAAGGTAGAAATGGGAAATGTTTAACTGGGCTCTAGGTATCACTTTTAGAAAAAATCATTGACATAGAAATGAAAAATAAACTGATACATCAACCATAATTTTTTATCCTTTTTCAATTGAGGTTACCTTGGGTGTTTGGGAATAATGGTTGTTATCCTTTGATGCTGGGATACTGGGTTAAATCAGATCCCAGCATGTAAAACATGTGTGCTCCTATCAAAATTAAAATTCTTCATTAAAACCGCAAATATGTTCATCTCAAAAATACACATGAAGAAAAGAGAGCCCAATAAACAAAATAATGATATAAAAACATAAAAACTCTTTGGCCAGATATTACAATGGCGGCCTCTTGGCTCTCAGTCCTTCAAACCATTCCTCCTACTCTCTGTGTTCCTCACCTATCCTCACTTCTCTATGTATCTTTTCGTACTCTCACAAGTTACATATTTATACATAAATATGAATTTATTCCACTCCATAATTTCCTCCACGCAAAATTCAACTTAAAATCTAATTTAGATTTATCTTTTTTTGGACCCAACTAATTCCCGTTTATGTAATTCCTAATCCCTAGATTATCTACCTAATTCAACTCCACTCATATCCTTAATTATTTAAGGAATATTTACAATAATCCTCACATTTATAATTTCTCTCCTAATTTATTAAAAATGAGCAAATTAATTAAAAAAATAATTAAAATATCTCACCCCCTAATTACATAATTGAATAATGAAAATTTAGCTTTGATGCTCCTGCATCAGACTCCCCATGTAGAGAAGCTTCCATAGACTCCTGTCTATGAGGTTCTTCGCTTTTCTATAACAATGCGACAACCACTAGTCCTGATGACTTGCTCCCTCCAGGATTCCAAACTTTGTTCTGCCACTGGTCCTTTGAAGTATCAAATTGATTTGGTAACTCATCACCCACTCTGTCAATCGAATTCCATCGACTCCTCCAACACTTTGTTTTTCCAATTCCTCGGGGTAATACCTCTTTGTCGAATTCTTTCATCTCCAAATGAGCTAAATAATTAACTTCTTGTAATGAAGAATAATCAAGAACTCCTTCTTGATTACAACAATAGTCTTTAGTTGATTTTATAGCAACAACTTTCTTGTCCGATGTTGTACCTGCATCCACCAACAAACTGTTAGTTTTAAAAAGATAAGACCTTTCGGTCTCTTTTGATGCTTCAGGCATGAATCTCCCATCATCGACTTTCTGGACTTCAATAGATTCTGTTTTGAACTACTGGCTGCTTCCATCTTCATCCTGTTGGATTAATATTTCTGCATCCTTTTTGTCTCCATGGACACAACTCCCTTGCTATACGTGATGCTCAACTTCTCTAACTTCGAAATCATATCTATTAATGTCGCTTTCTGTACATACACTTACATCATTATCTAAAAAGTTATAACATTCATTCAACTCTATAAACATTTCATCTCTATCATGTATAGTAACTGTAATTTCTTTTGGATCAGGTTCTGCAAGCTTTACTTCTCCATCAGGTTCCTTATGCCATCGTTCCAAGAACTCGATTTCCCTATGAAATCTTTTTAGTACTTCGTCACAACCTTCATTCCAAACTTCATACTTCTTCTAGAAATCTTCCTGAGGATTCCTGGTTTCCATTCCATCACATTGTAAAATTCCTTCAGCAAATTCACCAAACAAATACATTTGTTTACCTCCTTGGAATATCTCTTTGGCATTTCTACTATGCTCCTACTCCATAACAGTTTCAACTTGTTGTCTCACACCAAAAAAGACTTCATTCATGATTTCTTCCTGCTGTAATAAATCAGTACCTTCCTTCTCTGAAAGGCATTCTCCACCAGACTTCTCCTCAAAAGTTTCCTTCATCTCTGTGACAGTTCCATCAGACTGTTCACCATCTTTCACACATCTTGCAAACATACATAAACTGTGAGATTTAAAATTCAAGGCTTCATAGCCTCATCTACTACTCTCATCAACACATCTTCAGATTCTGTTGAACTATCCCAATAGTTCATGACATCTTCCTCATTGATCTCTTCACCCAGAATTTCACCCTGTTCTGGACCATAAATGGAAACATCCATTTTTAACTCAGCCTCTTTGAGTTCTTCACACCTCATCATCTGCTCGAGCTTCCTCGGCTCTTCTGCCAATTGTATGTTTACTTGATTTTCCCTCTTTGCGTGTAGTCTCTGCCACTTTACCTTCTTTCTCATGGTCCAACCATGTGTCTGGTCTTTCACATTTTTCTGCAACAACTCCATTAACAATTCAAGGTGAATTGTTATCTCAACCTTCTCCTGTTTGTACTTTTCATCCGTCAACTGTTCACATATGCCACTTACCTTGGAATTTTCCTTCTTTTCTCTTTTGTTGTGGTCTTCATCAGATCTTCGGAAATGACTATCAACCGTCATCTTCCCCTCCTTTGTGGACTTCATCTGTTCACATGTGGATTTCATTCAATCCTCCTTTCAGCAATCCTTCACATTTGTTGTTCGTCAAAAAATGCAAGTTCTCCTCCTACGCTTGGCTTCTCTTGGTTCTTTGTCTTGGAACCAATCTCTGGCAACCCTCTTGCCTCACTTTGCTACAAACAACAATTTCAGTAATTCATGTGTTACAATGATCAACTCTTTGGGTGTTGGGATCTACCGATCATGCACTCCATTACATTCAGACTTTTTACTTTGCTTATGAATGTTTGACTTTAGACTTACACCCATTCTTCATCTTGGATGCAAATACTCAATCTTAACTCAAACTATCCAAACTTTCATTTAACTCTAACATATGTTTTGACTTCAAGCTTTGCCCCAATAATAATGATAGTGGATATTTTGACTTAATTCAAGTTATACAATCCTCCAACAAACATACACCCCTAATACATTTTTAGGATGTATCATCTTCACTCTCTTTCATACTTCATTCTTATGAAAAATCATCAGTTTTCCCTTATTATTTCACATGATATTGAATTCTTTAGTCGAAATGAAATTCAGGTTTTTCAAGATTTATTTTAAGGTTAAAATAAAATAAACCATTCAATCTTCAACGTTCAAAAATACCTTCCTGAATTATCATACCTCATGCTCCTGTTAAGGTTATTAATAAACCTTCTCTTTGCAATTTCAATTCTCTGGACTTCACTCTTCCATGCCGTCTTTGTCACTGTGAACATTCGCTTGCCTTTCATTGATGCATTTCAAACCCAAATATACTTCTTGGATGCAACTCCTTCTTTGCAGTCTTAGCTGCTTTATACTCACTATTTGCATACAAAATGTATTTCTCTTTTTATGCATTTTGTATGCAAATAGTGAGTATAAAGCAGCTAAGAATATTTTTATGCATTTTGCACAATTTGTATGCAGTGGCGGCCCTCTGAATCACTAGATCCCAAAAAAGTACAGGAGAAAATACTCAGAACTCCATTTTAATCAAATAATGACTCCTACAATTCTCCCAATAACGCTTTCTACAATAGCTTCTTCAAACAATGCGTGATCAACCAAACCCGTGTGCCTCTCCTAATAGCAGCAAACACATGACAACTCAACCTCTACCAAAAATCATTGAGGCTCTGATACCAAAATGATGCCAGGATACTGGGTTAAATAAAATCCTAGCATGTAAACCATGTGTGCTCCTATCAAAATTAAAATTCTTCATTAAAACCACAAATATGTTCAACTCAAAAATACACATGAAGGAAAGAGAGCCTGATAAATAAAATACTGATATAAAAACATAAAAACTCTTCAGCCAGATATTACAATGGCGGCCTCTTGGCTCTCGGCCCTTCAAACCATTCCTCCTACTCTCTGTATTCCTCACCTCTCCTCACTTATCTCTATGTCTTTTCATACTCTCAAAAGTTACATATTTATACATAAATATGAATTTATTCCACTCCATAATTTCCTCCACACAAATCTCAACTTAAAATCTAATTTAGATTTATCTTTTTTTGGACCCAACTAAGTCTCGTTTATGGAATTCCTAATCCCTAGATTATCTACCTAATTTAACTCCACTCATATCCTTAATTATTTAAGGAATATTTACAATAATCCTCACATTTATAATTTCTCTCCTAATTTATTAAAAAAGAGAAAATTAATTAATAAAATAATTAAAATATCTCACCCCCCTAATTACATAATTGAATAATGAAAATTTAGCTTTGATGCTCCTGCATCATCCTCCCCACCCAAGTTCAAATATCTGCTAGTGACATTATGAGAATTATTTTAATGGATTTGTGCCAATGGATATTGTTATATTGGGTTTTTTTCCTTTTGAACTATTAAGTGAGTATACTTGTGGGATACTCTGGTACCTGCAGCTTCACTTTAGATCTCAGTTTGAGAGGGAGGTTGATTTCTTTCTTCGAAAAAAAAAATTGATCCAATGTTTTCTAACAGAGCACCAACTCTATTTGTCTCGAATAATAATATGTTCCCTTTTCTTTGAAATACAATATTTAAATTCCTTATCTTATGTTTTGTGTGCACTGGATAATAATATGTTCCTTTCTAAAAAAATCTTTAAAATACGACATTTAAATTGCAATATCATAAATTGTTATGCAAGGTTTTTGTCCTCACAGAGTCAACATTGATCCTCATTTTCTCTTTCACACATATTTCTTTAGCAAAATTTATCTTTAAAACATATTCCTTTTAACATAACTTTATCATGCAAGGTGAAGCCTTGTAACAAAACTTCAAAGAGCATAGTTTCATACTAGACTTCCAATTACAAGAAATATCCAAAATTTTTAAATAATAGAAAAAGATTGCTGAATACAAGTGTATGGAAATTACAAAACTTAAACCACAAAATTAATTACACTCAAAATTATAAATACATGTTCATCATCTCATACTAAAGGTATGAAGGAACATCCTTAAATAACTTTGTTTTGAAAAAATCATGGATGGAAATGCCTAAATTAATATACTAGAAGATATGGCTTTCCAAGAATCAAGCTATATATCATTAGGTTTCTTTGTCTCCTAGACTAACAATAGGAAAAGTGCAGGTATTTATTCTTGACGCCATCTAGGTAACAAGTATGTAAGGAAAATTTTTAGCTTTGTTGAAATATGAGGAAAAATATTAGCTTGGAGGTCTTCTCGGGAAAAAATCCCTTTGGAAACCAAGAAAAAAATTCAATAAACCATTATGGAAAATTAGAATGGATGGATAAGAGTTCCAAGTGTGGATAGCGACAAAGACAAAATTCTATGTTTTCTTCAATGGAGCTTCAAAAGGAAAACTAAAGGTGCAAGGTGTCAGTGCAATGTCCTTTGGTCCTAACGCAAATAAAGATTCAATATTTGAGTTGGAATTAGAGGAAGCTACCAACAATTAATAAAAATCCCTAACTCTATATCAAGGCTTTAAGATTCCAAATATAATCAAATTTAGAAAACTAGTGGTGACAAGAGATTCAACACTCGTAATCAACAACACGCATCATCTCCCCAATCCAAATGATTACTTTTTATCTAGAAAAATAGCCATAATTAAAAAGTATATTTCAAGGTTTGAAGACACAAAATCCTATCGAGTCTTAATAGACCACAATTACATTGTTGATCATCTAGCCAATGGTGCATCTCAACACAACATTGGATTATTAAATAAAAATGAGAGACTTTTTCAAATTCTCACATTCCCTAATGTTTACATGGAAATTGAAGATATTCAATCATCATATAAATCAATCATGTAGTGAATAAAATAATTAGAAACCAAGCATTAATTCAAACAGATGAGCATATCCATTCATGTGCCTTGAATTAACCTCTCCTACTTTTTATTTGGTGTTGGGCTTGATTGTTATGGGTGTTAGTTATGACATGGTTTACATAGGTGGGATAATACTTATCTTGTTGATTCATCATAGTGTGGTTTGTTTTAGGGGAGGTGGTGCTCTCAAGAAATAAGGCACTCGAGATAACATTAGATCAATAATAGGGGATTACTCTATCGTAGGGTCTTTGTTAGTAATGGTTACCAATGTTTTGATAGTAATTATACCCCTAATTTCCCTCTCTCATGCAACAATTTGGGACAAAAAATGATGGAAGGGAATCACCCCAATTTTTTCCATGTTAAACTACAAAATTGAGGTGAATTTTGAGGTGTTGGGAGGTAATTAAAGGGTTTACTCAAATTTACATGATTAATACAAAAAATGAGGTATCCAATTGGAAGAAACACAAAAAATTAAGCATTCAAAGGTTGTGGAGATCATGAAAACACAAGGAAAGAAGATTAAAAAACCTAATTCTGAATGTGGAATGATGTACTAGTGGGTTTCAAAATTATTTGGGAGCTATTCTTATTAAAATATATTAATTGGGTGTTATGAGAAATAAACTAAGGCATATAATTTTGATATACTAATAGAGGAATACAATTTTTTTTCTCAAAAATAGTATAACATGCTTCTTTCTAAACCTAATCAGTTTCTTGGCTCAGTTGGTGTTGGTGTCCAAGTGTGAATGATATTATTCAACCCTTTCCGACATTAATTATCAATTCGGGATGCATTTGGTTATTGCAAAGCTAACATGCGAAATATATGTAGATGACAATTACACAATTCTATATCAATCATGAATTCAATAAACTATGAAACATAACAAACCACTATAACAATAATGAAATGATAACAACAATCAAATGTAAATATGACTAGATTCACATCATTAAGATTCACAACAATCACATTAAATTGTTACAGAAATAAAGGAAAGAAATGATAAAGTGAAGGAAACTAACACACACATGAATTCAACAGTGCCTGATCAGGAGAGCGGGCCCAACTCCCTGATCAGGGTTGTCATAAAATCACAAACTCAAGAGAAGATCAGAAATATAGATTTCATTTACTTGAAAAAAGTATGTTACAGATTCTCAATCCTCTCATCCACTAACCTCCTATCCGTAGCTCTGTAACCTCTCTTATAAAAATTATTACATTAACAATTCATGAAATTATGGCAGTTGTTTACCTACATTTACATAGTGGTTATGATAAACAAAATAGAATGAAAAAGATAGTAGATGGATACAACTAAAGTTGTTCCACCGCTGCAGTGTTGTCCCAAGATAGTGCTACCAGCTCGACTTCCCCAGAATTATGAACTTGGTCATCCAACCTCTGAATCTGCAAGAATATTGAAATTAGCAAGTCACTTTGGTAATAATCCCCACGAATATGCTTCATTGACTAAATAATACAGAAAGACATGACAAGAGGTATAACAATGCACTTTAGGACATAAATTGATTTTTAATGATACAAATGAGGAAGGAAAATATGATAAAAACGTAGGTAAAGATGTGCAATTTTAGCTCCCAACATCCCTCCCAAACTAGTATTTTTGCATTTCCTCATGCAGCTCGTTGCCTACGCAAGTCTTTATTAGAGCGGTTGTGATTAGCATGAAGCTGAGCAAGATCATATTTCCCAACCATTTATGTTCCTGGAGGTTTATACCCATCTCTCATGAGGACTTCCTTCCACCAATCATTATTTACATTGTATCCCAGAGTGTACTGATCTGCTCGCAGCCAGATAATAGGAAACTGGAACCTCAAACCCATCCACCAGACCACACAAGTGTGTATACAGGCAACATAACATGGCAACCTTTCTAATGCTCATGAAAAATTAGGAGCCCCAAAAGGTTCTCGTATCTTGGAAGCTGACGATGATAGAATCCACCTTTTCTGGAAGTTGTCCCGAGCCTCGTCTTGGCAAGTGACCACCTGTTTTTTACACAAATTAGTGCAACAATTATGGGTTGCCAATATCTATGCTTTACACCCCTTAAGCTTTAAAAAGGTTGCATGATTTTTGTAAATATTTGTAGACTAATCATTTTCCCTTTGAAGGACAAGTGGCTTAGTGGCTTGATTTTATTTAAATGTGTAAAAGGCTTTCTTCCATTTAACCTGATTGATTGTATAGGAAGTAAAGGCTCTTAATTGAACATCTCCCATAAATAGAATTGGATTGAATGTCTCATTCTTACTCAGGAAGAAATCGTGCATAAACAGTTCGCACATCAAGTGTTGATTCAAAACATCATGAATTATCACGATGTGAAAAAATTCTATAGGATCTTCTATCGTGTGGCTAACCTCATGACAAATAATTTCCAAACAAAATAAAATATATTTTTCATGAAGAAACATACCATATCTATGAGCAGGGTGTTGGAAAACCACTACCTGTTGTGCCTTCAGTATTCACACCTACTCTTACAAGTCCTTGATCTTCTTCTATTGTTTCTCCAGCTTTTTCTTCTCTCTGTCCATATGGTTTATGTAACCAGTGATGGTTTGCATATTCTATTTGTGAATCCTTTTCACTTCTTCATGGTGGGTCTTCAAAGTGGTTTTCCCTTGTTGGAGACAAGACGCAATAGCTTACTGCTTCTAAATTTTTGCGGCCAAAAATAATTCTCGGGCCTCAATTAAATACTTAATGTGCTCGGTTTGTGTAGCGACAGAATTTGTAGGATTATCCTCTATCTGAACTGCTGATCAGATGGCTCTGGCCCTAGATTTTACAGCCTTTTTCTTGTATATCCTTGCTTTCTTTTGTAAGTGCAGTACGCTTTTCTCAAATTATGATTTTCTATTTTTAATTGCATGACTTCATTAAATTTGAATTGGTACCTTTCTTTAAGAGGGGGTATCCTTTTTTCACATTTTTCAATGATTTCCTATTTGACAACGACTTCCTCTGCTGGTCCCTTAGCTGGTGTGGGGTTTGGTGGATTACTATCAACAGACATGTAGACCAACTCCTCCTTTACCCTAACTTCTTTGATTTGTTCCTTAATTTTCGGAGTGACCCCTTCGTTTCCTTCCTCAGGTATTTTTACCTCTTCATTTCCTTATTCAAGCCTTATGACCTCTTCATTTCCCTTTTCTATCTCTGGAATCACTGTGGTCGGCATGTAGTTTCCTCGAAATCCTTCCCTTGCATCTGTTATGCCACAACGCCATCTCCTAATTGTCTAAGAATTATTTTTGACCTTTGCGATTCAGTCTCAGAAATATTATTTTCTTTTGGTGGCCCTAGAGGGGTGGCATTGGTTATTACTTCCTCGACATGCTCTCTGGTCGGCACTAGTTATTATGTGTTAGTGCCGACCCTTATGCTTTCAGTTTGTCTTGTTTGTGTGCCAGCGAGTACTATAAACTGAATATCCGTATCAACCACTATACCCAATATCGTTCCAACAAATTCTAAAATTGGGGGAATAGCTTATTCTTCCACCAAGCGCTGATGGGAACAAAATTTCTTTTCCCCTTTTGGTAAAGTTGCAGGAAACGGGGGATGAGGAACATCTTATTCAATATTCCCCCTGACTATTGCTTCGGATTCTCCCTTTTCATCCCCCTTGTTCACTGATTGAACCATGCTTCCTTCCAAATTTTCTCCTTGTCCAGCAAACAACATTGGTTCTTGTGGAGAAATTTCAACTGGAGGGCTTGTTTCTTCAACAGATTCCTTATTATTTTGATCTAGTGACGGTGGTTCTTGTGTGACATCACCACTTGAAATTCTTTCTTCAGGTCCCAAATTTGCTTGGACAGGTGGTGTTGGTTCTTTTGTAATAGCACCACTTTCATATTCCCTTGTGGACTCCTTATATATTTTAACGGGTGGTGTTGGTTCTTGTATAACAACACCACCTATTGATCCTATGACTAGTGGTGAACCTCCCTGTGAATTTTCAGTTGACGCCGGTTCTTGTGGAATAGCGTCGAATACATTTTCTATCTCCATTTCTTATATTCCCACTAAACTGACAGGCGATGTTGTTTCTTCTAGAGCAGGATTGATTATGGTTTCTTTTGTTTCCATTGCCTCCATTCCTACTGAGATGACAAGTGATGCTGGTTCTTGTGGAGCAGAATCAACTGTCGCCTCTTCTGTTTCCATTGCCTCTATTCCTACTGAACCAACAGGCAATGCTGGTTCTTGTGGAGAAGCATCTATTGTGGTCTCTTCTATTTCCATTTCTTCTCCTTCGTCCTCCTGCCTTGAAGATATCATAGCCTCAAGTTATTCTTCCAATAATTCAAAGAATTGTGACCAAGGAACAAGGGTTTGGGCAAGAGCATGCATTACCAATAACCATACCAAATCATGATTTATGAGGACTGCTAATACATGTCGACAATAGTGGGCAGATTGTGCCATCAGCTGAAGACTCTTCCATAGGAAGAAAGGCATGTCCAACGAATGGAATTGTGTCTGCCGAAACCAAAGGTGTGCTAGAAGCTTGAAGTGGTATATGATAAGAGTATCAGTTCTCCCTTTGTATGTTATGTACCTTATCAAAAAAAATTCCACCTTGCCCCATGGATATGGCAAAGACTTACGATCATATCCCCTTCCCTTCTGAATTGTTCTTTCCCTGGCCTGTAAAAACAATTCTGGGTATTGTAGAAAAGAGGATTTCTGAGGGAACCATTTATGCCCTTGCTGTGGCAATCCATTGACGATCGAGATGGCTTCCTTCGTGACAAAAATATCCAAACCCACACTCTGGAGTGATTTCCCTCCAAGTTTAACACAAATTCGGTTGTGATAGTTTCGTCAAATCCTTGCAATATGTCAAAGTACACATCCCAACCTGCGTCTAAAAATATTTTCCATACATCTGCATTGCTACAAGCCAGAGTTATATTATCTGCTTCATGTCTTATATCTAGTCCACCCATTTTGTGATAGCCTAGTAACAGCACTTTGGAGTAGCAGAGGACCGTTAGGGGAGAGTATCGACAAGTAATCCTTGCGGTGACGGAATGATAGAAAATGGAGTGTGATAATATTGAAATACGAAAAGTAATTTTTTGGGAAATGGGAAAAATCATGGTAGATTATGGTAATGATGGAGGATAATTATGGTAAATATTCTGTAGAGTTGGAAAGTACTGTTTAACTAACGTAAACATATTTATCTCAAGTCCCGATGCATATTAATAATTGTGCGGGATAGGGTAAGGGTCTTGGAGTGTACATATTGGCACAAGTTCTGATGATGACATAAGAAAATCATTATTACAATTTAATTATCTTGTTGTTTTAGTTATGACAATACCTCCCACCAGCTAAGGGATAACCATCCATGGTCATCTCAATTTCATGTCAAAAGAATTATTAATCAAATCCACAAAATTCGATCGGGGACATACCTGGCGACTTACCTAGGTGGAGTAACTGCCTCAAAGGAGTAACCGCATTGATGGAGTAACCGTATCGAAGGAGTAACATAATCTAAGGAGTAACAACACTGGGTACTTAGAAAAATTTTACAGAGTTACAACACTAGAGGAGTAACAACATCAAAGGAGTAACAACATTGAAGGAGAAACAACACCGAGTACTTAGAAAAATTTTCTAGAGTAACAACACCAAAGAGTAACAACGTCGGAGGAGTAACAACGCTAAAGAAGTAACAACACCAAGTACTTAGAAAAAATTTACGAAGTAACAAAATTGGAGGAGTAACAAAATCAGAGGAGTAACAACACTGGGTACTTAGAAAAAAATCACCACCCATATGAGTAGCAACATCAGAGTAACAACACCAGGTACTTAAAAATATTCCACCACCCAGAGGAGTAATAGCATCGGAGTAACAACACCGTGTTCTTAGAAAAATTTCAATCTCTATAGAATTGCACACCAGTGATAGTACCTACAACAAAAAAATTGAGTAGTAACAATATTTTATTTGTATATATTATTATATATGGTTTTTTTTTTCATTAGAGGATGCAAATGAGGAATTCTCTGCACTAACAAATTTAAACTATATTTATTAGAGAGATGTTTAATGAAGGCATCCTTAGAATTTGGGCAGTGATACAATCTGAGACGATGTCCATTTACTACGAAAGAAGCATGTGTATCGTCAATTGTGACAAGTCTGACAGTTCTATTATCAAACACCATATCAACTTCATAAGGTCACATCCATTGAGAACATAACTTTCCTTTAAAATCCTTAAAGTAGGAATCATAGAGTAATTCCCAATACCCTCTATGAAACACCTTATTCTTGATAAATTTATCATGCCATTTTGTTCTCTATTACTGGATTGCAGTAGTTTTTTGGACAACCATTAAACGAATTTCATGCAGCTCATTTAGTTGTTCTAGTCGGTGTTTATGGGCTTATGAAATATTTGTTCCTATTTCAAGAGTTTTTCTCAGTTTGTTAATCTCCAATTCTACTGGAAATAGTGGGGATTTTCCATAGACAATCTCAAATGGTAAAAACCATTTTGTATTTCGTCATGTTTTTATGTATTCCTAGAGAGCTTCAGGAATTTTTTTAGCCCAATCTCGGTGATTTCTTGCCACGGTCTTTGTGAGAATATTTTATAATACCTTGTTCGTGATTTCCACTTGACCATTCTCCTGAGGATGGTATGGAGATGTCACCCTATGCTTGATTCCATAATTTTTCATAATCATTTCTATCATATGTGATGTGAATTGCGCTCCCCCATCTGAAACTATCTCTCTTGGAGCAACATATAGAGAAAAAATATCTTCGAATAATAATTCTGAAACAACATGTTCCGTTGCTTTCACAACAGCCTTGGCCTCTACCCACTTTTTTACGTAATTTGTGCAGACCAAAATATGAACTTTCTGATGTGAAGATGGATTGAAAGGGCCGACAAAATCAATAGCCCATTTTTCAAAGGGCTGAAGTACTACTTGGGGTTGTAACGAAATTTCATCTGATTGACTAGGCTGACCCATCCGCTAGCAGCTATCAAATCTTCGGACATAATCTCTCTCATCCTCGAAAATGTAGGGCCAACAATATCCCATATATAAAACCTTGTCTGTCTATTTATCTGCAAAGCGTCATGCACATGGACCATCATGACCAACCTTTGGGACATCACAGATGTCATCTTCTCCTACACAACGTTGGATTAGCTAGTCGAGCCCTGTATGAAAAAGATATCCTGCTATCCAAGAATAACGGGCATTATGATGAATAATATTATGTTGTTCCCTGTACGAAAAATGATGAAGCACCTTCCCTATGGAAATATAATTAAAAATATCTTCATACCATAGAGTATGAGTAGAAATTGCAAAAATATGTTCATTCGGAAAACTATCCTCTATAGGTGTACCTTCTGTTAGGGTCCCATAAATTATAGAATCTCAAGGTGATTGAGTATTTTTTTCTCAGATATTTTACATTGTAAATAATTTTCAATATGAAAATGATTTCCAAAAATATATATAAAAGAAAATGAAAATATGGTATATCTAAAATCAAATGAATAAAGACAAAAAGACAAAAATAAAGAAAAGTTGAAAAAGAATAAAAATAAAATCAAAACCCCACAAAAGAAAAAATAGAAAATAACACTGAAAGTGTTGCAAATTCAAATTCCACTATTGATAGATTAGTTTTATTTATGTCAACATCAAATAAGGTTGTGTGCAACCTGTTTAAAAACTGCCACAATGACTAGACATTTCTTCAAATCATACAGCTTAAGCATGATTGAACACTTGTGATTTTTTGTCAATTAGGCTAGAGAATAAAGATTTTCCAAACAATTTAATCTTGGTAAATCAGTAGTTAGGTAGAAAATAAAATTGATTCAACTTCTTAATATGAATCAATAGGAGGAAGAAGTGATTGAGTAGATTAGATTTTTCATTTAAAAAAAAAGAGATATGAGTTTGCTAGCCTAAATGCACCCCTAGAACAAAGAAGTAAAAAATGTTAGTATAGCAAATGAATAAAATTTAATCGGTAGGTAGAATTGTTTTGGGGCTTTGAAAAGGATTAAAATGGTTTACCCTAAGTTCTGTTTCAAAATGTATTTTGTGCATAACAAGGAAAAGTGACAAAATCACTTTATCCTAACTCATAAAACATTGGGCGCATAAAACAAATATCAAGACATTTCCTATATATCCAAATTTTTCACTTTAATCCAATTCACTGCTACCCAATAACCCATTATATCACTTGATGTTTAAATCCCTTGCATCTACCTGCCATCCATCTCACCTGTCTCCCGATCTACGGCCCACATTTACCTTCGTCCCCCCCCCACATGAGCTTTACTGCTAGGGGGGCTCCGAAAAAAGTTGTTTCATGCTTTGGTCCCATAAGTATGTGGTGGATTCTCCTCTATTCGCACCCCCCTCCACTCATACCACTTACCACTCGATACCCCCCCTCGAAAACTACCATTCCCCCTAATACTAAAATCGCTTGCCTATATGTTATACTCGCTAGTTTCGCTGCACCAACTCATTTATCTGTTTTCAATCACATCCATTCCCATGATAATGAATCCATTAGCACATTCAATTAAACTAATGACCATTAAATTACCGGATCCGCACCATTTCAATGGAAAATCACAATTGGTTATAAAATCATGCACTATAACTATTTTTACCTTTATTGTACTCAATTCTCTGTGAATTCTATTGTTTTACAGGTTTAAAAAGCTTCAGTTCGACTCAATAATTTTTCTTCGGCCAAATTAGTTGTGTTTACCATTGCCTCCTTCGACCAATTCCAGATCTCTACACATTCCTAGTAAACCTGTTCCATTCTAATTCCTTTGAATTCGTCTGAAACAATTCAAAATGCATCCTAAAAAGAAAAACCAGGAGGAGCCATTTAATCCTTTAATCCACCCTCCTATAGATTTATACCATAACCCCCTAGCTGACATAGATTACAAGATTAATGAAACTCGGTGTGAATTCGAATTGTTTGAGATGTATTGTTGGTTAGAAGATAAGTATATAAATAAATCTGATGATCTTGGACTCTGGGAGTCCAATTTTCCTCACTATATATTCCCCCACACTTACAGCGCCCCTAAGTTCATCCAAAGATGTCAAGACTGCTATATACCCAGTCAAAGAGCCATCATTTCCCCCACTGGTGAAATTATTTTCACCATCACTGCACAATCAATCAATCAGATGATGCAAGCCCCCTCTGTGGAAAATAACACCCCTTTCTCCCTAGAATCCCTTAAATGAGTTATACCATAAACTATATTTTTCCAAAAGGGCTAAAACCTTTGACCTTTTCCTAGCTGACGACACTCAAATACCAAAGAAAAACCCTCCATACCCTTCCTCCATCTTCCCTGACAGAGAAAATAAAATTATAACAGTCATTGCATACCTCCTTGGCTACTATTCTGACCAATGGATAGATGAACCCATTATAGGCTTCCTCTCCATGTTTTCCACAGACTCTAAGCCATTTATCATCTTTAATTTTAGCCAATTCCTAGCAGACGACATTCATGATCATTTTGTTAAATTTTAGACAGAATAAGTGTTCAAATACTCCTTTGTTTTAGTGTACATGTTTTTGTATTATCCGGCATATAGGTTTAAGTTTGCTATGCAGAAACTAGATGAAGATGGAAATCATCAGTCAATCATCTTCTGGACCACATTGGTAATGAAAGAGCGGAAAGAAAATTCGTACAAAAAGTTCATTGAAATGTTTGTACATCCAGCTATGAGCATTGTGAGAAGTACAACTGAACCAAGAGTAAATGAATATATAAAAAGGATTCTGCACTTATCAGATCAAACCAAGACAGGAGACTGGTACTTGTACCAAAATTACATAGAGCTGAGAGTATACGACTGTGATCTTGCTCCTTACAAGCTCCCAAAATTCCTTCCAATGAGGATTTTTTCTCTGGGGTACATTAGACAGATGTTGAATGCTAATGAAGTCCACTTTGTATCAACAAAGAAGAAGTCTCAGTTTAGGATTAAAACACTATTTGGGTCATTCATTTGTAACAACAGGTCAGCAGGTGAGGAAGCAAACAAGATATTAAAAGAAATGAACTTCAACCTAAGCTTGACCTGGTCCTATGATTCTCTGGGAATCATTTCAAAGCTAAGGGTAGAAAACAATACTACTTATTACATGCACACCCATAGGCCAAAGATAGAGAAGTACATGAACCAGTTGGAATGGGTTGAGAACACTTTGCAGGAAGTTGAGGAGCAGCTAGTTTTGACATCAACATCACAAACTCCTGTCCCACAGGAAAAAGCAGGGAAAAGGCAAAGAGAAGAAGACTCACCCTCAGTGACTCACACTACATGCAAGGAGTACAAAATAATGTACAGAAAAAAGGACCAAATTGAATCCTAAAGCTAATATATAAAAATATTTAGAACATGAAGTTGTTGTAGTCACTAAGGAGACACCTTCTTCTTCTCAAGTTGGTGGCCAATCCACCATTTCTCCTACAACTTATTTAGCTTCACATGAATAGCAACAGGCTATCCAGAAAACTAAGGTTTTCCAAGGGGAGAAAGAGAAGACATTCTTTGACACATTCAGAGAAATAAATTGAAGAATTAAATATTTAAGAACAACACCTATAGTCAATTCTGGAAGCAAACTTCTAGTTCTCAAAGTAGGTTGTTGTCAGCATTTGATTCTAACAAAAGGTAAAATGCAAATGGCCTTTCTTGAGGCACAAATTTCACAGCCAAAGTCAACAGCTGATTATAAGAAGGCATCATTCAAGTTCGACATAAAAGACATTCATCCCTTTGATCATGCACAAGAAAACAAGTGAAATGATCTCCTCTAATTTTACTAACACATCAATGAATCTCTCTAAGTTGAAGTTTTCTTTGGCCAACATCCAATTACAGTTAAAAATGGATAAAATATCTTCTCTGGCTAAGGATACAAGGATTAAATCCTTAGAATACTTGGTAGTTAAAACAGGATATGATCCCTCTAATATGAAGGCTGCAAATTAGATAATAAAAAAGAAGAATGCCGACATAGTAGCATTAAGAAAATAGTTGAAGTTGTCAGCTACAAACGATCCTCTCACCAAGGAAATTGAAGAGACAAAAACCCAGAAGACTGATATGATGAAGCTCATTATGGAGAAAAATGCACAGATAAGACAAATGGAGACAGAAATGGAAAATATGATCAAAGAAAATGAGCAAGCTATAAAACTATCCATGGTTCCTTTGGATGATGTAACTCTTACAACCATCCCTACAGCTACAGCCTCTACTAAACAAATAGCAGATGGTGCAGACCAGTTGACAAATGCAGTGGAAAATTTGTCTATTCAGACAGAGGAAATCAAGAAACTACAGGATCAAGTCAAAGTGTTGTAAGACCAAAGATCAAGGAGAAATGCTTCTCATTCAGCAAAAGCACAAAGATCTTAGAAATTGATAGAGAGATTGAAGAATTTAGAGAGAGAATCAACAATTGGAAAAAACTTGGCCCAAGTTAAGGAAATCATATGGGCAGATATCATGAATTCCATTAATGATATCTAGCCCTGCATCTAGATTATTTTTGAACAAAATGAGTGCATTAAAAAGGCCAATGATGCTATCACAGATATCAAGAAGGAGCTCAGGCATATTCCTACTATAGAAAATAACATTATCAAGTTCCTAAACTCAAAAAACAGATACGAGCTATATGACTTTGGAGTAGATGATAGGACATAAACTATCTTAGAAGTGAAGAGGATTCTTACCAAGAAGAATCTGGTTGTTCAGCTGGAAGAGAAGTGCCACAGCTTGGAGATAGCAGTCAAGGGTCTACCTTCTTTGTTTGCTATTAATGATAATTTGATAGCTCATGAAGACCATGTGAAGAAATTAAAATAAATATCCAGGGACAACACAAAATTCTCCAACATCAAAGGCAATATGACAGGGAGAGAATTTTTGGAAGCAATCAGTAATGACTTTTTCATTCAACATGAGGTAAATCACATCTTTGTGGTAAAGCCCAATTTTCCCAGATATATTGAAATTGATGAGATTTACTGAAAGGTAATCAAATTGACTATCCCAGATGAATATCGATGGGATAAAATATGTGAGCTACAGGAGTAAAAATTAATTGAGAACAGTCAGCTTCGTTCAGTGCATCAGCCAGCGCAACCCATAAATAGGTTCATTTAGCGCATCAGCTAGCGCAACCCATAAATAGGTTCATTCAACAACTGTTTCCTCTAAAACAATGCCAATGTTCCAGATAATCTCCACCGAGCCTATTATTTTGTCACAGTTAGAGTTTATTTTTCAATTTTTTATTAATAATACACTGTCAGTTGAGAAAGCGTTGATGTAATCATTTTTGTAAAATTAGTATAAATACTTCGTTGTTCGAAGTATTATGGGTTGATTATTGAGTATATTTTTCCTACTGAGCATTGTAATTTTCAAGTTTGTTGGAGCATCAATAATACAAGGACTTATTACATGATTCATTTGGTGTATTCACTGGTGAAGTTTTTTTTCTATAATTATGTTATCTCACTGTTTTTCCTTTCTATGTGAATATGAAATTTCTTAATTGTATAACAGAAACTGTGATGAATAGGATATGTTAATTAGAACACCTTATTATGGATGTTTGAAATTTACATGTTTTCTACTGAAGTCAGATTGAAGAATACTTAATTTCTTTTCAATCTTTACTGAATTTCACTTTTCTTCCACTTTCATAATTCACTTCAAATCTTAAAAGGTCCAGTTAATGCAACCTAGCTTGCCCTGTGATAACTCTTTCAAATATTGATGCAAAACCAATTATATTTTTTTTTACTCCATAGCCCAATGGTAATATAACCATTTAATCAACCAAACAATCAAGCACAATCATAACTAGCCTAAAATTTATTAAAAACAAAGTTAAATTTTACAAAGAGATCCCTCTCTAAAGCTGGTAGGGCTAGATCCCAGCTTCCAAAGTGATTTTGATGTTGTCCTCTGTGTTTATTCTCACAATCACGTAAATTATAGAACGATAACATACTGACGGCCATACTAGGGAACAAATTGAAAATATTGAATTTTCTTCGAATTCATAACCCTAGTTGAAAAAGTGTATGATAGGAATATTTCGAGAGATTGTTTCCTTTTATTTTTTGTAAATAAGTGTGTGTGTGCCTTAGTTTTCAGTTATGGATCCCAAAAGAGCTTACACTAGATCTCATCATGATCCAAATCCTACAATTATTGTTGATGACCTTGAAAAAATGTTGAGAAGAAAAAGCATAGTAGAGATCCAAGGAAGTATTAGCCCTCCCCATAGAGAAAATTCACTCCCAAAAGACTTTGTTACTCTACAAGACATTGAGTTCGACTTACCTTTTGAAAAAAGTATTTAGAACTAAGTCAGTAAATTGGGTAGATCAAATAATGGTAGACCAAGCTACATTAAGACATCATTCTTTTGAAGCACAGACTGCCCCTCTTGATATAGGCCTTTATATTATTCATGATTTTGATAAATTGCAAGGTTTAGTTTCAGGTCTTGACCTTTCTATTCAGAAATATATAGAACTCACTTCCCTGACTTCTTTTGTATAATCATCCACCTCATCACAATCTGTGCATCCTAGATCAGCTAGTCCTACCCCTTTTGTAGTTTCCACTACTATTCCAGTAGGTTTTCATCAAGCTACTCAAACCCCATCTTCTCCCCAACATTCATCCATAATTCAACCTTCATCCTCACGAAAACCTCAACCTTCAGTTCAGCTTCCACCTCTGATTCGTCCTGCACATTTCATCTAGCAACCTTCTTTGATCAATCCCCATAGTGTTCATCCTCATATCCCTATAATGGAAGCTAGATATGCTCCCCTTGTTCTTCAAGCTCCTTTGACAAACATGCCACAAGACTATCAGATAAGGAATCCACAATTTGATGGAATTGGACCTATCTGTGCCCAAAAACATGTAGATAAGATGAATGATAGTTTTGACCTTAGGATATTGATGAGGAAAAAGCAAAAATGAGGTTATTTTCACAAAGTCTCCCCAGAGAGGTTAGGAAATGGTTTAAATATTTTCCTACTTATAGCATAAATGATCTCCATGCATTCCATCAGACATTCCTTAATAGGTGGGAAATTAAAAAGAACCCTCTTCAGATTTTATCTAAGTATGAAAGCATTAGGAGGGCACCAGCGGAAAGTGTTCACGACTATTGCACTAGATTTAATAGTGTATACAATGCAATTCCTGCCAACATTAAACCACCACAAGTTTTTGCCTTAATTAAATTCCCATATGGATTTGAGGCAGACATGTCTTAATAGCTTAGAAAAATAAATCCATCAACATTAGAAGAAATTAAAAGGGATGCAGTGAGTGTAGAAGAAAATTTGTTAGAAAAGAGGGCTAGAATTAGAACTGAAAGGAGAGTGACCATGAAAGAAGAACCCTCAACTTCTTCTTCTAATGCCAAAATTGATTCATTAGTCAGAACAATAGAAAGAATGATGGAAAAGATTAATCTAAATGAAAGGGTTTCTCCTAGAGAAAATAAGCCTGCACCTCAAAATCGTAATAAAAAACTTAGAATAAATCATCCCCAAATTAAGAAAAGGGAACAAAGGGGCCTTGATCAACAAATTAGACCTCCATTTTAGGAGAATTATGCTTATGATCATGGGGAAATAGTATAAGAGGTAGAAGAGAACCAAATCAATTTGATGGGTATTAATGATAATGAATTTTTTTTTCTTACTCAAGAAGAACAAGAGTTTTTTCAAATTTCCCAAACTAAACTTGATTCAGAAGAATTAGATGATTACAAGTAGGGATTTGAAAATGCTATTATGGAATTCCATAGGCAATATAATCTTAGGAGTAAGAAAACCTATGATACCCCAAACAAAAAGAATTTTGAAAATCCTGTCAAGAAAACTTCTGATATCGTTGTGAAGAAAACCTGAGATAATTATGCCAAGAGATATATTGATAGTTCTGGAAAAAATATAGTAGACATTCCGGCCAAAAATATAGTTGAGAATATTTCCAAAACTACTCAAACTGATATACCAACCACCAGTCACCAAAATGAACCTATATCAAAATAAATTGTTGATAAATCTAATTTTCTGAACTTAAATAAGTTTCAAACATCATTCAACATTGTAAATGAATTAGCAAAACTAAAAATTCCCATTCCCTTAATAGAGTTAATGAAAAAAAATTTGTACAAAACTTAGGTTATGAAGGCTTCAAACATAGGGGAAAACACTGACATTTTCAATTTGAATGATGATCAACCAAAACTCTTATTTGGACCAGAGGTTGATGGTAAACCACAGGAA
Organism: Pinus albicaulis; assembly: GCA_034641835.2. Lineage (NCBI taxonomy): Eukaryota > Viridiplantae > Streptophyta > Pinopsida > Pinales > Pinaceae > Pinus > Pinus albicaulis. The sequence goes on along the minus strand of CM076582.1, from coordinate 853,913,707 downwards.
GAAGGAGTTCCTCCATTCTATGTTAGCCTCAACATTCATGATAACATTCTCCATAATGCTATGTTAGATTCAGGTGTTGCACACAATTTGATGCCCAAAGCAGTTATGGAGAAGCTTTACCTTGACATTACTAGGCCTTATAAAGATTTATATTCATTTGATTCCAGCAAAGTAAGATGTCTAGGTCTCATTAAAGATCTATCTATAAATTTAGCTCAGATCCCAGCTAAGAGTCTAGTAAGGGATACAGTGGTTGCAGATATACCCCCTAAGTATGGCATGTTGTTGTCACACTCATGGGGAGAAAAATTGCAATTGACCGTACAAATGGACATGACTTATGCTACCATACCAATGTTTTTTCGACAGAGAAGACTATATAGGGAAACTTCAATTAAATTCATGGTGAGTAGTGAGGATAAACCACATAAATATCCCCTTTACTATGTCCACTCAGATTTAGACTCTTTCATTCTTTATAATGATGGAGATATCAATACTTAGGCTTGATCAGGAGATCAAGTCATATGCTCAAAAATGAAAGTGCTCAAAACAGGTCCAAACCTGAGCGACTGGAAAGGTCTCGTCGTTGTGATTCTGGCGCCATAAACGGTTCGAAAAACCAATGTCGTATGAGGAACATATCGCGTTCTATTCGTTTTCCCAAACAACAAAAATTTGGTGACTGGATGCCAAGTCAGCTTGCAGGTACAGTCAACGAAATATTCTGGGAATATTCCATTTTCTTCAGAGCCAGTGTGGTGGTGCTACGTGGCACATTATGGGCCGTTGATTTATTAAGTTACGGTGATGAATCTAAGCTGTTGGATGTGTTTGTAGGTGGAAAAATGATTGAGTGACATGTGGCAAGCCCATAGGCCACCATGTGTCCTCACAACAATGGTGTAAAATTATATGGAGTTCAGGGGAGTTGACCACCCGACCTCCCATACGCCAAGCCCGTGTGCTACCACTCCAGCTGTGCCATGGTTCTTACCCTTATACTTCTTCACATTTATTTGAAGTTTAATGTTCTCAGTGGTGATGGCTTGGGAGGCCAGCCCCCCTATCAGATGACCATTCGCCTGAAACCGTGACCCACACACTAACCATGGTGTCCAATGAAACCGGTGGCAATTTTTTTGCGACTGTTCACATGGCGAGGATTGACATTAAACGCGACGGTTTCAAAATTTGGAACATTGCATACTCTAGGTTCCAACCTCATCCGGCGGGAATTGTTGCAAACGTGATCACATGCAGAAGTTTAGTGCGATGGTTATGGTGGCGGGTTATGGAACCCGTAACTCCCGGTTCCAAACTCAAATGGCGGGGTTTTTAAATTGTTAACGGAGTATTCGGCGGGGTGGCATGTGACCACCCGCCACTCACTATTTAATGCTAACCTTATCTGCCCACCTAATTTGGAACGTGCCCCCAAATTTGGGGTAAAATTTTAATTTATCTGTAGTTAAACTGACATTCTCCATATTTAGTGGAGCTTTTCTAGATGACATTGGGAAAAATGCATTGGGAGGTCAATTTTCGACCAATTTTGGTGCAACAAGAGTCTACCTAGACTAATTTGAGCATTATGGAGCCATTGGTGCAGAGAAAAAAGCCATTAGAGGCCTTCAAACATATGTAATTTACAATTTTGAGCATAATGACAAAGAGGGACATGCCATTGGGAGCTGGACTAGCAGATGTAGCCCAGGAGGGGTGAACTGCTTCATCATGCCTACTGTGTAAAACTTATGTGTGAATGTTTTTCTCTGTTATGTACTGTTTCTCAGTGTTTTTAAGGCTTATTTACATGCTTAAAGTTCACTAATTCATCAATATTTCATGGTTAAATCTCTCATTCCTTAAGAAAACTCGTGAAGACAAATTGTACATGTTTATTTTACTGAAAGGACACTTAGCACATTAGAACTAATACACTCCTTTCAGATCAAGGCTACCAATGCAGAAAATGATATTTGTGAAACACATGAAAATAAAACACAAATAATTGAACAAAACACTAAACTTGAACCTATTTGGAACATGAGTTTTGATGGATCTTGCAGTAGAGAGGGTTCTGGAGCAGGAGTGTGGGTCTCAAACACAGGTAACAACCATGCTGAAGGTCATTCATATAAGTTAAATTTTCAATGTACCAATAACATAGCAGAGTATGAAGCACTTCTGTTAGGATTGAAATTGTTAAAAAGATTAGGTACTAAGAGAATTTCCATTCATGAAGATTATGAATTAATTATAAAGCAGATTAAAAGGAAATACTCTGCAAAGCATCCCAGACTAAGAGCATACAGAAATGTTGTGCTTGATTTTATAGAAACTTTTATAGAATATGATCTTGCTTCTATTCCTAGAAATCATAATATCCTTGCAAATGGTCTGGCTTTTTTAGCCAGCGCATGTAAAATGCCTCACCCCATTCGAAAATATATAGTGGAAGTGAAACATCGACCAGTTGTACCAAATAATATGAGGTACTGGCAAGTGTTTGGAAATGAAAAAAAAAATGAAAACTTTGTGCAGTCTAAGGATGAATATGAATAAAATAGCATAGATTTAGAGTGTGAAGTAGAAAATCAAATAGTTGTACATATTAATGTAGGAAAACAATTTGATGATTCAGATGTAAAGATTCATGTAGATGAAGTTATAAATAAATTAGAATTTCATGAAATAGATCCACAAAAAGAAGAATTTGAAATACTTCAACTAAAGGATAACGTTCTACCTAGAGGTTTGGTTCCTCTAGAAGAATTATTTGATTTCAACGATATAGCTAAAAATCCAAAGATAAAGCCCACAGGGGCAGATGTAGAAGAGTATAATATAGGTAGTGAAAAGGATCCTAAAATGATAAAATTTTCAAAATCACTGCCTGCTGATCAAAAACAAAAACACATAGCTTTATTCAAAGAATTCATTGATGTCTTTTCCTGGAGCTATGAGGATCTCAAAGCATATGACACTAGTATTGAAGCTATATTAAAAATCAATCACCCTAGAAATATTAAGGAGCTTCAATCATTTATTGGCAAGATTAATTTCCTAAGGAGATTCATTCCTAACCTTGCAAAAATTCTCAAAAATATGACATATATGCTGAAAAAGGATTCAAAAATTAGATGGATTATTGAGGCTAGACAATCCTTTAATCTAGTTAAACAAGCATTGACAAAAGCACCAGTTTTGATTAGTCCAGATTTTACTAAATATTTCATTATATTTTCTTTTGCCTTTGAACATATTGTTGCAGTCGTTTTTTTGTAGAAAAATAATGAGGGATTTGAACAACCCATTTCATTTTTCTGTAAGGTTTTAAGAGATGCATCTTTGAAATATAGCATAATGGAAAAAAAAGCCTTTGCAATGATTAAAGCAATTAAATATTGTAGAGTGTATAGCTTGCATTTCCATATAATTTCTTATGTACCAAATTTAGTGGTCAAGGATATTTTAACACGAAATGGACCTGATGGTAAAAGAGGTAAATGGATTGTTTTCATTCTTGAGTATGACTTAGAAATCAAACCCACCAATTTTATCAAAGGACAAGGACTGACCAAATTGATGGTTGAGTCAAATTTCCATGCATTGGATATCAACTTTGTTGTTGCATTAGATGATCAAGAGGAACAAGAAACTCCACAGATTGATGAAGCATTTTTGAACTCACCCTCATATGCAGACCTTTTATATGTTTTATTCAATTTAAATGCTCCTCCTAGTTAAAAAAAAACAAAGGCAGGGTTTCTAAAGTTAAAAGCAGTAAAGTTTTACATCATAGATAATTTTTTATGCTGGAAAGATGTTGGTGGTATTTTACTTAAGTGCTTATTGAAGGATGATGCAGAAAGAACCAGCAGGAGTTCCATGAAGGTGATTGCAGTGGACATCTATATTGGAAAACCACTGTGAACAAAATCCTTAGGGTTTGTTTTTACTGGCCTACCCTTTTCCCTGATATTCACAAAAAAGTAACCTCATGCCATAAATGCAAAATATTTGAAGGAAAAATAAATCATTTACCCCTACCATTAAAGCCTATATCTGTTGAAAGCCCTTTCCAACAATGGGGACTAGATTTCATTGGTGAAATTCATCCACCTTCCTTTGCCCAGCATAAGTGGATTCTCACAGCCACTGATTACTTTACTAAATGGATTGAAGCCACACCTTCCAAATTAGCCATTGATGATGTCATCATTAAATTCCTTGAAACCAATATCCTTTCTAGATTTGGATGTCCTAGTAAACTTATTACTGATAATGTTGGAGCCTTTAAATCTAAGAAAATGATTGAATTCTGCAGTAAATATAATATTAATTTGGGACATTCAACTGCTTATTACCCTTAGGGTAATGGGTTGGTTGAATCCTCAAATAAGAGTTTGGTTAATATCATTAAAAAAAAATTATAAGACAAAAAAAATTCATGGCACAACAAGTTAATTAATGCACTTTGAGCTGACATATTAACTACAAAGAAGTCAATTGGCATGTCACCAGACCAATTGGTTTATGGGATGAATGTTTTTTTTCCACCTTCTTTGTGAGTTCCAGTGATGAAGATAATTCAAGAATTGCAGGTTGAGCCAAATGACACAAAGAGGAGGATTAATCATACTATTCAGTTGCAGCAGTTGGGGGAAGAAGTTTATAATAAAACTCAACTCATCCAAGAAAATGTCAAAAATATTTTTGACAGGAGAGCTAAAGTTGATGATTTTAATTTGGGTGATAGAATTTGAAGTGGAGTTCCAAAAGAGAAGACAAAGGCAAACATGGGAAGTTTGAAAATCTTTGGAAGGGACCTTACATCATTTCTACTTTCAGAGGACACAATGCATTCTTTCTCAAAGACCTAGATGGAGCAAAAATGCCTGGTGGGCCTGTCGATGGAAGGATGCTGATGCATTACTTTTATTATCATAAAGATCTTTCTTATATCACACCATTGTAAAAATCATAGTCTTTATTATTTTGATTGGGTAACTAGTTGATTGAATTTTAAGCCCGCAGAGAAGGCCCTAAGCTTTGATTGATATGTTACCATAAGTATTCCAACAGAAAAAGAAATCATATGTAGACATTGCTGAAATGAAGACACTCAAGGCTACTGATCATGAGTTCCTAACACTTCACATGGAGAAGTGTCATCCCCAACTGAAGCCACTGTTAGGGTCCTATAAATTATACGATCTCAAGGTGATTGAGTACTTTTGTCTCAAAGATTTTACATTGTAAATAATTTTCAATATGCAAACGATTTCCAAAAAAATATATAAAATAAAATGAAAATAGGGTATATCTAAAAAAAATGAATAAATACAAAAAGCTAAAAGGAAAGAAAATTTGAAAAAGAATAAAAAGAAAATCAGAACCCTACAAAAGAAAAAATAGAAAATAACACTGGAAGTGCTGCAAATTCAAATGCCACTATAGATAGATTAGTTTTCTTTATGTCAACATCAAATAAGGTTGTGTGCAACTTGTTTAAAAAATGCCAGAATGACTAGACATTTTTTCAAATCATACAGCTTAATCATGATCGAAAATTTATGAATTTTTGTCAATTAGGCTAGAGAATAAATATTTTCCAAACAATTTAATCTTGGTAAATCAGTTGTTGGGTATAAAAAAAAATTGATTCAATTGCTTAATTTTAATAAATAGGAGGAATAAGTGATATAGTAGATTAGATTTTTCATTAAAAAAAAGAGATATGGGTTTGCTAGCCTAAACGCACCCCTAGAAAAAAGAAGTAAAAAATGTTAGTCTAGCAAAAGAATAAAATTTAATGGGTAGGTAGAAGTGTTTTGGGGCTTTTAAAAGGATTAAAATGGTTGGTCCTAAGTTCTATTTCAAAATTTATTTTGTGCATAACAAGGAAAAGTGACAAAATCACTTTATCCTAACTTTTAAAACATTGGGCGCATAAACAAAATATCGAGACATTTCCTATATATCCAAAGTTTTCACTTTAATCCAATGTACTGCTACCCGACAACCCATCACATCACTTGATGTTGAAATCCCTTGCATCTACCCACTATCCATCTCACTCGCCTCCCGATCTATGGCCTACATTTGCCTTCGCCCCTCCCCCTCTCCATCTGAGCTTTATCGCCGGGGGGGTGCGGTCTCGAAAAAATTGGTTTCATGCTTTGGGCCCACAAGTACATGGTGAATTATCTTCTATTCACACCCCACTCTGCTTATACCACTTACCACTCGATACCCCCCCCCCCCCCCAAAACTACCATTCCCCATAATACTGAAACCGCTTACCTGTCGGTTATACCCGCCAGTCCCATTGCACTAGCCCATATATTTGTTTCCAATCACATCCATTCCCGCGGTAATGAATCTGTTAGCACATTCAATTAAACTAATTACCGTTAAATTAAAGGATTCGTGCCATTTCAACGGAGAATCACAATTGTTTATAAAATCATGCACTGTAACCCTTTTGACCTTAACTGTACTCAATTCTTTTTGAATTATATTGTTTGACAGGTTTACAGATCTCTAGTTTGACTCATTAATTTTTCTCTGAACAAAGCATTTTCTTTTACCATTGCCTCCTTCGACCAATTCCAAAGCTCTGCACATTCTTGGTAAACCTGATCCATTATAATTCCTTTGAATTCCTCTAAAACAATTAAAAATGACTCCTAATAGGAAAAACCAGGAGGAGCCATTTAATCCTTGATCCACCCTCCTATAGATTTAGACCATGCCCCCCTAGCTGATAGATATTTCAAGATTAATGAAACTCTGTGTGAATTCGAATTGTTTGAGAAGTATTGTTGGTTATAATATAAGTATATATATATAAATATAATGATATTGGACTCTAGGAGTCCAATTTTCCTCACTATACCTTCCCCCACAGTTACAGTGCCCCTGAGTTCATCTGGAGATGTCAAACCTACTATATACCCAATCAGAGAGCCATCTTTTCCCCCAATGGTAAAATTCTTTTCACCGTCACTGCAAAATCAATCAACCAGATGATGCAAGCCCCATTTGTCGAAAATAGAACCCCTTTCTACCTAGAATCCCTTAATGAGTTATACCAGAAAATAGATTTTTCCAAAAGGGCTAAAACCTTTGACCTTTTCCTAGCTGAAGACACTCAAATGCCAAAAAAAAACCCTCCATACCCTTCCTCCATCTTCCTTGATAGATAAAAGTAAATTATAACAGTCATTGCATGCCTTATTGGCTACTATTATGACCAATGGATAGATGAACCCATTATAGGATTCCTCTCCACCTTTTCCATAGACTCTAAGCCATCTATCAGCTTCAATTTCAGCCAATTCCTGGCAGACAACATCCATGATCATTTTGTTAAATTTCAAACAGAATAAGTGTTCAAATACTCCTATATTTTAGTGTACATGTTTGTGTATTATCAGGCAGATAGGTTTAAGTTTGCTATGCATAAACTGGATGAAGATGGAAATCAGAAGTCATTCATTTTCAGGACCACATTGGTAATGAAAGAGCAGAAAGAATATCCATACAAACAGTTCATTGAAATGTTTGTACATCTAGCTATGACCATTCTGAGCAGTACAGTTGAACCAAGAGTAAATGAAGACATAAAAAGGATTATGCACTTATCATATCAAACCAAGACAGGATTCTGGTACTTGTACCAAAATTAAATAGAGCTGAGAGTATATGGTTGTGAGCTTACTCCTTACAAGCTCCCAAAATTCCTCCCAATGAGGATTTTTGCTCTGGAGTACATTAGACAGATGTTGAATGCTGGTGAAATCCACTTTGTATCAGCAAAGAAGAAGTCCCAGTTTAGGATTAAAACACATATTGGGCCATTCATTTGTAATATTAGGTCATCAGGTGAGGAAGAAGACAAGATATTGAAAGAAATGAACTTCAGCCTAACCTTTACCTGGCCCTATGATCCTATGGGAAGAATTTCAAAGATAAAGGTAGAAAACAGGATTACTCCTTACATAACCACCCATAGGCTAGAGATAGAGAAGTACATGAATCAATTGGTATCGGATGAGAACACTTTGTAGGAAGCTGAGGAGCAGCTAGTTTCGACATCAACATCACAGACTCCTATCCCACAGGAAAAAGCAGGGAAAAGGCAAAGATAAGAAGATTCACCTTCAGTGACTCACACTAAAAGAAAAGTGTTCAAAATAATGTACAGAAAAAGGACCAAACTGAATCCTAAAGCTAATACAGACATAGATTCGGAACATGAAATTGTTGTAGTCACTAAGGAGACGCCCTCTTCTTCTCAATTTGGTGGCCAATCCACCATTTCTCCTACAACTTCTTCAGCTTCACATGACCAACAACAGGTGATCTAGACAACTAAGGTTGTCCAAGGGAAGAAAGAGAAGACCGTCTTTGATCCATTCAGAGAAATAAAATTGAAGAATGAAATATTGACTAGCAACACATATAGTCAATTCTGGAAGTAGACTTCCAGTTCTCAAAGTAGGTTGTTGTCAGCATTTGATTCTGAGAAAGGTAAAATGTAGATGGCCTTTCTTGAGGCACAGATTTCACAGCCAAGTCAGCAGTTGATTACAGGAAGACGTCATTCGAGTTCAACATAAAAGACATGCATCCTGTTGTCGACAATTATTGTCTACCCTAGAGACAGCCTAGAGTTGCTATAGACCAGTGCCTAGGACATCTTAACATAGCAAGGAGCTCATAATATAGCTTGGGTTGTCAATCCAAAAGCTCTCTTACTATCTCTTGCAAAACAAGGAAATTATTTTAAATGGAACCAAACTCTCTCAGAAGCTGATACAAGGATAAGAATAATGTAGGAACAACATACAAAACTCCAATACAAAAGCATCAGACAGTTAAGAGACAGCTTACTGCAAAGAGGGCCAGTTCAAATAATATGCCACAGAAATCAAATATCAGAAAGTGGATGCAGTGAAGAAACATGAAGAAGATACTAGTTAGCATGAGGCTGATACCTAGATACACAACAAAACCACATATGGGCTTATCCAACTAAGAATCCATACATGACAATGGCATTTTAAAAGCACCCTCCTCAAGTAACTAATATAGCAGAAAATATGGATGAAATGAACATGGAATAGTATATCATGACTAGGCCTATTTAAAGTGCTTGACTAATCCAAGTATGGGCACCAATTGGGATGAATCCTTACTTAAGAATAGTGAGCCACTCGCATTCTAGAACATGATACATGAAGATAAATAGCATGAAATGAGATATTATATTAACACATAAGAAAAGATTACATACTGTGGGATACCAAAGACCAGAATCCTCATTACAGTTATAACTCCTCCTCACTGAGACCCTACGGGCTCTGAGCCTTTACACAAAAGCTTTACAAGATGTATACAAAGCCTTTCCTTTGCACGGTTCTTGAGTAAATGGGAGCCCTTACAATGTCTTTCTTTCTTGGCTTTTATAGGAAAGACAAAAAAACTCTAAAGAATGAGGTAGGTAATGTACATTCAATTGAGTAAAACTCATTAATGGATCTGAGAAAAACCCGCCTATGTTGTTTGACGGTCTTTGAGCGGTGCAAGCTCTGGCCTTTGCTTCATGGAATAAATGTTGAGGATGAAAATCTCCTCATAAACAAGACATAAAGAATAAAATGTACAAATATTCTTCGTACTTGTTGGAAGAGAAAAATCTCTTTGCAATAAAACCTTTAGGTTGCTTGTTTTCAATGCATGGTACATGTGCGTGGTACTTTCGGCCCTCTATTCTTGGATTAAAATGCCAGATATTTAATGCAGGGCGAGGCATTTCTCGATCTTTCACTGATTTTCGTAGGTTGCCCCATTAATATTTCTTGCTGTGTAATCTTTCCCTCTGCAGGCGTGTTTAGGGTTCAATGGATTTTATCTATATTTCCATTAATGAGGTCATGTCAAAACAACTACCCTCAGCTTCCCCTCTAAATTTCTTCCTCGGAAACTGTCGAGGGCGGTGCTCTTGACTTCTACGAACAAAGCAGTGAATCATGATGATTCTTCTACCGCGGAAAACCTGCAAAACCACAAACCAGTTAAGGAAAACCAGACTGGGGTGGAGATGAAGACGATGGTGACGTCGAAGTCATGGCCATATGGAAAGAACATGCAGGGTGGCGAAGAAAATACAGTGGAGATATTGATAAACGGACGGAATGTAGGTTTTCCACGTAAAACACAACGTATGAACAAAAATTGATGAATAAGAATGCAATATATACATATACAGATGGCGGGGATGATAACACAATGGGTACGCGGGGTGATGACACATAGGCATACACAAAGCTAGAAGGAACAAATGACGTGGCGGAGGACGGAGTCAAACGGGGAGAATGCGAGTGATTATGGGCCACACGATCACTGAATGAGATCGACGGTTCTAAGTGCATCGTGGAGCAACAAAATGGTGGACCAGGGGCGTAATGGGCATGGGTTAAAACGCGTGCAGCTCTAAAGAATAACCACCGTTGGATGGAGGGCGCAGGATCGGATGACCACAATACATTCTGCTGCCCGACCTTTGACCAAACTTTAATGCGCGAAATGGGCAGTATGGGAGTCATACATAAGGACACTTGTCAATCGGTGTATGGAATCGTTGGGCCTTTGAGGAAAACCGCCAGCCTGGGGTAAGCGGTGTGGAATGAAACCACCGGTTTCTGAGCGGGCGCGGGGACCACCACGGGAAACAGTTCCGCTCCGTCGATTGGTTTTTGATCGGACGGCGGAGATGAACTACGGGGGGCCAAGGTGTACGGGCACGAGACTTTTGGAGCGACCCCCCGTAGTGAATGGCAGTCATTAGATTAAGTCTTCACCCATCCCGAGGAGTCAACTACAGGGGCGCCAAGGTTTGACCCTACGGATAGAGTAAAGCCCCCGCAGGGGAAACGCTTCAGTCACGACGTCGGGTCACATGGAGAGAAAAAGGCGCGGGGCTGAGATCTCAGGGGCTAGGCTCGGTAAATTTTCAATTATGGATTTGAGCCTTTGGGTAAGGTATTTTTTAGGCGGAAAGAGCAACGATAGGCAGAATATGACTGTTTTCGGCCACATAAGGAGATTTTAAAGGATTCATGCAGGTCTGAAGGCTAGAAATTTGAATGGAAGGGTTAATATGTACAACATCGGCTCCATCTGGGGACGGCATGTTCATCCTTGGACATGTCGAGAACCTGCAGACCATCTGATCATTTTGTGCGAATTCTGCTCTTCGACGCCTCTAGTTTTCATTTTATAATTCATCAGCACACGCACATTATTAAAAGAATGATGAAACAAAAAAGAAAACTAATGTACAATATAATGCACCAGGTTGTCTTTGCCTCCTGGGTCCCATACTTCATTCCTGTAGGCTCTCAGCCGTGGATGCTTAGTTTGACATTGATTTCTGACCTGCCTTACAACCAATTCGGAATCTCCCAGGACTTTTAAATTCTTTATATTCATATTCTTAGCTGTTTGCAGTCCCAATAACAGTGCTTCATATTCGGCCACATTGTTAGTAGCCTCATACTCCAATTTAAAAGACAATGGCACCCACTTTCCTGTAGGAGAGATTAATAACACTCCAGCTCCATTACCTTCCTTTGAATTTGCTCCATCAAAATGTAATGTCCAAATTTCTGATTCCTGGTCTTCTGAAGGCTGCTCAGCTTGGATTTGACCGAAGGGGGGCTCATGGGCATAATTTTGATTTTCTTCTAACATTAAACACGAGAAATCTCCCTCTTTGTTATAAACTGGGGAATTCTCTGAGCAGTCAGCCTTGGTTACCATTTTAACAAATCTAGTCTCCCTGTATAACCTCCTCTCTTGGCCTCCAAAGACTGGGACGGTAGCATATGTTAAGTCCATTTTGAGTGACCCGCCAATTTTTGTACTCCAGGACCTTGACAGCAACATGCCAAAGCGGGCTGGGATATTAGCAACCACAATGTCCATTACTACACTTTTTGCTGGAATTAGGGCCAGATTGACCACTAAGTCTTTAATCATCCCCAAACATTTAACTCTTTTGGAATCAAATGAGTATAGGTCTTTATATGGTCGTGTAATTTGCAGTCCTAGTTGTTCCATGACAGACAGAGGCATAAGATTATGGGAAGCCCCAGAATCTAGCATGCAGTTGTGTAACAGCAGGTCATGAATAACTAGAGATACATAAAAAGGAGGAGTAGAAGGATCTACTTCCTCAACATGTGGGCCGAAGACTACCATGGGTCTTTCTTCTTGAATGTTTAAACTATCAGGCACAATTGATATTTCAGGAGGGAGCATAAAAGAAGTAACTTGAGACTGATATGCAGGTTGTTTTAGCAGCTCGGTCATGGGGACTGGAATTTTAATTTTCTCAAGTTCTTTTTGCAAACTAAAAGCAGGAGGGGGATTTTCTATCACAACTTTTGACTCTTTATTTTCAGCTGAAAATTTAATTTCTTTTGACACAGATTCATCATTAGGAGGACTGACTACTTTTGAAGAAGAAGGAATCTGATCATTAGGTTGCAAGGGAGTATTTAGAGGACTCTTACCTTTTTCTGTGTTTCTCTTTGTTGCCGATTCCTTCTGAGTAGATACCTCCTTCTGAGGTGGCTCCTCTTCTTGATCTTGAGTTCGGGTCCTCTTCCTTGAAGATCTGAGATCATATTTTATATTGAATTGTGCTTGCATGAAATCAGCAAATTGTTTACAATAATGATCAATATCTGCTTCTTCTTCTTCTTGCAAAGGGCACTCTATTTCATCATTATTTTAAAAAGCAAGATTTGAATCTTCTAATTGATAAGCAACATCTTCAGTGGAGTCACCTGCTAGACCTTCCAGGTACAATGGGTGTGGTACTTGATCTGGTTTCTCTTTTGCTTCTCTTGGAAATATCTGCAGTGGTGGTCTTTTATACTAAGGATTGTATCCTCTGTTTGGAGCATTATAAAAATTCTTGGGGGCTGAATTCTTAGCCTCCAATTCAAGTTTAACCATATTCTTAATCATCTTGCTTATTTCATCCATGTTATCTGAATCCTTCTCCTGATTAGAGGAAGAAACCTCTTCTTTACCTCTCCTCCTAGTATCTTGTTCAACTTTCCCCTTTGATTTCCCAGTGGAGGCAAAGTTCGCTTCCAATTCAAGAGCATCTGACTGAGCATCATCTAGGGTGGCAGGCTTTCTCTCCCTGAGGGAGAAACCGAAATCTGAGTCAAAGGCTGCAATGAAAACAAATTTTGCAGCGTTCTGATGAGGCTTCATATCTACAGGGAGATTTAGATATAACTTATTAAATCTCTTAATAAAATCCGACACCACTTCATTGTGTTTCTTCTTCAGAGTATTAAACTCAGTAAGACATTGTCCATGATCTTTCTTTTCTCCCCATTTCCTAAGAAAAGTATTCTCCATTTCATCCCAAGTGGTTACTGAACGATTTCCCAATGTCTTGAACCATTTTCTGGCTTCATCATCCAAAGATTGCACAAACAATCTTAAGACCACATCCAAATGTTCTACATTTAAGTTTTCTGCAAAAGAGCAGAAAGCCTCAAGATGTTTCTGAGCATCAATTTCATTTTCACCATTAAATCTGGGCAATATCTTCAAATAATCCTGCGGCATATCATTAAGCACTTGTGGCAAGGCCAAGGGAGCATATTTGTTCAATAGGAAAGCAGGAACATTAGCCATTGGAGGAGGTGGGGGTTGTGCAATGATCTGATGTACAAATGGAGGAAGGGGAGGAGGAGGAAGTGGAGTATGTATAACAATGGTAATAAATTGCACAGAAGCCTGAGGTGTAGATGGGAATAGTTCACGGTTAACAGCAGCTACTTCTGTGACTTCTTTAACTTCTTCAGCCTCAGGGGTAGGATGAGGGTTATCTTTGGTTCTAGCACTTCCCCTAGGTGGGCTATCTGAGTAATATTCGGGATTTTCCTCAGTGGAGTTGGGAATTTCCACTGGGATTTCTTGAGAAGAAGAGGATGGATGATCTTCTACAGAATATTCAGGGACTTCAGCACGGGATGATTGTCTTTCTTTCCAACTTCTTCTATGAATAATCTTCTCTGGGTCAGATACAGAGGATGTCTTTAACTTAGCAGTATCTGACCTCAGATGTGACTTTCGAGGAGCCATGACTACCAATAGATTTATAAAATAAACAACAGTGGAGTCGCCAAGGTGAGAGATACGCAACTCTTCAACTCTCTGTGCTCACCTGATTAGAGAGCGAATATGATTTGTCGAGGCCCGGGGAAACTGATATTCTCAAATTCGTCCTCGACAACGGCGCCAGAAAGATGTTGTCGACAATTATTTTCTACCCTAGAGATAGCCTATAGTTTCTATAGACCAGTGCCTAGGACATCTTAACATAGCAAGGAGCTCATTATATAGCTTGGGTTGTCAATCCAAAAGCTCTCTTAATATCTCTTGCAAAACAAGGAAATTAGTTTAAATGGAACCAAACTCTCTCAGAAGCTGATACAAGGATAAGAATAATGTAGGAACAGCATGCAAAACTCCAATACAAAAGCATCAGACAGTTAAGAGACAACTTACTGCAAAGAGGGCCAGTTCAAATAATATGCCACAGAAATCAAATATCAGAAAGTGGATGCGGTGAAGAAACATGAAGAAGATACTAGTTAGCATGAGGCTGATACCCAGATACACAACAAAACCACATATGGGCTTATCCAACTAAGAATCCATACATGACAATGGCGTTTTAAAAGCACCCTCCTCAAGTAACTAATATAGCAGAATATATGGATGAAATGAACATGGAACAGTGTATCATGACTAGGCCTATTTAGCCGCTTGACTGATCCAAGTATAGGCTTTTAACTAAGATGTGGTCCTTACTTAAGACCAGTGAGCCACTCGCATTCTAGAACATGATACAAGAAGATAAATGTAATGGAATGAGATTTTATATTAACACATAAGAAAATATTACATACTGTGGGATACCAAAGACCAGAATCCTCATTACAATTATAACTCCTCCTCACTGAGACCCTATGGGCTCTAAGCCTTTACACAAAAGCTTTACAAGATGTATACAAGAAATTCTCACTGCACAATTTGCTGATAGAAATCTGGAACCCTTACAATGTCTTTCTTCTTGATTTTTATAGGAAAGACCGAAAACTCTAGAGAATGAGGTAGGTAATGTACATTGAATTGACTCATTAAAACAAATTGACGAGAAAAACCCACGCCTATCTTTGTTTGTGGTCTTGAAGCCAGTGCAGTACTGCTCTTGCTTCCATGAAATAAATGCTGAAGATGAAAGTCTCCTTATAATCAAGACATAAAGAATAAAATATACAAATGTTATGTACTTGGATGGAGGAGGGAAATCTGCTACAATAAAACCTTGAGGTTGCTTGCTTTTGTGCATGGTACTTTCGGCCCTCTAATCTTGAATTAAAATGCCAGATATTTAATGCAGGGCGAGGCATTTCTCGATCTTTCACTGATTTTCGTAGGCTGCCCCATTAATATTTCTTGCTGTGTAATCTTTCCCTCTGCAGGCGTATTTAGGGTTCAATGGATTTTATCTATATTTCCATTAATGAGGTCATGTCAAAACAAATACCCTCGGCTTCCCTCCTAAATTTCTTCCACGGAAACTGTCGAGGGCTGTGCTCTTGACTTCTGCGAACAAAGTAGTGAATCATGATGATTTTTCTACCGCGAAAAACCTGCAAAACCACAAACCAGTTAAGGAAAACCAGACAGGGATGGAGATGAAGACGATGGTGATGTCGAAGACATGGCCATATGGCAAGAACATGTAGGGTGGCGGAGAAAATACAGTGGATATATTGATAAACAGACGGAATGTAGGTTTTCCACGTAAAACACAACGTATGAACAAAAATTGATGAATAAGAATGCAATATATACATATACAGATGGCGGGGATGATAATACAATGGGTACGCGGGGTGATGAAACATAGGCGTACACAAAGCTAGAAGGAACAAATGACGTGGCAGAGGACAGAGTCAAACGGGGAGAATGCGAGTGATTATGAGCCACACGATCATTGAATGAGATCGACGGTTCTAAGTGCATCGTGGAGCAACAAAATGGTGGACCAGGGGCGTAATGGGCATGGGTTAAAATGCATGCAGCTCTGGAGCATAACCACCGTTGGATGGAGGGCGCAGGATCGAATGACCACAATACATTCCGCTACCCGACCTTTGACCAAACTTTAATGCACGAAATGGGCGGTATGGGAGTCGTACATAAGGACACTTGTCAATCGGCGTATGGAATCGCTGGGCCTTTGAGTAAAACTGCCAGCCTGGGGTAAGCGGTGCGGAATGAGACCACCGGTTTTTGAGCGGGTGCAGGGACCACCACGGGAAACAGTTCCACTCCGTCGATTGGTTTTTGACCGGACAACGGAGATGAACTACGGGGGGCCAAGGTGTACAGACACGAGACTTTTGGAGCGACCCCCCATAGTGAATGGTAGCCGTTAGATTAAGTCTTCACCCATCTCGAGGAGTCAACTACGGGGGCACCAAGGTTTGACCCTACGGATAGAGTAAAGCCCCCGCAGGGGAAACGCTTCGGTCACGACGTCGGGTCACATGGAGAGAAAAAGGCGTGGGGCTGAGATCTTAGGGGCTAGGCCCGGTAAATTTTTAATTATGGATTTGAGCCTTTGGGTAAGGTATTTTTTAGGCGAAAAGAGCAACGATAGGCAGAATATGACTGTTTTCGGCCACATAAGGAGATTTTAAAGCATTCATGCAGGTCTGAAGGCTAGAAACTTGAATGGAAGGGTTAATATGTACAACAGCAGGCAAAGCAGAAGGAGTGGTGAGCTGGGATGAGGGTGAATTGTGGCACAGGAGATTGGGCCATCTTCACCATGGTGCTTTGAAAATTTTGCAACAGATTTCTACCGGGCTTCCCAAGGGTACACTTGCGTAGTCAGATCAGTGCAAGGGATGTACTTTGGGAAAATTTGTGAAGACCACTTTTCATGAGAAGGATAGTCGTGCCTCGACGATCCTTGAGAGAATTCACATAGACGTGGGTGGACCTTTCTCGGTTGCTTCAACAACAAAGCACAGGTATTATGTGATATATGTTGATGACTTTTCTTGTAAGTGCTGGATCTTCTTCATGCAGAAGAAGAGCGATACATACTCAAAGTTCTGTGAGTTCAAGGCACTGGTTGAGAAAGAGTCGGGGAAGCAGGTAAAAGCTCTAAGGAGCGATAATGGTGGTGAATACATCTCTGGCAAATTCAAAGACTTCTGTAGCAAAGAAGGAATTCGAAGAGAACTCATAGCGCCTCATAACCCATAGCAGAATGGGGTCGCGGAGAGAAAGAACAGAACGATCGTGGGTGCTGCAAGGGATATGTTTCATGATCAGGGCCTTCCCATACACTTGTGGGTTGACGCATGCAACACTGCGGTTTATGTGCAAAACCGTTGTCCTCATAGAGTACTTGGCATGAGTACACTCGAAGAGGCGTTTTCCGGTAAGAAGCCTGATATTTCTCATTTGAAGATTTTTGGCTCACCTGTTTACATTCATGTGACAAAGGATGCCAGGAAGAAGCTGGAGCTGACCGCAGAGGTTGGGATATTTGTGGGGTACACAGAAACACCCCACAATTATCGTGTGTATTTTCCAGACAGTCGAATGACTATCGTGCAACGGGATATCGAATTTCATGAGGAGAAAGCCATGAAGTTGTCGCTTGAGAGGGAGCTACACTTGCATGGAGAGGAGGAGCTATTTGTTCCTAAAGATGAGCCTCAAGATGTGGATCAACCACAAGAGGAGGTTCATGGAGTGGAAGAAACCACTCATGCAGCGCCAAACATCAGAGGGCAGAAGCGCACTACAGAAGCTGAGTGACTGAATCTTGATGCAGCGCAGAATGTAGGAGCTCCTACATCACAGTGCAGACAGATATAGTCACCTAACCAATTTACTGGATACATGGCTCTGATGAGCAAGTGTATCGTGACGGAGCCATCCTCTTTCGAGGAAGTTGTGGAGGATCCCGCATGGGTAGATGCCATGGTGGAAGAGTATGATTCGAGCAGCCTGAAGGATTCGAAATCTTCAGCAGCGAGTTGCATGTGTGCAGGCTCAAAATAGCGTTGTATGGGCTGAAACAAGCACCTCGTGCTTGGTACACACAGATAGACAGTTATTTCACCGGACTTGATTTCGCCAAGAGTGAGGCGAATCCTAACCTATACCAGATTATGATGGAGGGTAAGATTTTGATAATTGTGCTTTATGTAGATGATTTAATACTAACAGGTGATGAACTGTTGATACACTCATGCAAGGCAGATCTTGCAAAGGAGTTCGAGATGAAGGACTTGGGTCTCCTTCATTATTTCTTGGGATTGGAAATTTGGCAGCGGAAAGGTGAACTGTTTGTGTCTCAAGGCAAGTATGCCCAGGAGATACTGGAGAAGTTTCACATGCAAGGTTGCAAGCCTATCGAAACTCCTCTTCTTGGTGGTTGGAGGAAAGAGGATGCTACATCGGCAGAGGTAGTGGATGCCACTATTTATCCACAATTGGTTGGTTCGCTCATGTATTTAGTTAATACACGACCGAACATATGCTATGTTGTGAACCAGCTTTCACAAGCGATGGTGAAGCCTACCAAGCTCTTTTGGAAGGCAGGCAAGCATGTCCTGAGGTATCTAAGGGGCACATTTGGGTATGAATTGTGGTACAAATAGTCGGATGAGTTGAAGCTGCATGGCTTCACAGATGCAGATTGGGCAAGAAGCCCAACGGAAAAAAAGAGCACATCTGGAGGGATTTTCAGTATCAGATCTACAACAGTTTCTTGGTATAGTAGGAAACAAAGATTCGTGGCACTCAGTTCAGCGGAGGCCGAGTACATGGCAGCAAGTTTGGCTGCATGCGAGGCTATATGGATGAGGAAGATCCTGGTCAATTTGTTCGGTTCTCACTTAGATCCTATTGTGATATATTGTGATAATCAAAGTTGCATTAAACTCTCGGTTAATCCAGTATTTCATGATAGATCTAAACATATTTACATCTGGTACCATCAAATTAGAGATTGTGTGCAGTGGAAGATCATGTTGCTTTCTTAAATTCCTATGGAGGATCAAGATGCAGATACTCTGACGAAGGCGCTCACCAGGAGAAAATTTGAATACCATAGAGACAGGATTGGGGTGGCAGATAATCCCTATTTTGTTGAGAGGGAGTTTTGAGATTCAACAAGATGATGATCTTAGTGAAAAGAGTCGCCTTCACTAAGTGGGCCAGCAGGCTATTTTTGGCGCAACGTCTATTTTTAGACTATGTCTATTTTTAGACATGTCGATCATATTCTATGAGTTGCAGGATGCTATTTGTGGATGGTTGGTCAAGTTGGAAAAAATAGATGGACTTCTATTTTTAGACATATTGGGCGGGGTCTATTTTTAGATTGCCAGTCTAAAAATAGATATGTCGAATATTATTAGCTCTTAATAATATTTGGACTCTAAACATTATCTTATTCTCTTGGAGCACTTCAGTTAAGTGCACAGATGTGGCACAATAGCTGATAGAAGGAATTACGCTATTCCTGAGGGTTTACTGGAGCTATTGCATGGAGCACTTCAGTTAGAATTCATGTGATAGAGTTTGGTGGAGTTGGAGAAGTAGTTGGTGGAGTTGTATTTATTTTAACTCAGTTAGACTCAGTTGAGCTAGTTGTATCTAGTCTAACTGATTGATACACTAGTGAGAGTGGAGTGAATTAGTTAGTTAATTAATTCACAAATAATAACTCATTAATCAACTGAAGAATACATCAGTTAACTACAGTGCATGGCAGTTTGAGTGGAGACCAGTGGAGAGATAAGTGAAAGAGCAAGTGTGACTATCAGTTGTGACCATAATGATGCATTGATTGCATCCAACACTCAGTGGAGATGCCAATGAGGATTGCGTGAGCAAGGCTGGAGCAATTCGAACTCATTCAGAGCCATTCTTCAGCAGGGATTACACAGTAGAGGCAGGCTAGCAGGTGGCAAAGATTGGTGCATGGATTTGCAAGATCGGGCCTGATTAGTGCGTAGCGGTTGTATTGTACTGAGAGCTTTATATGACCAGCTTTGTATGAGGATTGTTACATGATTTCTATGACATATATTATATACAAATAGTTGGGGTTTTCAGCTTCAGGCTTTCCCGTTAAACAACTGTGTTAATGTGTGTGAATTTTTATTTTTTCATGTGTGCATTGCAATCTTGATTTAATTTCCACAAATGATCAATGGTGGAATAGATTCTGTATTTTGCATGAAATTAAAATAGTGTGAGATCAGGAGAATCTTGGACATATAACACATAAGTTATATAATTTCGACAATCTTCATCTCTCCCTTGTCAACCCCCCTATTTCTCCACCTCTATCATATGTCTCTGTTATTCCCTCCCAAATATATATATATATATATATATATATATATATATATATATATATATATATATATATAATCCAATTTTAAGGTCACACCCAAACCAGACATCAAATTGGTGTATGAGACCCCCTTGTTTATGGGACAAGGGACCCACCTTCGCACAACGAATTGACTGTTAAGTCTACAAAGGTATAAATACTCTACCCCCTCTGTTTTTTAACTCGTGACCTCTTAGGAGGAAACACACGCTCTTAACTT
Source organism: Pinus albicaulis (assembly GCA_034641835.2). Taxonomy (NCBI): domain Eukaryota; kingdom Viridiplantae; phylum Streptophyta; class Pinopsida; order Pinales; family Pinaceae; genus Pinus; species Pinus albicaulis. The sequence continues at coordinate 853,892,936 of CM076582.1, read as the reverse complement.
AAATTTTATAATATTAATATTTAAGTATTGAGGAGTTTCCGCAGTGCATTATATTAGATATCATTATTTTGGGATTCAACTGCATTAAGAGAGTCATTCAACTATGACCATTTCCATGAGAGGTAGTCGTACCTGACTAATTTCTCGTGATTTTTGAATGGTCCACTTAACACTCATTGCATTGGGTGATGCTCACAGGGGTGAAGAAGTGGGACTGAAACTAATGAAATGAATCACATAGCGTCAATCATAACTTCCAGGGACTACCTCTCATGGAAATGGTCAGAGTTGAATGACTTTCTTAACGCAATTGAATCCCAAAATAATGATATCTAATATTAATATTATAATATTATAATATGAATATTAGATTTAATAATAATAATAATAACCTTAACATTGATATTTTAATATTAATGTTAGGGTTAATAATATTAGGTATTTGGCTTCTGTGATCCATAAAATGTGTATACAAACTTTTGGTGAAAATCACATATATTAAAATTTTGTCGACGCGTTTCGAACCAGCCAAGACAAGATGAGAAATTTGATCAAGAAACCTATTTAAATAGATAAGACAAGCATCAACTAGATGTTGTAAAATAGCCGCTAGTTTGACTAAAATAAGGAATTCAATTATATTTTATCATATTTTAATATATTTTAATCTTAATTTTATTATATTTAAATCTTAATTTAAAGTACTAAAATGTTAAATTATATTAAAAAGTATTATATAAAATTATTAAAAGGTATTATATTTTATTCATACTTTTTAATAATTTAATATAATACTTTTTAATATAATTTAATATTTTAGTACTTTAAATTAAGATTTAAATATAATGAAATTAAGATTAAAATATATTAAAATATGATAAAATATAACTGAATTCTTTATTCTAGTTAAATTAGCTGTTATTTTACCACTGTTAGTTGATGCTTGTTTTATCTATTTAAACAAGTTTCTTCATCAGATCTCTCAACTTGTCTTGATAATGAATGTCTTGATAATGAACTACATTGACTAGTTCAAACCTGTCGACAAAATTTTAATACAAAAATTAATAATATTTTTTTGCATAGTAATAATTATAATTTGGTGAATAATGTTTGATTTATAAAATTGATATAAAATTAAAAGTTAACTTTTAATTCTATGAGATATATTTTTATTTATTTAATTTACTTTTTTATCCCTGTTTTATATCTTTATCCCTTTATATCTTTATCCTTTTTTATATTTATTTGGA
>CM076582.1:853793324-853891583 GCA_034641835.2 Pinus albicaulis | reverse complement strand
TGGAGTATTTAATATGTTGAATTTGTATACCGACTGAAATTGCTACTCTATGGAAGACTACCTTCCTGATATTGATTATAAATAGTATGGCCCTCTTCTAATATTTTTTGTGTGGGGTATTTGGTAGAGTCACAATTACTTAATATTTGTGGACATCAAGCCTAATATCAGGAGTCGGTGTATTAGTATAGTGGCATTTTATAGCGAAACAGGTTTTGGGGATAATGTATCTTCCGTGAGACACATCGTTCCTCTGCGTATCTCAAATATTAATCCTCGTTGAGTTTTTTTAAGGTGCTGCCAAGGAGGCGATCAGCGGATGCTGAGCGTCCATATTCCTTTCATTGGGTACTATGTATCATATTGGTTGGAATGGTGGCAAGGGGCTAACACACGCGCTGAAGTTCTTGCTCTTTAGGGATTATTATAGTGTGCCCGCAGGTTTGATATAGAGTACTTGGAAGTTTTCAGCGACTCTCAGACGGTGGTGGACTGGGCAACAAATAATACATCTTTCAACCCGCCTCTATTATTCAATTGGGTGAGAAGGATTCGGATGATCATTGAACAATTCACGGAGGTGACTTTTGCTCATACATGCTGGGAATTCAACACTGTTGCCGACAATCTTTCAAAAGATGGTCTAGGGTTTCCATTTGGAGGAATTCACTATACTTTCTTTGCAAACAACAATATACAACATCAAGGTAATTTCCCCATTATATGATTCATTTGGTGCATGGCATCTGATGTATTCTCTTTGGAGATTGTTTTTGATATCCTGGTATATGATCTCGGTTTCTATACTTTCTTCAGGGTGATTTTTCAGAGACACGGTCACAGGGATGTTGTTGATCTCTTCTGGTTCGGTTTATGCACTAGGAACATTAGTATTGTTGGATACTTATCTTCTAGATCTTGTAATTGTTCATATGTTAGATCTGCATCTCATTATATCTGAGCATATGAATTAGCGGATATTGAAGATCACCCGAAACATCGGTTGGATGTTTTATCAGTTTTTGTAGTATTTAATATGTAACTATTCTCCAAGACATATGTCAATACTTATATGGTGGCATTATGACTTTTGGACTATGTAAACAGTCCGTTACTGTGACGCTTTTACTATTGAAAAAAAAAAAAAATGTGTCAACCCTAGAATAAGGGTAATTAAAAATTAGTTTAAAATCCCAAATGCGGCAGCACCAAAAACACTTTGGGAGGGCTGAAGAAGCAAATTGAGCAGCAACTATTCGTGGATACTCTGTTTACAAGAAAAGAGATTTGAAGTACAGATGTAATTTGCTTTCCATTACAGTTGAAGTATAGGGCAACTTCTCTTTTGTTACATTTACCCAAATTTGTTATTTAAGTGCACAGAGACGCCACAATCCTAAATCAATAATTCATCACAATCTCTCTGAATACCTGCATATAATTACAACAGTGAAAATCCCACAACGCCTGTAACTCTCTGCAACCCAGACTTGCCAATATTCCATGTATCATCATCACTAAGGCTGTTGACATTTGAAGTACAAATGTAATTTGCTTTCCATTACACTTGAAATATTACCCAAATTTTTATTTAACTACACAAAGACTCCACAATCCTAGATCAATAGTTCATCACTATCTCTATGAATACCTGCATATAATTACAACAGTGAAAATTCCACAATGCCTGTAACTCTCTGCAACCCAGACTTGCCAATATTCCATGTATCATCATCACTAAGGCTGTTGACATTTGAAGTACAAACGTAAAATGCTTTCCATTACACTTGAAGTATTACCCAAATCTGCTATTTAAGTGCACAAAGACACCAAATCCTAGATCAATGGTTCATCACTATCTCTATGAATACCTGCATAATTACAACAGTGAAAATCCCACAATGCCTGTAACTCTCTGCGACCCAGACTTGCCAGTATTCCATGTATCATCATCACTAAGATTGTTGACATTTGAAGCACAAATGTAATTTACTTTCCATTACACTTGAAGTATTACCCAAATTTTTATTTAACTGCACAAAGACTCCACGATCCTAGATCAATAGTTCATCAGTATCTCTATGAATAACTGTATATAATTACAACAGTGAAAATTCCACAATGCCTGTAACTCAACCCAAACATGTCAATATTCCATGTATCATCATCACTAAGGCTGTTGACATTTGAAGCACAAATGTAATTTGCTTTCCATTACACTTGAATTATTACCCAAATTTGTTATTTAAGTGCACAAAGACACCACAATCCTAGATCAATAGTTCATCACTATCTATATGAATACCTGCATATAATTACAACAGTGAAAATCCCACAATGCCTGTAACTCTCTGCAACCCAGACTTGCCAATATTCCATGTATCATCATCACTAAGGTTGTTGACATTTGAAGCACAAATGTAATTTACTTTCCATTCCACTTGAAGTGTTACCCAAATTTGTTATTTAACTGCATAAAGACACCACAATCCTAGATCAAAAGTTCATCACTATCTGTATGAATACCTGCATATAATTACAACAGTGAAAATCCCACAATACCTGTAACTCTCTGCAACTCAGACTTCCCAATATTCCATGTATCATCATCACTAAGGCTGTTGACATTTGAAGCACAAATGTAATTTGCTTTCCATTACACTTGAAGTATTACCCAAATTTGTTATTTAAGTGCACAAAGACACCACAATCCTAGATCAATAGTTCATCACTATCTATATGAATACCTGCATATAATTACAACAGTGAAAATCCCACAATGCCTGTAACTCTCTGCAACCCAGACTTGCCAATATTCTATGTATCACCATCACTAAAGCTGTTGACATTTGAAGTACAAATGTAATTTGCTTTCCATTACACTTGAAGTATTACCCAAATTTGTTATTTAACTGCACAAAGACACCACTATCCTAGATCAATAGTTCATCACTATCTCTATGAATACCTGCATATAATTACAACAGTGAAAATCCCACAATGCCTGTAACTCTCTGCAACTCAGACTTGCCAATATTCCATGTATCATCATCACTTAGGCTGTTGACATTTGAAGCACAAATGTAATTTGCTTTCCATTACACTTGAAGTATTACCCAAATTTGTTATTTAACTGCACAAAGACACCACAATCCTAGTACAAATGTAATTTGCTTTCCATCACACTTGAAGTATTACCCAAATTTGTTATTTAACTGCACAAAGACACCACAATCCTAGATCAATAGTTCATCACTCTCTCTATGAATACCTGCATATAATTACAACAGTGAAAATCCCACAATGCCTGTAACTCTCTGCAACTCAGACTTGCTAATATTCCATGTATCATCATCACTAAGGCTGTTGACATTTGAAGCACAAATGTAATTTGTTTTCCATTACACTTGAAGTATTACCCAAATTTGTTATTTCACTGCACAAAGACACCACAATCCTAGATCCATAGTTCATCATTATCTCTATGATTATCTGCATTGTTAAGTCTCTATATTAATAGTGTAGTCCCTTATTATGTTAGTGTAGCCTCTCTTATTGTTATTGTTGTACCCATGTAATCCTCATATTGTTATTATTGTACCCTTACATTATTATTGTCAGGTTGGCTAGGATTACATTGTGGCCCATGGACTCCTATATGTAGAAAGGAGGTTGTGTCATTTGTATCATCCAAGAATTGTTCATTCATATAATGTATCGGAGGTTGCTCCCTCGAAGTGGCTTATTTCTAAGGCATTAATATCTCTTTTCTTCTCTTTTTGACGCTGGTTTCACAACATGCATATAATTACAACAGTGAAAATTCCACAATCCCTGTAACTCACTGCAACCCAAACTTGCCAATATTCCATGTTCATCATCACTAAGGCTGTTTACAAAGGCATCATCTGCTCTTAAGATTTAGCATGCCTTTATTAGTGTTATGCCGACGAGGATAATTTAATTTCATACCCTTCAAAATATATACTGTAAGTGTAAGCAGAGATTATGATGTAGTTTTCAAACGAACGAATTGCCAATAACAGAAAACAAGACTCATCTCCTTTGAGAATAATGTGGCTGCTGGGATTCGAGCCCAGTCTCCACAACCAGAACGGGGAATTCAAACTATAAACATATATAAGTACTTTTAACATAATTTAAAGCGGAGGCGGTTGTGTCAATTTTACTATTAAAACATTTTAAACTTGTACTGTATCGAATGGTCAGAGCCCGTCTAGCTCAGTTGGTAGAGCGCAAGGCTCTTAACCTTGTGGTCGTGGGTTCGAGCCCCACGGTGGGCGTCATGAGAATTATATAGTTTTTCCGCGTGGATTGCAAATATTTTGCTTGATTCCTTATTCAGCTATAAGAAAAGACACGGAATTTCATTGTAACAGGAATGGTTGATTTTTCATTGTACAGCGTTTTCTCGCGTGGGTGACGCTTCTCCTAATTGTAAATATTTTGCTTGATTCCTTATTCAGCAATAAGAAAAGATACGGAATTTCATTGTAACAGGAAGTTTTACCCTCGGAATGGGAAAAACAAATAGATTTTCAAGTGAAAAGGTTGAGCTGAAAAAATAGGAGTTCAAGATACAGATGCACTGTACATTTAAAGTTCATGTGAAGAAAAGCTTGCAACAATTTAGAAGAGTATATATTCAAAGAATAAGCAAAATAAAATTCGCACTGTACATTTAAAGTTCATGTGAATAAAGCTTGCAACAATTTAGAAGATTATACTCAAATGCATATGGAAAGAATAAGCAAAATAAAATTCGATTGAAGTGTTAATTTAATATATTCAATTTGCTCACCTTAAAATACATAAAGAATGTAAAGAATTAGTTCCGCCTAGACCCAGCACGAGGATGAAAAAGAGAAAGGTCCTTAACAAAATGGTTAATTTTTAAGGGTTCTTTGGGGGGTGTAACATTGAAGTAGTACCAAAGGTTTGATAAGCAACTAGAGTTGAAGTGCTAGGTGATATGATTAATCATTTTAAGGAGGTATCTAGATAATGTAACAAAAAAAGTTTATGCTTTTACAAATTTCTTAGGAATTTAGAAGTGATGGGCAAAGCAATGCAACAATATCACTTTAAATTAAAGGAGCTTTTCAATGAACACAAGCATACAATTATAAAACTAGCATGCATATATTGGTCCAACTTAAACCTTTAGCATGTCCTCTTATCACAAATTTGATTTTGAGAGTAGTCTTGACAATGGAATTGGTTATTGGCTCCGAAACATTGACAACAAAACCCTCATATGTGGATCATCCATTCCCAACAAACAACTCCAAGCACAGAAACCTAAAATCTGCAGTACAAACCGAAGTCATACTAGGAAGCACTCAACATAGCCATTGAGATGGAGGATGAAATGGAGCCAAATGCTTATAATAAAGAGAATGATAGTGAAGATTGGTGCCTTGAAAAAGATCAATGATTTCAAGAAACATTAACTTAAAAATGCTAAAGAGGGAAAACAACCTGATGATAGTACTAGTCCCAAAGAGATAGAGAATAACCCAAAGAAGTTGAACAAATTCAGCTTTTGTTTTAACTATAATATGGACAAGTGCTCCTCGAAACATTGTAAGTTTTAATTGTAGAACCACGGTTGATTTTCAAATTGGAAAGGTTATTAGGGAAACCAATACCAAGATCTACAACAAGAACACAACTTTTGCATGCAAACCCAAGGAGACAACTCTTGAATAATAACCATGGTTGGACGGATAAAGGCATGCAATTTTTTTGTTCACAATACATTTAGAAACATAATCTCTAATTGTAATTTTAATAGCATGTGATAAGTAGTTCTTACTTCTTTAGTCCCAACACACATGATAGAAGAGATTGTTATAGATTTAGGGCACTGCCACCCAAGCATTGCCAAATGATTCAAGTAGTTGAACACAAAGAAAATCACAAGGAAGTTTCTATCACAATTCAATATGAAATCGTAAAATATTCACCACCTAAGTTTGGCAAAGAACCAATATTAGATGACAAAGGACCACCTAAGTTTGATGAGGAACTATATTAGATGAGGAAGAACAAGATTTAATGAATAAGGAGAACATTGGAGAAGACACTCAAAGACATTTGATCATACAACCAATTTGCAAAGGATATAGTTGGAAGACCACATATTGAAAGAAAGAAGGTAAGAGCATTAGAAACCAAGATAAATTGGAGTTAACACTTAGTTATGAGTGTTGGCTCAAGACAAGAAATGTTTGAAGAAGATTTATGAGTTCCTTGATTGTCTAAATGGTATAGACCTACCACTACCTTTGGTTTTGAAGCTATGTCAATAAGTGATGGACAAATAATAATGCATTCTTCCAAAGGTATAGAAGATATTTTACAAGGCACCATTAGAAGTGAAATCTATGCATTCCTTGATGGCTACTTAAGATAAGATCAATTGTTAATAACAGAGAAGGATAGACCACTAACAACATTTGCTATTGAATGTGAGGTGTATATGTAATAGATGATGTCTTTAGTCTTAATTAAAATTAGTACATGCTTCTATTAAATGATAGATGATATCTTTAAGGACTTCATCAAAAAATCATTAGAGGTCTATTTGGATGATTGGGCATTACTTGGATGTCCAAATAACCATATCTATGGTCTTTGGATGTTCAACAAGGGTAGGGATACTGAAGCATTAATCAAAACCCAAAAAGTGCCAATTTTTACAACCTTTCATAAAAACCCTAGGACACAATGTCTTAGGGAAACGGATGATGGTAGACCTTGATAAGGAAAACGTAAGCCTAGCCTAAGAATCCCCAACTAATATTTCAAATACTAATTCATTATGGAATGAATGGTATTAATGAAAATTTGTTGAAGGAAATTTGAATATAATGTACTCAATGGAAATGTTATGGAAGAAGGAAAGGCCATTCATCTAGACTAATGAATTCCAATAGAGGCTTGAGACTGTAAAAGGAAAGGCCATTCGTCTAGACTAATGAATTCCAATAGAGGCTTGAGACTGTAAAAGGAAAGATCACAAATGAGTCAATCTTGATTTTTTCAAACTAGATGAAATCATGTCATGTGCATGTGGACACCTTGGGTATCACTATTAAAGTTATCTTCACATAGTTTCATGATAAGGAAATAGATCCCCTAATTTACATTCCAAGCCAAAATCTATTCATAATAATGCATAACTACATCACTACCAAGTGAGAAGCATTAGGTATGGTCTTTGTGATCTGAATGTGATCGAAATTAAGTGTTGAAGTAGAATTGATTAATTTCCATCAATGAATTGATTGTTAATTGAACTACTTAATGTTTAAGACTGAAGAAAATCTAAAGCATTTATGACTTAAACCACCAGCATATTAAGAATGAAATTGCAGCAAAGAATAGAGATCAGAGACAACAAACATTGATTATAGAGTTCATCCCTGGTGGACTACGTATCCAGGTCCGCTTTCAACATGGGCATCTGCTTTATTAGGATTGATTCGAGGAGGCATTTACACAGCAAAAAACACTAGACTGATCATGCTCACAAGCACTTATGGTCACTAAAAACAGAAAGCTCTCTCTCCTAGCTTTCCAGCGCATGTCTCAGTTCCTGATTCCACCTTCGGACAACCAAAAAATGTTGAAAACAAAATTTCAAATGTCTCTCAGAAAATGAATACAAATTCACACTTCTATGTCCCTCATGAAGAAATTTTCATGGTTTAAATAAGTTCATCTTTGAACTTCTCAAGGTCAAATTTGGCAAGTGGTTGAAGAAATTAATGGTGATAGGTCTTTAGTGCAATGAGGATGAAGCACCTAGTGAAATGGTTACATTTTGGACAACTTTCCATTTCAACCTTAGTGCAAACAAAACCCATTTTAGACCTTATGATAAAAATAGGCATTGGCGGTCAGCTGAAACTGCTCGGAAGTTGGAACTATCTCATGTGACAAGTTGTTTGGCGGGTAGCTGACTGCCACTTGGTGGTTAGTCTCCGCGGCTTTGGCAAACAGTTCCAGCCTGCACATGTGACAACTCAACTAGCGGCTACATCTGTGGTCAACTCCCAGATGGTTGCAGTCAGCCCCTCCGACTACTCATTTAATATTTTCTGTGTTCACATGACTCTGAAATGGTTATCCTGCGGTTGCAGTTAAATTCTTACATCTTCGCCTACGGTTAACTCTAGCTTGCTCACATGGAATCAAGTTCTGCTGCGGTTATATGCTCCGCGGTTTAGGACTGTGTTGATATGTATTACAATTTGGGTTTATTACATAGTTTTAATGTAAAGGTTTGAACCCTTTGAAATAGGTTTGACACCATAGGTCTTAATACATGCAAAGCTTTAACACCATGTTGATTGTGTTAGGTTAGAAATTTAGGTACATAGGTTCTTCATCAAGGTTTAAGACTTAGGTCTTAGAACCTTTTACATCTTTTCACCATAGTTTAGTTCTATTTAGGACCATTACATTCAAATTTTCCACTATTACCACACACACCATGACATCAAAAAGCATGAAGAAGTAACTTTCATCTGAACACTGGAGGACCTGACGAATTGAAGACTGAACTTGACATTGGACAAACTATAGCTAATTGGACCTCACTGTCGATCTGCACTGAAGCAAGATCCTCCTGGATCAATCCTCTCCACTTGAAAGCTTTTGGACCACAAAAGTTTGATTCAAGCAGACATCAGGTGAGGGTATGACTCCATCACTTTTCCGATCTCCATCCACCTCGCCTTGCTCAGATTCAATGCCCTTGAGTCCAACTCGAAGATATTCAACATCTCCTTGCCTTAAATTTCTAACCTTCATGTCCAAGATGGTGTCTTCCTGCAACTCATTCATATACTCAGAAGACAAATCATCAACAATAGGAATCTGTGTATCTTCCTCGGGATCAATGATCATCGGAGGTTCATACAACTTCATATTTTCTACATTCATAACTGAATAAATGCGCATGTAAGGAGGTAAATCTAACCAGAAAGCATTATTGCCAATATTTTCCACAATCTTAAAAGGACCATACTTGATGGGTTTCAGTTTCTTACCTTCACATTTCAACGTGTCTTTACTGATATACAACCATACCTGATCGCTAACCTAGAAATGATGATCGACTCGATGCTTGTCATGGTGCATTTTGTACTTGGCCTGACTCTTCTCTAACTGGTCTTGCATTGGTTCATGTATCTTCTATATCCATTGAATGAACTTAACTGCTTTGTTTGAATCGTCGATTCCATCCCCTTTATCTTCTTCACCGAACAAGAAGTCCATCGGTGACTTAGGTAGATACCCAAAACATGTTTCAAATGGTGATCGATTAGTCAAAGAATGTAAGGCTCGATTGTAAGCATGATGCACATAAGGTAAAGATTCATCCCACAACTTAGGATGTTTACTGCAGTAACCTCGGAGAATATGTATCATTGTCCTGTTCACCACTTATGTTTGTCCATCGATCTGTGGATGAAAATTTGTGCTCTTCTTCAGCTTTGTGTCCATGAGTCCCCACAAAGTGGACCAAAATTATCCTACAAAGCAAGTATCTCGGTCAGAAATAATGGAAGTAGGTAACCCAAAATGAACCCATACCCGTTGAAAGAACATTTGTGTTGTCTGTTCTGCAATCACTTTATTTTTGCACGGAACAAGAATGCACATCTTGTTAAATCGATCAACCATGACATACATGTAATCATGTCCTCTCCTGGACAAAGGAAGTCCTCTGACAAAATCCATGGAAACGTTGTCCCATGGTCACAAAGGAACTGGAAGTGGCATGTACAAACCAATCTTTCGATTGCTTGGCTTGCTTGTCGAACACATCACACATCCGTTAATGTACTTCACAACTGTTTCATACATGCGAGGCCAGTAACAATACCTTTGAATTTGCGCCATTGTCTTGCTTATGCCAAAATGTCCTGAAATGCGAGAAGAATGTGCTTCCCGAATAACATGTGCCCTTTCTGTCTGTGGTATGCACAACTTACCCAAATGATATAACAACCTGTCATGAACATGGAAATTTACTTCTTCCACCTGAGTACCCTGCGTTAGTGATTCATAAATATCTTTGAAATTAGCATTAGTACTATACTATTCTACATAACTTTCAAGTTTCAAAGAACTATTCTGCAGTACTACTGAAGCATTCAAAGATGGTATAGACAACATATCAACTACTTTGTTTGTTACACCTTTCTTGTACTTAATTACTAAGTGAAATTGCTGAAGAAATCCCATCCATCTATAATGGCGAAATTGTTGCAACTTAGTCTGTGATTGAAGGTATTGAAGCGGCTGATGATCTGTGTGAATCACAGTTTCCTTACCCATTAAGTAGTGTTTCCATTTATTTACACTTTCAACCAAAGAAAACGATTCTTTATCATATGTCGGATAATTTTATTACTGCCTTAGAAAAATATTCAAAATGAAAACAAATTGGTTTCCCATTTGAAGTAACACTGCACCCATTGCTCAACCACTTGCATATGTTTCAATTTCGAATGGTTTTTAAAGACTAGGAAAATCTAAGATTCGTGTTGTGAAAATTTTCTGCTTAAGTGTCTCAAAATCTTTTTGTTGTTTCCCTCCCCACTAATATGAAACTTTTGAACCTGTTAAAGCATGTAAAGGTGATGCAATCAAAGAAAACTAAGCAATGAATTTTCTCTAATATTGAACTACACCTAGGAAACTCCTAACTTTAGTTACATTTTGTGGTCTTGGCCACTTAACAATCACATCCATCTTAGATGGATATATCTTCAAATGACCGCCTCCAACTATGTAACCAAGATAAACCAATGAAGTTTTCCCAAACTCACATTTTGACAGTTTAAGGTACAACTTTTCTCTTTGCAACACTTCGAAGATTTGTTTAACATGCCTAACATGCTCTTCCATATTGGAACTGAAAATCAGGATATCATCTAAGTAGATTATGAAAAACTTATCAATGTATGGACGGAAGACATCATTCATAACACCCATGAAATTTGTTGGTGCATTACACAAACCAAAAGGAATTACTAACGACACAAATAGTCCTTTTCTAGTTTTGAATGTAGTTTTCCAAATGTCATTTTCTGCTATCCGTATTTGATGATATCCACTACACAAATCCAACTTAGTGAAATAAACAACATTTTTAAACTGCTCAAGTAAATCATATATCTTGGGAAGAGGATACATGTTATTGATTGTGATTTTATTTAAGGCCCTAAATTCGACACTCATCCTCCATGTCTCATCCTTCTTAGGAACCAAAATTATGGTTGAACCACATGGAGATGAACTGGGTCGAATGAAACCTTTTTCAACCAACTCTTGGATTTGTTTCTTTATTTCTTTGTTCTCTATTACTAACATGCGATATATTCTGACATTAGGAAGAGGGGCATCAGACATCAATTGTATCTCATGTTGTATTTCTCGTTTAGGAGGAAGATGTTTTGATTCTTTAAATATACTTTGAAAATAATCTACCACTTTAACCAAACTATCTTTAAACTGAGATTCACAACTTGAAAAAACATCATGAAGATCCTTACGTTGTTCTTTTACAACCATGAGTACATATCTCTTACTTGAACTTATTAGACGTTCATTTGATTAGCGATAACTAAATCCAAGTGAGTTTTGACTTTATGTGCCCAAACAATGCAGTCAATTCCATCTTTCTTAAGGTGATATTTATGCTCTTTCCTATGAAACACTGTATCACGATCATAGAGATAAGGACTCCCTAGCACGACTATGTCTAATGGTATCACATCTAAATCCACTTCATCAATGTAATTAGCTTTGATGGAAAATTTTAAAAGACATTGCTTTGTGACATTAATCTGAGTCTTTTCCTTTAGCCAACATAATGGGTATGGTCTTGGATGATTATGTGTCTCCAAACCCAATTTATTAACTAATGATTCAGATATTAAATTTGCATGTGACCCATTGTCAAACAATGCATCTATTTTCGTGTGCTTAGAAGTTATCCTTTTATGAAATAGTTCAACTCTTTTGTCCTCATCCAGATTATTAATGTTTGAAGAAGAAGCATAAGTACTTGAACTTGAACTAGCATCATAATTTTTACTTGTCGAAACCATTGCGGTTATTTTCCCTTCATCACCTGAACCGGAACCCAAATCTTTTTGGATTGTTGTCGTAGCCTTATTTTCACCTTTCTTTTTCTGGAACTTCTTCGGTCTGAGTTGTGGGTGAAGTTTCCAACATTTGGCTTCATCATGTATGATCCTCTAGTAGTGAGTACAAGTAGGTCTTTCACTTTCCTTTTGAGATGTCATTGCTTTCTTTCCCTTCGAATTTCTCTTCCTCTTGATGTCTTTGGAAACCTTGATTTATAACTATTTGGATGCTTTCAGTGAAAACTTGAATGGTCTGCCACCTGATTCAATATGTATGGCTTGAACACACACTTCATCAAAGTCATTAGGATTAAACATCAACAACGTATGTTGTAAATATGAATGTAAACTGCCAATGTACTTTAATAAAGTTTCACGTGTGTCCAAACGAATACCAAGAGCCAACGTTTTATTCCTAAACTCTTGAGTAAACTCCTGGACATTATGTCCCTTACCTTGCCGTAAATGCTGCCAATCAATAACATCTTGCTGCATGTATCCCAATAGATAGAATTGTTTCCTGAGAGCTTTTAAAAACTTAGACAATGAGGAGATGACTTTACCTTTACATGTTAAATCTATATTTTTTTTACTCTCCCACTATATTAAAGCAGTTCCCCCCATTCTAAGAGTGGCTAACTTGTTTTTTGTCTTTTCATCAGAAATGTTTTGAATCCTACAATACACTTCTAACTGCTTAATCTAGTTATCTAGTTTCTTTGGGTTCATTTCGCCATCATAAACAGGTAGTTCAAATTTTACATTAAGTTTCAAAAGAGATTTCTGAGATTTGTTTTCTGTTTAAAAATATGAAATAGAAGAAGAAGAAGATGATGATGATGAAGATGAAGATGATGGAGGAGAAGGAGGTTTATTATCTTTTACTTTTCCCTTGTCCTTCTTCGATGCCTTTAAAGAAGAAGTTGCATCTCTCGCAGAGTTCTCCCAACATCTGTTGCATGTTCAAGAACATTTGTTGAATATTTTCTTCGCCCATGACCTTCACTTCAGGAGTTTCACATGCATCAGTTCCTCCCATCATCGATTGATGAGCGACTTTTCGCTTTCCAACTTCTGGATTGAATTCCTCAAGTGTTCCTTCTCCACGTTGCAATCTTGACCTGGTTAACATTCACTGGAAAAACGACTACAAAACACAACCTGCTCTGATACCAAAATATATGATCTGAATGTGATCGAAATTAAGTGTTGAAGTAGAATTGATTAATTTCCATCAGTGAATTGATTTTTAATTGAACTTCTTAATGTGGAAGACTGAAGGAAATCTAAAGCATTTATGACTTAAACCAGCAACATATTAAGAATGAAATTGCAGAAAATAACAGAGATTAGAGACAACAAACATTGATTACAGAGTTCGTCCCTGGTGGACTATGTCTTCGAGTCTAATTTCAAGATGGTCGCCCTCTTTATTAGGATTAATCCGAGGAGGTATTTACACAGAAAAAACACTAGACCGATCATGCTCGCAGGCACTTCTAGTCACTGAAAACATAAATCTCTCACTCCTAGCTTTCCAACGCCTATCTCGGTTCCCGATTCCACCTCCAGACGGCCAAGCAATGCTGAAAACAAAATTTCCCAGTCTCTCAAAAACTAAATACAAATTCACACTTCTCCGTCCCTCATGAAGAAATTGTCATGGTTTAAATAAGTTCATCTTCAAACTTCTTAAGGTAAAATTTGGCAAGTGGTTGAAGAAATTAATGGTGATAGGTCTTTGGTGAAATGAGGATGAAGCACCTAGTGAAGTGGTTACATGGTGGACAACTTTCCATTTCAACCTTATTGCAAACAAAACCCATTTTAGACCTTACGATAAAAATAGGCATCAGCGGTCAGTTGAAACCGCATGGAAGTTGGAACTATCTCATGTGACAGGTTGTCTGTCGGGTAGCTGATTTCCACTTGGTGGTTAGTCTTCGTGGCTTCAGCAAACGGTTCCAGCCTGCACATGTGACAACTCAACTAGCGGCTACATCTGCGGTCAACTCCCAGATGGTTGCAGTCAGCCCCTCCGAATGCTCATTTAATATTTTCTGCGTTCACATGACTCTGAAATGGTTATCCTATGGTTGCGGTTAACTGCTTACATCTCCGCCTACGGTTAACTCTGGCCTACTCACATGGACTCAGGTTCCGCTGCGGTTATATGCTCTGCGGTTTAGGATTGTGTTGATATGTATTACAATTTGGGTTTATTACATAGTTTTAATGTAAAGTTTTTAACCTTTTGAAATAGCTTTGACTCCATAGGTCTTAATACATGCAAAGTTTTAACACCATGTTGATTGTGCTAGGCTATAACTTTAGGTACATAGGTTCTTCACCAAGGTTTAATACTTAGGTCTTAGAACCTTTTACATATTTTAAACATGGCTTAGTTTTATTTAGAACCATTACATTCAATTTTTCCACTATTACCACACACCTCCATGACATCAAATACCATGAAGAAGTAACTTTCATTTGAACACTGGAGGACCTAGCGAACTGAAGACTGAACTGGACATAGGACAAACTAGAGCTGACTGGACCTCACTATCGATCTGCACTGAAGTAAAATCCTCCTGGATCAATTTTCTTTATACAAATTTCAACATTACTTTTTGGGTAAGTTTAACTTTTTTCAATTTGCATTCTTTTAAATTGTACATAGTCAACAATACGATGCTATTAGAAAGGCTCAATGGTTCAAGTGCTGTTATGAGAATACAACTTCAAAATTTTGGTTAAGATAAGAAAATATCTCACAATAGCTCATTATCTTATGTATATAACAAGGAATATGAAGGAAAATGGGAAGTATTTCCTAACACTATTGTGTTCCAAGTTACACTAAATTATCGGAACGATATCTAGTACTTCTTCAATGTGTAGTACCCTTTATATTGAGGATATACTCATGAAGGAAGGGCATATACTTAGTGAATTATTTTACAAAAGGCATTGAGATTTAAAATTTTAGTACACACATTATATATAATTATAATAGTTGACACATTTTGGTGATGTGTACCACCATCATATATATAAAAAGTGATAAGAAAATCTCATTTGAGTTTTGTTCAAGGCCATTTCTCGCGTCACAAAGCCTGCCTAGAAAATCCTTTGTACAAGATTATGGAGGCTAATGACAAGATATGATTGTTTCAAGTGGGTGAAGATGGTAAGAAACATTAAAAGGCCTATACCAAACCTCATATAAAAATTATATCAAGCTTCATATAATTTCTCTAATGCCATTTTGAGCATGAGGTAATAAATTTCATCGAACCATTTATCCTCACAATTAAGATATGGTGCCTCTATATTATTGTTACAAAAAATATGTTCACAAAGTGGGTTGAGGTTTGTGAAGTGGAGGAAACAATGTTGGGAAGTGACTAAATTTTTTTATTTGAAGATGCAATATCTAGGTTTGGATGTCCAAGGCACATCATTCCCAAATAAGGTACTTATTTTACTAAATGGTTATCTCTATTATGATGGATATATTTAATATTGTGCACTAAAAATACTGTCAATATTAGTGATAATGAGAGCACCCTCCTAGGCTACACTCTTTAATCAAAAAGCATGCTTTGAGCGGGAGCATTTAGGGAATGCCTATAATGCACCCAATATTGTGTTAGAAAATCAGAAAGACAAAAATATTTTCTTATGTTGATAATTACTTGCGATATTATTATGTTCTTATTAACTTCTTTATGTTCTTCCTTTATCCTCTTTTCATCAAGAAATTATCTAGACAAAAAAATGAAGATCATGGACACCAAATGTAGGCGCTTAGCCAGGGCTAAAACCCCTATATAGGGGGAAACCTAGTAAAAAACTCTTCCTTCAGTAGATTCAAAATGAGATAGACCAAGACCTTAGAACATTAGATCTTCATCTCCACCAAGTCAGTCTTCCTAGATGATACAACAACTTTCGATATTCTCCTTTTGTCCAGCAGCTATAGCCTAGCAGCAACTTAGAAATTTTGATCCCGACTTCTTCAAAATTTTGGACCTCCCTGCACTTCTAAAATTTTTCGACCTTCCTGCACTTTTTGGTATGCCTGCACTTATCATCCTGCCTACACTTCTCATTATTCTTGCATATTTCATCCTGCATGTACTTCTCAGTCTACCTACACTTCTTGGTCTGCCTGCACTTTTCGGCCTTCCTTCGGTCTGCCTGCACTTTTCGGCCTACTTGCATTTATCAGTCTGCCTGCACTCCTAAAATTCAACTTTCTTCTACTTCTGAAATTTTGACTTGCCTTTATATAGGTGTTTTTTCCCCTTAGTTAGGATGACTTGTCCTTCTTTGAGGCCGACTTGGTGGAGGGGGCCTAGAAGACCTAAAATATAATAAAATACATTTATTTCTTAACAATAGAAGCCCAAGAAGGGTCTTTTACATTATGACATGGATAAGGACACTTGACATAAACCCTAGAAGCCTGCAATGGAGGATATGACCTACAAATAATTGACCCATGCATGAAACCCATGCTTTAATAAGTCTATTTCTTTAATACTAAAATTTATTTTTCTTTTCTTTTGACAAATACATTTCATTATGACTCAAGTATAATTATGAAGAACGATACTAGTTACATTCTTCAACACTCCCTATTAACTAGGTAGGTATTCATAATTACATATATAGAGAGAGGTACATGTAAGATCTGAAATGAATTATGAAGAGTTCTAGCATACTCAGTGCTATGGAGTAGATTCCTGATCAGGGTAATCTATTCGGGTGGGACTAAGATAGACTCAAGTTTTTAGCCATTCTAGGTACCATCGGGCTTACTTGCTAACAATAAACCTATCGGTATAGGTGTGTATCCAAGGTCGGAGCTCCATGACCAATGCTACCCTCCCTCTTTGTGACCTAGAAATCAACAAATAGGCCGACCAAATGTCCACCCAAGCATCCACCATTAGATGCTTGAACTCTCCCTATCAAACTATATATATCCATTTGTCCAAGATATTTACCTATACAAACACAAACCCCAATCGATAATAAACTTTAAAATATACATAAAAATAAGCACAAAAATTCAGGGTCCTTAATCTTTCTGATGCTACTTTCATCTGTGAAAATTTCTGAATCTAAGTTACAGAAATCCTACTGCAGAAATATGATTTACATTACATACTTGTTTTCATTAATTTAACAAGTTATTTTTTGAGTGCTTCAGGAAAATATTAATGTAAATACGTTGTAGCCTATACAAATATAAAAATCAAGTACTGAAAAATAAATGACAACCATACAAAGGACACTTATTTTTGGACAATTGTCCCTGGAAAAACCCAATGCGGGAATACTAGTACAGCAGATCTGAGGGTTTTTACTATTAAGCAGCAGTATTCTGAGTACAACTAGGGTGCCAAAATCCGGCTCACCCAACAGAGAAAAATCCTCAACAGACAGATAAAATAGTGATTTTTTCCTCACACTGCAAATCCCGGCTGATCCGGATCAAAAAATGGTGAAACCCTAGCTACCTCTACGCAGTAGATGCGTAGGTATATGTGGGACTGGCGGAGGACTACGTCACCCCTTCTCTGCGTTGATCTGCCTTGTAGAAAATTGAGTTTCATCCCTCCGGGCTCAGAAGCCCCGCTCTTCAGCAATTTTTGGACTATCTCTTGGATGCTCTGCGCTGCCCCTACGTGGGCATGCATAAACTCCTCTTGGGACTGCGTCACCTCTCTTGGTGGATGTGTTGCTTCCTCTGTGTCTCTATTTTCCTTGCTCTGGTATGTACTCTTGGTCCTCCGACAAAAAACTGCTTATGCCCCTCACTGCAGCTTAATCACTCAGATATTATCTTCATCTGAGCACTGCTCCGTCAGAAGAATTCGATCTCTAGATTCATTGTGTGTGTCATCTCCAACTGACCCTCATGACTTCCTTTATACTTTTCCTATTAAGAAATCAACGACCGTGATCTAATCCTTAATCAACGACTAAGATTAAATTATACTTGATCCTCGTCACTTAGAAGCTTCTCACCTACCTGTTTGAATTAATTCACTTTAATTATTTTAATTCCCTAAGTTTTAACTTAGGCTCCATTAAAAATAATTAATTATTTGAATAACTTTCACTTGCGGTGGATATCTCCAAATGATTTATGGGTCTTGGAGATCTTATGTGTTCTAGCCCCTTCGCAAAATTTTGGAGCTAGATCACATCTGATGCTACCCAAAAATCAACACTCCCTCTTAGCGAGGAATGTGCTCTAGAAATAGTTCTTCAACAAAAGCATCACCTTGATCCATGGCATTGATCCTTTGCGCTGCTAATGCTCAGCCTGTTTCCATTCATCGACTACGCTTCTTCTATTTTTACTACTGCACATAACTCTGCCACTTTCACTGCTACATTTGTACTACAACTCCCTCTCAAAATGTTGCGTCGTGCTACCCATAACACTGCCACTACTAACTGTTGCACTGCAACTCAGATTCTGAGAGTTAAGAAACTGAAAAACCTCCCAAAACTAACATACTGGTCAGTTTGAATACTCCTCAATGTTGGAACTACCTCTGTTGCTAATTTTCACTGACCCTCTCATGCCATTGTGGTGTTGCTACTCTGCACTGGATAAGCATTTCTCTGCACTGCACTACTGTTTCCTCTGCTCTGCGTTGCTTTAAAATCTGGCACTCTAGCTTTGCCACTTTTGCTCCATCATCCCTTGCATCAACTGACACACATCATTATGCTACTATCATTAAGGGCTCCCGTAGCCGTATGTGATCCAAGATTTTGGGCACCTCATGGATCCTGCCCCTCTTCATGTAGCTAATATACACCTCCATATCGCCCCACTTCTTAGGTGCATGAGCACTCATGGCACATCCATCATCATCATCATCCTCATCAGCCTGATCTGGAGCAGTCTTCAAGTTAGATTCTTCCTTTCCTTTCTTCTTTAGAGGGCACTACATGGCGAAATGTCCTAGTTCCCCACATCTGAAGCATCTAACCTTCAATAGGACCTTATTTTTCCTTCTATGCTTCCCTTGTTGTCCCTTAGATTCGAGAGCCACATCTTCCTCTTCCTCCTTGACTTTGATCCCTTTGTTGCTGCTTCTCGCCTTGGTCCACCATCTTAACTCTTCTTGTCGAAGAGCCGCCCACATCTCTTCCCATTTTGGAAGAGATTCCCTGCCCAAAATGTCTTGGAAAAAGGTCTCCCAGTCTTCAGTGACTGCATTCAAGGAAGTCTTAACCATAAGCCCAACATCTTGTGTAGCCCCTATGGAAGCTATCTAATGTCGGATACCTTTCAATCTAATGAGGAAGGGTTCGATCTCTTCTCCCTCTGCATCTGAAATAATCTCAGCTGGTTATCAAGCAACATATTCCATTGAATGGAAGATCCATGTTACATAGTGGTCAAGGCCTCCCACATTCTTTTTTTTGTGTTCTTCTCAGCAATATGTGGGATGACATGATCCTTGACTCCATCCATGATCATGCATTTTGATTTTTCCTGAGCCTCCTTGTACTTCTTAAGAGGATCAACATCAACCAGAACAACAATAATTTTTAGTGCATGATCCTTGATGTGATTTTCATCCAAAACTCCCAGGATCATAGCCTTCCAGATGACAAAGTTAGATGCTCCATCCAACCTGTCCTGATCCCTCAATCCATTCACGACCATCTTTGCTCAAATAAGTGTCGAACAAGTCCATTCTCACTCTTCTGTTGCTGCCCCAACAAAAATCGAATCTAAATTTCTTGACGCTAGAAACCCTCTGAGGAACAAGTTCCCTCCGAGATTATATTTCCTTCACGAAAATCCTTCTGCTAACAGATGTCGAAACACTCCTATTTGATATTTCTATGATGTTGCTTAGCACTATATCTAGACTTCTTGGCAAGAAATATTCTGAGGAATTGCTTCCCTCTACTTTGCTTCTGCCCCACTAGAAATTGTTATGCACCAACAGACACAATGCCCCACTAGCAACTCCAGAAGAAAATTGAACTGCACCTCTAGCCACGACAATCGGAAATATCTAGGCTCAAAAAACTCTACACTAGCCCAACAACTGCTGAGGTGCCTCCTGCAGCTACAACGTCACCCTAGATGTTTGACGTGGGCTCTGCATGAGCCTCTCTGGTGACTGCGCCACCTTTCCTCTACCTATTTCTGGTTCAGCGTTGTCTCTCGGGACAACTTCCTTCCTGTAGAAAATTTTTCTTCATCCTTTCGCTGATGGCTTCAGCTCTACTTGATCTGCAATAGACCTGATACCATGTGAAAAATTCTAAATCTAAGTTACAGAAATCTGATTTCTTTTTTTTGGTAAGTTGAGCTATTCTATTAATTTCGGAAACATAAAGTTACATATGCTACAAGCTGGGTTGGCAAGCTACGCTTAACCAATCCTAGCCTTTGTTACACTATTTTTGGGCTGCCTCGAGGGAGGAAACTAGCCCAGACAGCACATAGAGCCGAGCAGTACATTATGCGCGATAGTGCTGAAATATCTAAAAAAGACACAGTAAATGATAGCAGAAAAGCCCCGAGGGAAAACATGACAAAAAAACAGAGGAAAATTTTTCAACAGTGTAGACGTTACTCATCATCTTCATCATTATTGTTGGGGTTCTCTTCCTCGATAAGACAAGTTGGAGCCTGCGTAGCAGGTGCTTCCACATCAGTCGCAGTACGCTTGGGCATGCTCACAGGAGCGCATAGGATGGGGGATTCCGTGTTTACGCCATCGGGAACCCGCGTCCAGATGCCATTAGAGTCCATGACCCAGATGTCTATGTCCCCATAATCCTTCTCTAGTGTTGTCAAGGGAACAATATTGTGATGTGGAGACTGCTTCTGGGGAGAGAAGGTGGACCTCCTTGAACCACGACCACCTCTCTACGCAGCTTGCCTAGAGGATTTTGCGCACTGCTCGGGATTGGGAGAATGGCTCGCAAAAGTGTTGGAGGGGGAGCCATCAACCGAATCGAGAATATTATCCTCACCGCGATGATATCATCTAGGGAGAGCCCCTCTCTTTCCACCGTGGATAGTGCATTGGCATATTCTAGGAGCCATTGCGCACCTGGGATGGGGAGAGCAAGCCAGGAGAAACAGAAGCACATAGGACCGAGGAAAGGAGACGAGATTCACCTTGGGGCTGCAGGGGAAGAAATATCTGGGGGGACGATTTGCAGGATGGAGAACGACACTCCAAGTGAGGCTGCGCAGCTCCACTCTGGGACAGGGACTTTGCAGCAGAGTGAAGGGAGCGAAAGGAAAACAAAACAGGATGAGTGAGTAAAGGGGTAGGTAGCTTAGCATTATAAAGGGGCAGGGATGAGATCTTTGAGG
This sequence comes from Pinus albicaulis, assembly GCA_034641835.2. Lineage (NCBI taxonomy): Eukaryota > Viridiplantae > Streptophyta > Pinopsida > Pinales > Pinaceae > Pinus > Pinus albicaulis. The sequence goes on along the minus strand of CM076582.1, from coordinate 853,870,007 downwards.
AAGGTGTTGAGTGGCCTTCATACAAATCTGCAAGCCATAATTGAGAACCTGAGCAGGCTCGGGTGAGGAGGTATGGCTACGATACTGGTTAATCATGATGGACATTAATGGTGATAGGTGCGAGGTGATGTTCAGGGCATGGTGACGCAGTACCCATCCTCTTGTCATCATTTACACGGTTACCTTGAGGTTAAGTGAAGGAAATCAACGGTAAAGTGCTATTACCCATCGAAGCTACGTATTTGGCAGGAGATCTTCGTTATTTGGGATGTGATTGTCACTGCGTCTCCTGATGCCACCGCATGGGGGGGGGTAAAAAATCTGGGGGTACATTACATACTTGTTTTCATTAATTTAACAAGTTATTTTTTGAATGCTTCAGGAATATACTAATGTAAATATGGTACAACCTACAAAAATATACAGATCAAGTACTAAAAAATAAATGAGACAACCATACAAAGGACACACTTATTTTTGGACAATTGTCCCTGGAAAAACCCAATGCGGGAAAATCGATGCAACGGATCTGAGGGGTTGTATTATAAAGCAACAATATTTCGAGTACAAATAGGGTGCCAAAATTTGGCTCACCCAACAGAGAAAAATCATCATCAGACAGATAAAATAGTGAGTTTTACCTCACACTACAAGTCTCGGCTGATCCAAATCAGAAACTGGTGAAACCCCACCTTCCTCTGCGTTGCCTCTACGCAGAAGATGCATAGGCCTACATGGGCCTAGTTGAGGACTGAGTCACCCCTTCTCTATTCTGGTCTGCCTTTTAGAAAATCGAGTTTCAGCCCTCTCAGCTCAGAAACCCTAATCTTCAGCAATTTCCGGATTGTCTCTCGGATACTCTACGTTGCCCCTGCATGGGCCTGCGTCAGCCCCTCTTGGGAATCTGTCACCTCTCGTGGTGGTTGTGTTTCTTCCTTTGTGTGTCTACTTCCCTTGCTCTGTTATGTACTCTTGGTCCTCCAACCAAAAACTTCTTCTTCCCCTTGCTGCAACTGAATCACTCAAATCTTATCTTTGTCCGAGCACTGCTTTGTCAAAAGAATTCGATCTCTAGATTCATTCTGTCTGTGGTCTCCAACTAACCCTCAAGCCTTCCTTTATAATTTTACTATTGAGAAATCAACGGACGTGATTAATCCTTAATTAATGGCTAAGATTAAATTAGACTTGATCCTTGTCACTTAGAAGCTTCTCACCCACATGTTTAAATTAATTCACTTTAATTATTTTAATTACCTAAGTTTTAACTCAGGCTCCATTAAAAATAATTAATTATTTGAATAACTTTCACTCTGGGTGGAATTTCTCCAAACGATTTACGAGTCTTCGAGATCTCATGTGTTCTAGCCCCTCCACAAAATTTTGGAGCTAGAGCACACACGATGCTACCCAAAAATCAACACAATCATCAAGTTATATACAATTTTTTTTGGAAGCTTTCTTCTTTTATTTCTTCAACAACATCAGATACATCTTCGTATATTTCTTAATTATTTTGTTTTGCAACTTCATGAACATTTATTGATAGTTATTTTTCTTACTTCAAAGTATTCATAGTCATAATATGCCCTCCCTCTCAACTAGGGAGATATACCCTTTCTTCTATCTAGACTCCCTCTTAACTTAAGGAGATCAACCACTTCCTTCTTTTATAGCATCGTAGAACCTTTCATGGCTTATCTTCCTTCTTACGGTATCAAGGTTATCTTGATCATCATAACTTCCTTCATCATGATTATCAATATTATCAAGGCATATTCAGTTATGAACGTCTTCAATATCTTGAAGATTATGTAACTGCAAAACTTTAATAGCAAGTACAACCAAAAACATACAAAAGCATGAAGTTAACTATATCACAATCATGTTACTACAATGGAAGCATTTATACTTTAAATATCAAACACCTAAAATTAGTGAATTTCATAATCAACAACAGACAAATTTTTTTTTATACTAGACTTCAACTTATTTCTATGGTTTTTTCATAAACCCTAGATTCCATATTCGATAAAAAAAGACTTAGATATCAATAATTCAATCAAATAACAATCCTACGATACATCTAGGGTTTCACAAATTTTCAGAATTTACATGCCAGGCTCTACTAGTGTTTTTTGCAAACCCTAGATTTTATCTAAGCTAGATCAGAAAACAATCACATCTTAGAATATCAATATTTACTAGGGATTTGTTACAAACCTTGTAATTCAAAAACCAAAAACATGAATATTCATATACATATCTAGGATTTCATGCACTGACATCTCATAACAATATTCATACGTACTAGGAAAACCCAAGATACAAAAATTAATACATCAAAGTTAGATATACAACAATTTTCATCGGGCTAGGGTTTTTATCAAAGATACAAACATACACCTAAGGCTTCATTCCTAGGACCTTAATTACAAGGGTTTAGTTCACAAACCCTAATTCAAAAAATCCAAAATATCTAGGGTTTCAATACATAATTTAGACATTCACAACAAACCCTAAAGGGTTAGGGTTTATGTTATCACTCAAAAATGTCCTCTTGGTTGTTAAAGAGAAGTTCCTAAGGTAAACTTTTCAAACCAGGCTTGTAGATTGAAGGCTAGCTCCTTTAATCCAGAGAGGGATCTCTCTGACAATTTAATCACTAAATTTTTAGCAACTAACTGTATTCCTAAACAATGGCTAGATCTTCAGTATAGTGGTATCAAAATAGGGTTTGGTTGGGTAGGGTTACAGAAATTGGGCAATGGCGCTAAATTTGATTATTTATAAATATGATTAGTGACTGATAAAATGCTCTAGGAAACATAGGCAGGGTAAATGATCTCTATCTGTGAACATAATAATTGCAGTATGAAAGTGGAAAAAAGGATTAACAATCCATAACATTTAAATCATCTAACATGATGAATTTCAAATGTAACTTCATAGGAAAATGTGAGTATTTAACTTTATGTAATGGATCATCTAACAAAGGATGAGTTCCTCAACATTTATGTTTATCTTGAATACTTAGAAGATACATAAATGAACAAGTGAGAAATGAATCACATACACGTAATAAAGGGAGAAAACTTCAAAAAATCATCATCATGAATCTCTGGTATGAAATAACTCTTTACTTCTGCACATGATATAATTAATACTCTAAAAAAATTAATTTTTTTTTTAATAGTTTCTTCTCCAAAACTTGAAACTCCAACCTTTTTTCCTCCTTTGTGATGTGTTATATAGGGAAAATACATCAAATATAAGATCCACAAAGTTTGGTAGCAATACGTGTAAACTATTTACAAATTCTAAGAGTTTAATTAACAAAACATATTCAAAATCCTATTTTTCAATCTATTCAGATCTCTATTTGCAATCTAAAAATTGGTCAAAGTGTCTAACAATTGTTGAATGCATCTTCCTCTGCTATTCTTCTGGGAAAGGACGAGTCATAGCTGAATTATAGGCCTGAAATTGTTCAAACCTTTGTAGGCTTCATATTTCGAACTGCAAATCGTATTCCTTCTTGGTAGCAAAACTAATACATGAACTTGTAAAATATCTTGAAATTGTGCAACTGCCATGTGTAACTGCTTACTTATTTTAAGGCTCTTTTTCCTTGTGTTGACTCGTATTCTTTGCACTCCCTTAGTCACAAAACCATTTGACATATTACCATAACATATAAAAATTAAATTCACTATCAAAAAGATTAAAATGGAGCAGCCCAAAATGTTGAAATAAAATTAGGGTTTTTAAAAAAAAATTAGGGTTTTGTGTATTTCTCTGCCAATGAAGTAAACTAATCACTCTTCCATAGCTTCAGCATCCTGAGCAAGGATTTTTAACTTTTCTTATATCCTTTTCATCCTTCTGGCACCTTTCTGTATGGTTTTTCTAGCTTTTAAGGTTTCTTTCCCTTTTCTGCTTGCATACTATGTTTTACTCTATTTGGCAGCCTTCTTTCTGCTCTTTGAAATATTTATAATTTCTTCATCTTCATCAAAAATTACCACCTCCTTGAGATTAGGGTTTATTTTTTCCTTAAAAATCAGTATTAGTTTATTGTTAGGATGAGTATGGGGTTTTCTATAGTAAACCCTAGGCTCTATTTCTAGTTCTTCATCCCCTGTTTCCATTTTATGTTTACCTTTTTCACTTTTTTTTGTGTGCTATGCCTCCTCTTCTTCCAACATTAGCTTCTATTGTATTCTTGTTCTCCTCTCATAGACCCTAACCATTGGCTCCTTTATAGGGTTTTCAATATGTTATTCAACAGGGATATGACTAAGCTCTCCCTCTGTTTCCTGGGCTAGGGTTTTGACAAAATTTATAGTTTTACCTCTCCTTTGCCTTCTGGGTTTAAGGTTTCTCATATTTGTCTCTTTCAATTATTCATCCTACTTGTTAAACTCATGAGTATATAATATATTTATCATGACATGTGACAAATTTCATGAGGTGAAAGCTCAGGTCAGGTTCTAGCTTTGGTATACATTTTTAGCAAACTTTGATGAAGAAAATAGGGAAAATTCATTGTTAGGTCCCTATAATACTAGTGTAGCCTCTTATTGTTATTGTTAGTGTACCCCCCTTATTTTTATTTTTGTGCCCATGTAGTCCCCATATTTTTATTATTGTTCCCCATAGAAGCATCTTTGTGCCCTTACATTATTATTGTTATGTAGTCTCTAATTATATTGTGACCCCTTAGACTCCTATATATAGAAAGGAGGTCTTGTCATTTGTATCGTCCAAGAATTATTAATTTATGTAATGTAAATGATGTTTCACCCTCTAAGAGGCTAGTTTTAAGTCATCTATCTATCTTTTCTTCTATTTTGTGAGTTCCTTGCATAACATTTGGTATCAGAGCTTTGGATTCTAGGGTTTCGCTTATTTAAACATTTCATCTTGGAATTTTTGCTATAACTTATTTTATACGAAGCTTTAGAAGATAAAACTTGAAAAAACATGGATCCAAAATTTTGGTGAAGCTCGTGTAAAAATTTCAAATCTTGGTTCGCTATATTTTTAGAGATATGATATGAGGAAGTTAGGGTTTTTGCAAGCTCTTGAATTTCATCGCAAACATGTGACCTAAGGAAAATCGTCATAACTTTCATTTCAGGAATGAGATTTGAATTCTATAAAAAGTGGCCGAAAGTGAACATAATTTAGTTTGTCCTGTAGCAATTTCAGGGCCTAATGTTTAAACAGTGACATGTGGAATCTCTCACAACTTATCTCTACTGAATCAGTCCATAATCAGGACATTATGGGAGAGTTGGCATAACTATATATTGAAGAATCCAATATTGGTATGACTTGTGGAATTAGAAAGGATATTAATCTAACTACAATAGGACCAAACTTCAGACCTTGGAGATTTGAAATTATAGAGATACAACCATTGCAATATCGAGCTCCTAAAAGAAAAAAAAAGGTGTGTATTTTTTTTAAAATTGCATAACATATGTTTAAAAAATTAGTTTGAAGTGATTCCAAGGGCATATTGAAGCATAGATATCAGTATTGGGTTCTAAATTTTTCCTCCAAAAAAAAAATTTCCACGCCCATTAAGCGCTTAGAAATCTCTACTATGACGTATGAAGAGGAAGAATGGCAACATGATATATCAAAATTACGAGACCATGTGCAACAAATTCCTCTCTCGCAAAAAGTAACAAAAAATGAAATGGAAGATAAGATGGATGGTTTTAAGAATGGTTTAAAATTATACATGGAAGTTTTGAAGGATCGATTAAAAGAAGACATTGAAGGTTTGAAGGATGGTTTAAAAGCAGACATGGAAGGTTTGAAGGAAGATTTGACAAAGTTGCTACAAGAAATGCTTCCTAATGGAGAAAAGGCATTAGATGAAACTCATGATGAGAAAAAATAAATTTTAATCATGATTTCATAGACTCTAACATTGGATTGAAGACCTGCCATATTCAAAATATCGACATGAGGAAGTTTGATGGTAAGGATCCAATAACATGGATACTACAGATGTAGCAATATTTTGATCTCCATAATGTGCAACACACACACAAAATGTATGCATTGAAACTTTATATTTATAACCCAATCATATTGTATGGTATCAATGGATTTGTTCTCGTAAACCACTTGTCACTTGGTCAATTTTTATGGAGGAAATTATAGCACATTATGAGGATACAAAGAGCAACGCCTTCTTTAGCCAATTGATAAATATAAAACAAAAGGGTTCAATGGCTAAGGACATTGAGGACTTCCAAAAAATAGATATAAGAGTAAATGACATTCTAGAGGAACATAGGATTGATTTCTTCATAGGGACTTTAAAGGATAACATCCAACATGAGGTTCTCCTTTGAGAACCTGATTCATTGGAGAAGACATTCAGGGTGGCAAGAAAATTTGAAAGCAAAATTATGGAAACAAGGAAGTATACCACTCACAACTATAAAGATGGAAGTGTTGTTGCTTCTAGCCTTCCACAACCTACAAGTTTGACACCACAAAAATTGGAAGAAAAAAGAGAAAAAGGGATTTGTTACATTTGTGATACAAAATACACTAAAGGTCATAAATGTGCTGAGAAGAAATTATTTTACATAGATTGTGAAGAGAAGGAAGAAAAGGAACAAGAAATGTCAAAATAAGAGGATATACACTAGTAACCAACCCTAGAGAAAGAAGAAATGAATATGTTGTAATGAATTGGCAGGAATTACCACTCCTCAAATTCTCAAGATAGAAGGACATATCAAGAAGAAAAAAGTAATGGTGTTGATTGATTCAGGTAGTACCCATAATTTTATTCATTGTAAGATAGCCAAGGAATTGAATTGATTCCTATATCCCGCACCAGAGTGTCAAGTGATGGTTGCAATTGGAGGAACTATAAATTTCTCCGAAAAATTCCATAATATCAAGTTGACAATTGGGGAATATGTATTGAATAGTCCAATTCTTTCCATTCCAATGGGTGGTGTTGATATTGTACTAGGAGTCCAATGGTTATAATATTTGGGTATGATAGCTTTTAATTTTCAAGAAATTTCTTGAATTTTTTTTTGGAAGGAAAGGAAGTTTAATTAAGGGGTATCGCAGTGAAACCATGAAATATAATCATCTCTAATGGCATGACAAAGCTTCTAAATAAAGAACAATGGGGCGTAATTGTACAATTATGCTCACTAGAGGTTCCAACAACGAAATCAACTACTTATCCAGATCTCCAAAAATTCTTGGACAATCATTACAAGGTATTTAAGACTCCCAAAGGCCTCCCACCTATTCGTGATCATGATCATGCTATTCATTTGATTCCAGGATTTTTTACTCCAAACATAAGGCCTTACATATATCCCTATGCTCAAAAGAGTGAAATTGAACGTATGTTTGCAGAAATTCTTGAGGCCGGTATAATTCAACCTAGTCAAAGTTGTTTTTCTGCTCCAGTACTAGTGGTGCATAAGAAGGATGGATCATGGCACATGTGTCCAGATTATAGGGAGCTCAACAAGCTCACTATTAAAGTAAATTTCCCATTCCTGTCATTGATTAATGTTGGATGAATTTCATGGAGAAATTTACTTCACTAATTTGGATCTCCATTCAGGATGTCATCAAATTAGAATCAAGATTGAAGACATTATGAAAATAACATTTAGAACTCATGAGGGTCATTATGAATTTTCAGTCATGCCTTTTGGTGTTACCAATGCACCTTCTACATTTCAAGGTTTGATGAATTCATTTTTCAAACCCTTCCTTAGAAAATTTTTGTTGGTATTTTTTGGTGATATACTAATCTACAACAAGTCTTGGAAGGATCATGTTCAACATGTTAACAGGCCGCTCAAACTATTGGAGGAGAAACAATTATATGAAAAAGCCTCCAAATGTTTCTTTGGAGTACAAGAGGTGGAATATTTGGGTCATATTGTATCTCATGAGGGTATCAAGGTAGAACCTAACAAAATTAAATCCATTAAGGAATGGAAAATACGCACAACCATAAAGCATCTTCAAGGATTTCTCGGGTTGACAGGGTATTATCGCAAGTTTGTTAAATATTATGGGAGAATAGTAGGACCTCTAACAACAATACTGAAGAAATATGCATTTTCTTGGAATCTAGAAGTATCTAAGGCCTTTGAACATCTTAAAGAGGCAGTGTGCCAAGAACCCATCTTAACTATGCCAGAATTCACAAAAACCTTTATTGTTAATTATGATGCCTCAGGAAATGGAATTGCTGTTGTTTTAATGCAAGAAAGAAGAGTCATTTCTTTTTAAATTATTCCAATAAAAGGAAAGTATTTACACAAACCTACTTATGAGAAGGAAATTTTGGAAATACTACATGCACTAAAGCAATGGCAACCTTACCTAATGGGAACACACTTCAAGGTAAAAACAGATCATGATAGTCTTAAATACTTTTTGGAACAAAGATTATCTTCAGAAGAGTAGAAAAAATGGGTCACAAAGATGTTGGGCTATTAATTTGAAATCATCTACAAGAAAGGGAAAAAAAACGCTGTTGTTGATGCACTCTCAAGAAAATATGAGGTTGTGAAGCATTTATTTGTGTCATTTATATTATCCAACCAGATTGGATAACCAAAGCAAGTGATGAATAGAAGAATGTTGAAGAAGTGTGGACACTCATTCAAAAGTTGCAGCAAGATACCAATAAATTTGATACATTTAGCTGGAAAAATGGTTCATTATGGTACAAATATCACTTATATCTTTATAAGAATTCCCAACTCAAACAAAATATTCTTTTGGAATTTCACCCCTCTCCCTTAGGAGGGCAATCGTGATTTAAAAAAAATTACCACAGGGTGAGGAAGGAATATTTCTAGGATCACCTTAATTATAATATTCAAATTTTGTGGTGGAATATTTGGTTTTCCAACAAAATAAAGTGGAGAAAATTAAGACCTCGGGTCTGTTACAATCTTTAGCAATTCCAAGTTAACATTGGGAGGAGGTTTTAATGGATTTTATTACAAGTTTACCCAAGTCCGAAGGAAAGAGTGTCATCATGGTGGTATTCGATAAACTTACCAAGTATGCACATTGGTGAGCATTATCTCATCCATTTAAAGCCAACACAATTGCTACTGCATTTATGGAAACAATTCAAAAGATACATGGAAACCCAAAGATTATTGTAAGTGACAAAGATCTCATTTTTACTGGAAATTTTTGGACAATTATTTTTTTGTCTCAAAACTCAATTATCTCATAGCTCATCTTATCATCCTCATTCTAATGGGAAAACTAAGATAGTGAACAAATTTTCGGAAGGATATATCCATTGCTTTGTATATGATAAAAAAACACAATGGGTCAAGCGGTTACCTTTGGTTGAATGGTGGTATAACAATTCCTTCCATACTACAACAAAAATGACCCCATTTATGGCACTTTATAGATATCATCCACTGTCCATCACATCATATTTAAGAGAAAATTCTAAGGTTCAGGCAGTGGAAGATCACATTGAGCATCGAAAACAAGTTATCCAACTCTTAAATAATAACCTCACTTTGGTGTAGAATCGAATGAAAGAACAGACATATCAACATTGCAGCCAAAGAAGTTTTGATGTAGGTGACTAGATATTTTTACGACTACAACCATACAAACAAATTTCCCTCAAGCAAGCTAAGAAGGATAATAAATTATCACCAAAGTAATATGGTCCTTACAAGGTGTTGCAAAATTTTGGTACTATGGCATACAAATTGGAGCTTCCTACATATTCCCCAGTGCACCCAGTTTTCCATGTATCATGCTTAAAGAAGGTTATAGATAACAAGATCCCAGTTCAAACAATATTTCCATAACTTGATGAGGAAGGAAAAATCATATTGGAACCTAAAGCAATCACAAATAAAAGAACCCAACATCTATGAAATCGATCAATTTTAGAGTATCTCATCAAATATAAGAACTTACCTGTTGAATATTCCACATGGGAGGATGATAATTTTATATAGAAGCATCCAAAACTACTCAAGCGTTGAGGAAAACACTTTTTGAAGGAGAGGGGCATGTTAGGTCCCTATAATACTAGTGTAGCCCCTTATTTTTATTGTTAGTGTACCCCCCTTATTGTTATTGTTGTGTCCATGTACTCCCCATATTGTTATTATTATGCCCCATAGAAGCCCATTATTTTTATTATTGTTCCCTTACAATATTATTGTTATGTAGGCTTTGGTTATATTGTGACCCCTTAGACTCCTATCTATAGAAAGAAGGTCTTGTCATTTTTATCATCCAAGAATTGCTCATTTATGTAATGTAAAGGAGGTTTCCCCCTCGAAGACATTAATTTTTAGGTTGTTGATCTATCTTTTCTTCTAATTGTGAGTTGGTTGCATAACATTCATTTTACTGAAACCTTCTAGATGACACAAAAGCCTCATGTGATATAAATAAACTTTAGAATACCTGCCTTCACAGGTGAAGAAGAGTTTTATATTCTTGAGAGCGATAGACCATTCAGGCTTCAACACATTCTGGGGGACTCCTGCATTCCAGTATTGGTTTTGACACTCCTCATTCAGGAATAAATTTAGTTCCATGTTCTATAATCTCTGTTTCATAAACCATCCTTTGCCCTTAGTAGGAAAACAGGTCATGGCCTCTGCAATGGATTCATCGCTGACTGGAAACTGTAGGGTTCTTATTCATGTTTTGTAGCCATCAAAGGAGAAAATACATTCATGACACCAACTCAGGCTATGTCCATTGAAGTGTTTTAATGATGATTCCCAACCTGCATTTCGGAACAGAGACAACATTTTTGGATAAACCTAAAAATACATTCCATCTGACTCAAAAAATTTCACACGACCTAATATTCCCATATTGCAAATGTTATGAAGTTTTATATCCTTTCCCAACCTTGAATCCTCTTGGTCAGATGATGAAAACCCTTTTAGAACCTTCCTACGCACTGTAAATAATTTTATGTGTTTGTTGGAAATTACCGTTTAGGGAAAACTAGGCATTTTTAAGGTTCAAGTTTAAACTTCTTTATTGGGATTCAAAATGCAGCTAAAATGTCACATCAAGGATGAAAAGGGATAGGAATTTGTAAAAAAAAACACTTAAGCACTTGAAATGATAGGGTTGGCATCTTAAAATCCTAAATTTTAATTTTTTCGATGAGCACTACGAAAATATTTCGTAGTGCCAATTGTAGGCTTGCGATAGGCTAATTTCACTGTAAAAAACTTAGGGAAAGCTTAGGGTTAAGTGAAATTACTTGTTTTTTACATTTCTCAAGGATTATATAGTAATTTACACAAAAAAAATTATAGGTCCTTACATAACCATGACTTTGCATAATGAATTGATAAATATAGCCTTTGGACCTTTAGAGAAAGGTGCAAACCTGATGCTAATAGTTTCTATCATAACAATATCAAAACTTTAATCATCAAAGAATAGGATCAATAACCCTAAGTAAACTAGGCTTTCATAATTAATATTGACATACCCTTAACAAAAAGAGGCTAAGGTTTTATAGTGAACCCTAAGAGTTAGGGTTACACAACAATGATAAAATAATAACATGAGGGTAGATTCAATCTAATGATTAATCACCCTAACAAGAATCTTTTGTGATTCAAAACCATAGACATAATGATGTCAGTAATGTAAAGTAAATTTCAAAAGAATAATGATTGTACATTTTAAATGAAGAGGACTTTATGATAAAGTTTATAGTCTAAGGCATACCTTGATTTGTTCCTTAAAAAACCTTATAGGACATCAATTCTTGAAGGGTTTCCTTTGTAACAGAACTTCCTCCATTTTTCAAGTCTCCTCCATAACCTTTATGTATTCTGAAATCTTTCCTAACCAAGGAAAATATGAAGAAAATGGTTATTAGCACACAATACAAATAAATCCTTATGTGAGGAGGAAATCAAACATAAAAAGATGAAACAAAGAATAAGATACTTATATTTTGGTAAAATGGTGGAGGCTTCATCTTAAACCAATCCTTTTGAGGGATACCTAAAACCTATCAAATAATTCAAAATTGTTCTAACAAGACATGTTAGACCTACCAAATCTATAAATCAAAACATAAAGGAAAAACATTGCAAAACTTAAATTAGAAGGATATGCAAGGGATAATGTCCCTAAGAGTCCCTAGAAAATAAGTCTTTGACTTTGGATTCTTCCATCGTGTTATTATTTGTTGGAGATTCATCGACAATATTTGCATGTTCTCTTTCTATTTTCCTATTCCTTGTATTCTTAGGAAATTGACTTTTATAACTACCCATCTTATGGAAATTGTACCAATCAATATTTGATAGGTCAACTTTCTTATTTGGTCCTTTGAACTTCTTGAAGGCTCCCTTCTTCTTGTGATGAGAAGAATAGGCATTAGAGGTATTTTATTCTTCATATTCCTTCTTTTTGTTTACTAACGATATTCAAGCTCCTTCTTGACTGCATGCATCCCACATTTTCTCAAATGTTGGTGAATCCTTCCAACTGTTGATTCCTGATGCAAAAACACTCCAAAATTTTGGTAGTCCTAGAAGAGTAGTGATTATGATCTCTTTTAAATTATAAATTTAGCCTCTTACTTTTACAGGGTCATCTTTGGATTCCATATATACACTTATAAAAACTATGATGAAAAGGTATCATATTTCATCATCTTAACAATTCTTATTTCATTCTTGAGGCTTGTTATTAAACCAATGTTGACTTGATTGCTTGAACAATTTTGAGCCTCATACATTTCTTGAGCATAATCTATTTTGGAAATGTATGGAATTAAGTTTTCATTTACTCCATCGACTATTAGGTTCATGGCTACAATTTCAGATTCTCTAAACTTCTCTTTCTCTGCTTCATCTGTTGGTTTCTTGAATTTCCCTTGAACAAGATTCAATAATTTGTGCTTTTCGACGATAAGACCTACCCTCTTTTTCCAAGCCCTATAATAGGAGGCTCCTTTTAGTTTGTTTTCTTCCTTCATAGAGTTTTTCATATTGAAATATGGTATTCCTTGTGACTTAACCTTAAGACTTCGTATTCGACTCCTTGTGACTTAACCTTGAAACTCCTTATTCTCCTTTGAGTATATCTTCAGGCTACCTTTTTCTTCCTTCTTTGACCTTATCTCTGAAACCATGTTAGAAAATCAGAAAGGAAAAAATATTTTATTATGTTGATAATTACTTGTGATATTATTATGTTCTTATTCAATTATTTATGTTCTTCCTTTATCTTCTTTTCATCAAGAAATTATCGAGACAAAAACATGAAGAACATGGACACCAGATGTAGGTGCTTAGCCAGGGTTAAAACCCCTATATAGGGGAAAACCCTGTCAAAAAATATTCTTTCAATAGATTCAAAATGAGATATACCAAGACCTTATACCAATACACCTTCCTCCTCCATCAAGTGAGTCTTCCAATATGATACAACAAATTTCTATATTCTTCTTTTGTTCAACAACTATAGCCCAGCAACAACCCAAAAATTTTGGCCCCAACTTCTTCAGAATTTCAGACCTGCCTACAATTCTGAAATTTTTTTTCCTACCTGCACTTTTCATTTTTCCTTCATTTCTCGGTCTACTGGTACTTCTCATTCTTCCTGCACTTTTCTACCTTCCTACACTTCTCAGTCTTCCTGCACTTTTTGGCCTGCCTAAAATTCTCGGTATGTTTGCACTTTTCGGCTTGCCTGCACTTCTTGGTCTTCCTGTACTTTTCGTTCTGCCTGCACTTCTCAGTCTACTTGGATTTTTGAAATTCAACTTCATATACTTATAAAATTTCAACTTGCCTTTATATGGGTTTTTATGCCCCTTAGTTAGGTTAACTTGTCCTTCTTTGAGGTTAAATTGGTGGAGGAGGCCTAGAAGACCTAAACCATAATAAACAATTTTTATTTCTTAACAAGAGAATCCCAAGAAGGTTCTTTTACATTATGAATGGACAAGGACACTTTACATAAACCCTAGAAGCCTGGAATGGAGGCTATGACCTATAAGTAATTGACCCATGAAACCCATTCTTTAATAAGTCAATTTCTTTAATAATAAAATTTCTTTTTCTTTTCTCTTGACAAAAAAAATTCATTATGACTCAATTATAATTATGAAGACTGATACTAGTTACATTCTTCAACATATTATCTATACCTAATTAAGGCTATATGGTATTAACTCTTTATTTTTACTTTTTTTTTGAATTGTTAATGAATTTAATGCCACCCTGACATTGATCCCCTAGTGGGATTTAAGAGACGGGGGTCCTAATAATATACTCAAATATTACCAATCTTAACCCTTCATGTATCATAGAGGATATAGGGAATAGGTACCCTAACAACCTATTAAACTTAAATATTACCAATCCTGACCCTTCCATGTTTAAGAGAGGATACAAGGAACTTAGATATGATGCCCTCCTCAATTTTATCAATTTAATGGGGATTGAGATTTAAGCACTCAAATGGGAAGGGAGAAAAATAGTCTACCCTTATCTTTCCTATACACACATACTACTATTTATTATTTTCTTTATTTTAGATTTTTTTAGTAGTGATGGGCCCCTTGTCTGACAAACAAAATGGTGTCATACACCAATTTGATATCGAACTTGGCTATAATGGATTCCATACACCAGTATGATGTCTGACTTGACTACTACCTTAAAATTATATTATGATTTTTATTATTAGTATTTAAATCTATAACATTAATTTTTCTCTTACATAACTATGAGAGATCAACCAAAGGTAATAATGCATCCCATATTCACTGGAAAATATTGATTTGTGCCATTGCAAGAAACTCTTAGGGAACTGATCAAAGATTCCCATTTACCATCAAAGGATATAATAAATGGGAAATTATTCTTAGACCAAGACATGAATGAGAAGAGTTCTCTCAACCCCAAAACGATGAAGACATGATTTTTGGGCCAATACATTAAGGACAAGGGTTCTCTTGACCCCAAAACACTGAAGAATATGATTTTTAGCCCAACAAGTAGATTAGAAGGGTTCCCTCAACCTTGAAAACACTAAAGAACATTCTAGTAGATCGTCGATGAGTATGGGTCGTGCATTTCACTAATAAGGAACTTATGTAAATACTCAATTTCGAAGGGAAATATTTAGGGTTGAGTTGTAGACCCAGGTCCAATCTAATTGGTAGCTTGATCCGTCATTTGATATACAGGTGGATATATGTCGTACATAAAAATTCTTGAAGTTGTTTTCTTTATTTTCTTGATGTGGGCACTCGTGAATCAAATGGTGACTATAATTATTCTTTATCGACACAAAGGAATCTCCCCAACCGACATTTAAAATATAATTCTATGAGGATACCATGAGAATTCCATACAATTGTTTGGGGAGTATTATTTATTTTCTTTGTAGAAGTGTTTAGATGAGAGTTCAATTGTTTTCATGCTGATACAATCCTTCATTTTAGGTTCAAAAGATGGGTTGAATGTCAAGCATTGGAAAATACCTAAAGGATACATGGAATCATTTCAATGAAAATACTTCACTTCATTTCTATGTATTGCATGCGTAAGAGGGGAGGAATGAAGATAAGGATTTCAAACTGCTAGAAATGTACATCAAACAAGCCTATAAGAAATCTATGATGAGATCTTGGAATGAGATTGATTTAGAAACTCTTCCTTCACTCAAAAAATGGAATCCTTGAGGAATTGCATTTCCCAAACATTTAAGGAAGTGGTAAGTAGAGGGTTGTGGTAAAAATTACCCATTAGCATTCCTATGAGTCTCATTAAAATGGGATTTCTAGAACTGCCTTGTTCACATTTAAATTTTAATCCAACTATCATTATTTTCCATTTCCAACCAAAGTAAGCCTCAAGTATGAGGACTATTGGTAATGGAAATTTCGACAACCTGGTGGCAAAATTCCTTTTGGTGAAATGAAAATAAAAAAGGAGGGATTACATGAACCATTATTTCAACTCATATTATAATACTTTATGCCCAATAATGACTTAAATTCCACCCATTTTTAGGTAATTCATATAAATAAATTATCTAAGGTGTTGATTGTATGTGGGGATAGAGAGAAATAATGTTGGCCTTCTTTATCATATTGAATTGTCCATAATGGATACAATACAAAATGAATATTGGGGTTCAAGTTAGTGATTTATAGCCCCTGGATAACATTCAAACCCAGGTTTTTAAAGGTGGCATAAATATTTAGGGTGATTATATTTAAGTTCTGGTTCAAATATTATATGAATATCAAGTTCACTAAGTCTTCCTTATAAATTTGAAGGATTTCAACCATGAGGAATTTAGTGTCCAAATATAGGGAAGGATGAATGACCTACCTATATGTGGAAATGCACAAGGGCTCTATGGCCTTTCAACACTCTATCACCACTACCTCAAATCTATGGGGAATATCTCTCAACAAGGCACCCCCACTAAGGTTCAAAAATAAAGGAGCATTCTACCCCATGCTTAACAGAAAATTACATTCAACATTATACAACTCCATAAAATTTTCATAGTTCATTATCACTTTCACATAGAATTTTCATCGTGATTACAATTAAATCCATTCAATAGACAAACATGGATAGTTCCATTCACTCAAAAGAAATTTATTTTACATAATAATCTTCTTGAATATAGAGAAAAATAATTAATGAAAAAAGGCATACATTAGTTTCAGCATATATGACCATCAAATATGATTACAAATCTTCATAAGGAGAAGTTGAGACACATATCTAAAAGTTTAGGCTACCAAATAAATTAGAAATAAGTCTTTTCAATAAAACCATAGGCTCAAATGCACATCACCCTCTTTAGATTGACATCCACTAGCTAGGAAATGATACCACAAGGAACACTTTTCATCACTCAATAATTTTGGTTGGGTGAAAGTAACTTTCCTTCAAAAAAATAAAACAGTCATAGAACTCTTCTTCCCTACTAAACCTAGGGCATCCACAACCTCTAGATGCATATCAACTAACTTGCAAAGAAAATAAGGAAATCCATTCACTACTTTGTAGTCCCTTGAAAATTTCCTTGCCTCTTTATTGTTATGCTCACCCAACGAACATCAAATCATGACCCCCTCAACATAGCTAGGTTCCAAATCTCCTCTAAAAGTATTTAGAAAGAAAAAATTGGCCTTGGTAAGCCTATAACACACCATCAATGATTCAATTCGTGATTGGCACTTTCTAGATGTATTTTTGCAACCAAATTAAGTTCTTATCACCTAGAATGCCATAACAAACATTATATTGTGGAATATTATCTCTCTACTCACAAATTTACTATTATAGCACTTGTGAAACCTTGTTCTTTCAGTGTAAATCTTTATGAATCCATGAATTACTGCTCCCCCATGATTTTTCCCATTCCCCCACACCACTCATGGGTCAAATCTCAAAAATTGACATGAGTACTTATCAATATTGGTCATTGACGTTTGAGGGGGCTTCTTAATCACCACTTAATCCCCATAATTGTGGTAGGTGGTGGATTTAGCTACCAAGTTAATCATTCAATGAGTTGTGGCTTGATGGGAAAGGTAAGAAAACATTTTCAAATTTAAATTTTGGTACTAAGCTTTGGTGGGGCATTATGGAAAGTGTAGGCAAGGTTATTTCTTGCACCTCCTCAACAATATCAACTCATGGTATCATAGTTGGTATCGATTCTCAAATTCCCAATCATTCGCTTAATATATTTACATTAACAAGTAATAATTACATGCATATTATTTATGAGTTACATAGCTTTATTTTTTGTAACAATGACAAATAAAAACCAATAGAAATCGTAGCAACACAATTAATTATTTATGATAATATTGGGGATAAAAATGGGATTGTTACAATCCCAACACCCTTAAAATAAAATCATCCTCAATGTTTTCATATTTACATTAATGTTTTATTAATCCCTACATAAGCCTCATGTTAACCCAAAACCTTTATTAATCCTTGGATTTTGGATTGCTAAATTTCTATTGTTATATTTTATTTTCAAGAAGAACCTTTCATTGTACCATTTTAGTATAATCACATCCTTTATATTCTATATATATATACACATTAAGGAGACCTAGTCTTAGGATCTGAAATCATGTCTAATGCATTGTATTCATTGTAAAAGGAGATTTATCCCTCCAAGTGAACTATAATTGTTGGTTTATTTTTCATTTCTAATGTGCAAGGTTCATAAAATTTTGTATCCGAGCTATTCAATTTTAAATGAATGAACTTGTAAATTTTCTATAATTCATTTTTTTGTGAATAATAAACTGTGAAATTTGAGCATATTGATCAATCAACTCAAGGTATGTCTAGTAAATATTTCATATCATGGTTCACGATAATTTTGGAGTTATACATTGTGGAACTTAAGGTTTTTGAATGGTAATGAAATCAACTTCAAAAGAAAGATCTGAGTATACGTACAAAAGTGACTTGGATAAAAATTTAAGAATTACATATAAAGAATCTGGCACATGGCATGTTATACAACATTTCTCTTGGGAGGAGATAAAAAATCAACGAGTTCTGGTAAGGTTACCATTAGTTTCACTTGGCACATCAAATTTTGGTCATACTTGTGGAACTATAGAGAAGACATACCAGAGTATGATGGAACAAAACTTTATCAAGAGAAAGGTCAACCATTCTCTAAATTAAGGTTTTAAAGGTACGTAACTTACAATGATGTAACTTTTGACTAGAAGATGCAATTTTTTGAGTGATTGAAAGTGAGGATAAAGAGGATTACTCTTATTATATTTTTGCATAGATCCAAATAAATGTCCAAAATATACTACACCAATTAAACCCCATGAAAGCTCATCCATGACGCATGAATAAATAAAATATATTCATTATCAAGTAACCAATTTGGATGATCAGTTGTCACAAATGCAAGGACTAATAAAGAATGCAGAACAAAAGATGGCAGAAAGTAAGGAAATGATACAAAAATATTTGAGGGAAGAAATACAAAATTCCATGACTAAAAACAAGGAACAAATGAACAATGTCTAGGAATAAATATAAAAATCGATGGTTTAAAACAAGGAAGAAATATAAAAATCCATGATTTAAAACAAGGAAGAAATAAAAAATATGTTATTACCTAGTCTCCCAAAAAGGATATGGTGATCCAAATAAGTCATGAACATAAGGAGAATATCAATATGAGGAATTTTTATGGTAATGACCCAATAACATGGATATTCTAGATGGAGCACTACTTTGACCTACGTCAAGTGTCATCCTTACAAAACGTAAATATCGCATCGGTGTTTTAGAAAAATATAAACATGTATGGTAGCATTGGATTTGTGAAACGAAAAAAGAGTATATTGTATCTTGGTCCGTTTCTACTGAATAATTGATAGAATACTATGGGGATGTTCAGAATAATACATTATTTAGGTAATTGGTAGAGATTTGATAAAAAGGTCTAGTTACAAAGCACATTCAACAATTCCAAAAGTTGAGTCTTAGGGCAAAGAATATTTTAGAGGATAATTTTTTAGACCTATTAATAGGAATTTCAGAGCACGCTTTCATTATAGAAAGGAAACTTGAAATAAAAAATATGGCTACTAGAAAATTGGTCACTAATAATTGTAGAGAAAATCATGCCCCCTCTTCTAAATTGACAAGGTTGAAACCTTAGCAAATGGATGAAATAAGAGCAAAGGGACTATGTTTCAACTATGATGGAAAGTACAGTAAATGGCATAAATGCAATGAGAATAAACTATTCTACATATATTGTGAAGATGAAGAAGATCAATCAGTGGAAATATCATCTAAGATCTAGAGCTAGAAGAGACTACAACAATATATTGTCATGCATTAGCCAACATCGATTTTGGATATGTGTTATATTCTTTCCACAGCTAGTGCCCCAAGAAAAAAAATTGTACGGACTCAATAATAGTTGGGCAGACCTAAGGATGGGGGAAGACCTAAAAATGGTGGGAAAACCTACACATAGTTTTTTGCATGATTTTTGCACATGGTTTTGGGCATGATGGTTTTTTCCCATGGTATTTTGTAGATCTGACCAAGGGTACTACAATTATATTATAATATAGGGTTAATGGATTGGGGTTTATGAATGCTTCGACATGTATACAATGTATTGTAACATTGAAAGGAATACAATGAAAAATCAATCTGGTTTTCCCGATTTGGGTTCCAAGAGAAAATATTTGTGTATATTTTATATTCTCTCCATTGTATATTTTTTTGTCTTAAGAATATGTTTGTAAGTGATTCTTTTACATGGTTAAAACCTACAATTGTTACTCCCCAAACCATCAATTTAGAAGGATATACATATAAAAAAGGTAATAATATTGATCGGTTCATGTAGTAACAATAACTTCATCGATTACAAAATGGAAAAACTTCTTAACTGCTTTGTATTTTCAAGAAAAAAATTTCAAATAATGATTGCAGATGGAGGTACCATAAAATTTTCAAGGAAATTTCATAGTATTAAGCTGAAATGGGGGAGTATTTATTGGATATTCCCATGGTTTCCATTCAAATGGGTGGTGTTGTTGTTATATTAGTGGTCCAATGGTTAGAATCATTGGGAGCGGTGGTCGCTAATTTTAAAGATATTTTCATGAGATTTTTTTTAATATACCTCTCCCCTCACATCTACCCACTTTCACCGAATTACCCAGGGTAAACATGAGATGAGAGTCTATTATGACAAGACGCAACCTCATAGGTGATATTAAGGAAATGGAATCGACAAAACAAACCTTCTAGACTTCCCTCAGGTGCCTCAAGACCCTCTAGGAGTAACTTAACCCCTCTAGGTGTTCATCCCCTGAGCCAACTTAATTTTCCATGAGATTGAGCCCCAGCCGCTCCATTTCCAAGCCCTATATGCGATTAGAAATGCCCAGTTACTCCCATAGGCATAAATTAGTGCGACTGTGGCCTTTTCTGCTCAGTGTTGTGCCAAAGACTACGAAATTTAAGCCACTTTTTAGGGCTATGGATAATCCTCTGCCCAAAAATCCATATAAATTTCAGAAAGCATGAAATTCATGACTACAATGATTATAAACCAAAACAGAAACTAGGACTAGACATGACCATCCCCAACCGGGATTGGCATTTTATCAAACACTTGGTAGAAAAGCAATCTACAGGTCGTGAATGCAAGTCTGAGCATAAATTATTGAAAACACATATGATACATAACAAGAAGGATCACCACCCTCTCCCATAGTTGTCTTAACATCAATTAGGTCTTGCATCCATAATTATTTCAGTTACAACTAGAAACATGAAAAGGTCCATGATTAAAACCGATATTATATCCATGCTTATAACTAGCATATAAACATATAAATAACCATAATATAACAACCATTAAAGCCACATAATAACAAGTACATTTACCAATAAAAATTAAGATAAAGTAGCTTTCATTTAACATAGGCAAGGGCCAACCAGGTTCAGGACTTCCACATACCACTCGACCATAGACATGGTTGAACCAAATATTTCTTTCAACAAGTCACCCCCATTCCATATTCCAAGCATGAATGTGGGGCCTCATGGGATAAACCAATCCAAAACAAACAAGGGAATATAGAGGTTAAACGACGTCCACCCTCACCATATTTTGATCTCACCTAAACTGACCTCGAGATCATAAAACCAAACCGAGCTTAGAATGCCTATGGATTCCTTCACCATCTTAGAGGAATTTTCCTATCACCAAGTCTATAGGCTTTACCGCAATCCACACCAGATCACTAGGCCCTAACTGAGACTCCACCCTCAAGCTTTACCATGTATTCGACCATTACCACTCAAGGGATTCCTAGGCATTCCCAACCACCTCTGTCCCAGATTCCGAAACCTTTCGGAAATTCCAAAGCTCAAAACCAAGAAAAATCCCATCATACCATGATTATCCAAAAATGGAAAGGAAAGGTTGAAAACCACTTTCAAAACCCAGAAAAACCATGCCACCGACAACAAACGAACCAAATACCAACATGCACATACCATGCATGTCAAAACTAGCTAGGAAATCACACATGTAATTTTTTACCTGCAAGTATTCATGTTGAAGCTTTCTTGTTCCAACCTTTCCTTACTTTATCTTTTCTTTCCTTTTCCTTATTTTTCCTTCCTTTACTTTCCTTTATCCAATTCTAGAATGCTACAAAAACTCTAAGTGTCCAAGAGTGTGAGAGAGAGAGAATAGAGAGAGATCTCCAGTACTAAACTAACAAAATCCTAAACCAACAAAATATTTCCAAATGATCCTCAAAAGCCCTTTTATCAATGAGGCCTCTATTTTCTTCAATTTCCATTATTTTCTTTCATTTTCATCCTCACATGCAGCTTGTGACCTTTCACCTTCCCTTTCTCCTAATTTCCTTTATTTTCATAAATAAATGTGCAAAAAATAATTTTTTCCTTTTCAAATCCTTAGCCATTTCATTTTCTAATTTCCTTCAGCCATAAGGATGTATTTCCCAACATTCAGCTTGGAATAAGTGTCCCTTAACTGTGGTCTTATTTTTGCCTTTATTAAATTTTATTACATGAAATTTTATCTCGGGTTTGTTACATAACCCCCCCTTAGGGAACACCATCCCTAGTGTTAAACCACACCTATACCTCGGAAAAACCGTTGAAAAGAAAAAAACATACTTCCTATGGAGTTTTATAACCCAACTCGTTGCAGTATTTACAATGAACAACCAGCTAAAAACATGACAAGCATACTATGTACTGGAGCTTTAAAACACATATCATTACGATATTTATAATAAAAACCACATTTTCTAAACTGTAAAATTTCCATACTGTTTATGGAGCTTTATAAATCTAGATCTATACAATATTTACAATAATATACACATATCCTGTTAGGTCCCTATATTACTAGTATAGTCCCTTATTGTTGTTAGTGTAACCCCCTTATTGTTATTATTGTACCCCTGTAACCCCCATATTGTTATTATTGTGCCCTTAAATTATTATTGTTAGGTCGGCTAGGATTACATTTTGGCCCCACTAGGATTACATTGTGGCCCCATGGACTCCTATATATAGAAAGGAGGTTTTGTAATTTGTATCATCCAAGAATTGTTCATTCATGTAATGTATTGGAGGTTTCCCCCTTGAAGTGGCTTATTCCTAAGGTGTTGATATCTCTTTTCTTCTATTTTTGGAGCTGGTTTCACAACATTTGGTATCAGAGCTTTGGATTCTAGGGTTTTGCTGCTCCAAACAGGTCATCGTGGGATTTTCGCTATAAATTTTTTTCTATGAAGTTTTAGAAGCTGAACTTTTTAGGGTGTGAAGCCGAAAGCCTGAAGAACATCTTCACAAAATTTCAGAGCTTGGTTCGCAATATTTTCGGAGATATGATCTGTGGAAGTTAGGTCTTTTTGCAGGCTCCTCAATTTAATCTAAAAAGGTCATCGTGGAATTTGCGCTATAAATTTTTTTCTACGAAGGTTAAGAATCTAAAATTTTTAAGGTGCAAAGCTGAAATCCTGAGGAAACTCTTCACAAAATTTCAGAGTTTGGTTTGCAATATTTTTAGAGATATGATATGTGGAAGATAGTTCTTTTTCAGGCTCCTGAATTTCATCTCAAAGAGGTGATCGTGGGAAAAGATTCATAACTCTCTCTCTGAGCATCGGATTGGAGTGTCGTAAAAAGTGGCCACAAGTACACAGAATTTAGTTTCTTTTTTATCAATTTTGTAGCTAAAATATGAAACAATGACACGTGGAAAGTCACACAAGTTCGATCTACTGAAACAGTCCATAATTAGGTCATTGTGGGAGATTGGACATAACTTTACCTTGAAGAATCAAAATAAGCTCAGACCTGTGGCATTCAAAAGAGGTTTCAAAAGGCTACCTCAGTGCCAAATTTCAGATATTGAAGAGCTGTAACCACAGAGATAATCCAATTTAAATATCGAGCTCTTCAAAAGCAAGAAAAAGGTGTGTAATTTTTTCCGAATTGCATAAGTCTTGTTTGAAGAATCAATTTGAATTGATTCCAAGGGCATATTGTAGAATAGATATCAGTATTGGGTTCTAAAAAATGCCCCGTAAAAATAATTCAACACCCATTAAGCCTTAAGAAGGCTCTACTATGACTCATGAAGATGAAGAATTGCAACATGATCTATCAAAATTACAAGAGCAAGTGCAACAAATTTCACTCTCGCAAAGAGCAACAAAAAATGAAATGGAAGTTTTGAAGAAAGGCGTGGAAGCTAAGATGGATGGCGTGGAAGCTAAGATGGATGGCATGGAAGATGGCATGGAAGCTAAGATGGATGACATGAAATACAACATGGAAAACATGAAGAATGATCTAAAAATAGACATCGAAGGTTTGACAAAGTTGATACAAGAAATGTTTCCTAATGGTGAAAAAATAGTAGAAGAACCTCATGATGAGAACAAAATCAATGTTAATCGTGATTTCATAAACTCTAATGTTGGCGGGAAGAACCACCATATTCCAAAAATGGATATGAGGAAGTTTGATGGAAAGGATACTGTAACATGGATACTACAGATGGAGCAATATTTTGATCTCCATAACGTGCAAAACACACAAAAGGTACGCATTGCAACTTTACATTTAGAACAAAATACATTTGTATGGTATCAATGGCTTTGCTCCCGTAAAAAAATTGTCATTTGGTCAATTTTTACGGAGGAAATGATAGCACATTATGAGGATACAAAGAGCAACACCTTCTTTACCCAATTGATAAATCTCAAACAAAAGGGTTTAGTGGGGCAGCACATTGAGGACTTCCAAAAATTGAATATAAGGGTACCTGATCTTACAGAGGAACACAGGATTGATCTCTTCCTAGGCACTTTAAAGGATAACATCCAACATGAAGTTCGCGTTTTGGAACCTGATTCATTGGAGAAGGCATTCGGGTTGGCAAGAAAAGTTGAATGTAAAATTATGGCGACAAGGAAGCCTACCACTCAATTCTATAAAGAAGGAAGTGTTGCTACGCCTAGATTTCCACAACCTACAAGGTTGACACCACAACAATTGGAAGAAAAAAGAGAAAAGGGGCTTTGCTACAGTTGTGATAGCAAATACACTAAAGGTCATAAGTGTGCTGAGAAGAAATTATTTTACATAGATTGTGAAGAGGAAGAAGAAAATGAACAAGAAGAGGATATACACCAGGAACCGACCCTAGAAGAGGAAGAAATGAATCCGACCATATCATGTAATGCACTGGCAGGAATTACCACTCCTCAAACTCTCAAGATAGAAGGACAAATCAAGAAGAAAAAGGTAATAGTGTTGATTGATTCAGGTAGCACCCATAATTTTATTCATTGTAAGGTAGCCAAGGAATTAAATTGTTTCCTATACCCAGCACTAGAATGCCAAGTGATGGTTGCAAATGGAGGAACTATAAATTGCTCTGGGAAATGCCATAATATCAAGCTAACCATGGGGGAATATGTATTGACTAGTCCAATTCTTTTTGTTCCTATGGGAGGTGCTGATGTTGTACTAGGAGTACAATGGTTACAATCTGTGGGGACTGCAGCTTTTAATTTTCAAGAACTTTTCTTGAAATTTTTTTCAGAAGAAAAGGAAGTCGAATTACGGGGTATTGCGGGGAAGCCAGGAAGGATAATAAGCTCTAATGTCATGACAAAGCTTCTAAAGAAAGAACAACGAGGTGTAATTGCACAATTATGCTCACTAGAAGTTCCAACATCAAAATCATCTATTTTTGTAGATCTCCAACAAGTCTTGGACAATCATTCCAAGGTGTTTGAAACTCCCAAAGGACTCCCACCTATTCGTGATCATGATCATGCTATTCATTTGACTCCAGGAAGTGTTCCTCCAAACATCAGGCCTTATAGATATCCTTGTGTCCAAAAGAGCGAAATTGAACGTATGATTGCAGAAATGTTAGAGGCGGGTATAATTCAACCTAGTCAAAGTTCTTTCTCTGCTCCTGTAGTATTGGTACACAAGAAGGATGGATCATGGTGCATGTATCCGGATTATAGGGAGCTCAATAAGCTCACCATTAAAGATAAATTTCCCATTCCTGTGATTGATGAATTATTGGATGAATTACATGGAGCAATTTATTTTACGAAGTTGGATCTTCGTTCAGGATATCATCAAATTAGAATGAAGACTGAAGATATTCCAAAAATAGCATTTCGAACTCATGAGGGTCATTATGAATTTTTGGTCATGCCTTTTGGCCTTACCAATGCACCTTCTACATTTCAAGGGTTGATGAATTCCGTTTTCAAACCCTTCCTTAGAAAATTTGTGCTAGTATTTTTTGATGATATACTAATCTACAGCAGGTCTTGGAAGGATCATGTTGAACATGTTGACCGGGTGCTCAAACTATTGCAGGAGAAACAATTATATGCAAAAAAATCCAAATGTTTCTTTGGAGTACAAGAGGTGGAATATCTGGGTCATATTGTATCTCACGAGGGTGTTAAAGTAGACCCTAACAAAATTAAATCCATTAAGGAATGGAAAGTCCCCACTACCATAAAGAAGTTGCGAGGATTTCTCGGGTTAACGAGGTATTATCGCAAGTTTGTTAAGAATTATGGGAGAATAGCAGCACCTCTAACAACATTATTGAAGAAAGATGCATTTTCATGGACTCCTGAAGCAACTAAGGCCTTTGAACATGTTAAAGAGGCAATGTGCCTAGCACCGGTCTTAGCTACGCCAGACTTCACAAAAACATTTATTGTGGAATGTGATGCCTCAGGAAATGGAATTGGTGTGGTTTTAATGCAGGAAGGAAGACCCATTGCTTTTGAAAGTCGTCCAATCAAAGGAAAGTATTTACAGAAACCTATTTATGAGAAGGAAATGTTAGCAATACTTCATGCACTAAAGAAATGGCGAACTTACCTAATGGGAAGACACTTCAAGGTAAAAACTGATCATGATAGTCTTAAACACTTTTTGGAACAAAGACTATCTTAAGAAGAGTAGCAAAAATGGGTCACAAAGATGTTGGGTTATGACTTTGAAATAATCTACAAAAAAGGAAAGCTTAATGTTGTTGCAGATGCACTCTCAAGAAAGAATGAAGAGGTGGAAGCATTGCTTTGTGCCATTCTATTATCCAACCAGATTGGATAACCGAAGCAAGAGATGAATGGAAGAAGGACAAAGATGTATGGACACTCATTCAAAAGTTGCAGCAAGATCCTAGTACATCTGATACATTTAGTTGGAAAAATGATTCCTTATGGTACAAAGATCGCTTATATCTTTGTAAGAATTCCCAACTAAAACAAAATATTCTTTTTGAATTGCACACTTCTCCTTTAGGAGGACACTCAGGATTTTTAAAAACTTACCACAGGGTGAAGAAAGATTTTTTTTGGGATGGCCTTAAATCTGATATTAAAAATTTTGTGGCGGAATGTTTGGTTTTCCAGCAGAATAAAGTGGAGACAATTAAGACCCCGGGACTTCTACAACCTTTATCCATTCCAAGTCAACGTTGGGAGGAGATTTCAATGGATTTTATCACAGGTTTACCTAAGTCCGAAGGAAAGAGTGTCATCATGGTGGTAGTTGATAGACTTTCCAAGTATGCACACTTTTGTGCATTATCTCATCCATTTAAAGCAAGTACTGTTGCTACTACATTTATGGACAGACTTCAAAAGCTACATGGAAGCCCAAGGGTTATTGTGAGCGACAGAGATCCCATTTTTACTGGAAATTTTTGGACGGAGTTATTTTCTTGTTTGGGTACTCAATTAGCTCATGGCTCATCTTATCATCCTCAATCTGATGGTCAAACTGAGATAGTAAATAAATGTTTGGAAGGATATCTTCGTTGTTTTGTATCTGATAAACAAACACAATGGGTCAAGTGGTTACCTCTTGCTGAATGGTGGTATAACACTTCCTTCCATACTGCAGCAAAAATGACCCATTTATGGCACTTTATGGATATCATCCACCATCCATCACATCATCTTTAAGGGAAAATTCGAAGGTTCAAGCAGTGGAATATCACATCGAGCATCAGCAAGAAGTTCTTCAACTCTTAAAGGATAACCTGAATTTGGCACAAAATCGAATGAAACAACAGGCAGATCAACATCGCAGCGAGAGAAGTTTTGATGTAGGAGATTGGGTATTTTTATGGCTACAACGATACAAACAAATGTCCCTCAAGCAAGCTAAGAAGGATAATAAATTATCACCAAAGTACTATGGTCCTTACAAGGTGTTGCAAAAGATTGGTACTATGGCATACAAATTGGAGATTCCTACTTCTTCGCGAGTACATCCAGTTTTCCATGTTTCATGCTTAAAGAAGGTTATAGGTGAAAATCTTCCGGTTCAAACAATATTGCCAGAACTTGATGAGGAAGGAAAAATCATATTGGAACCTGAAGCAGTCATGGAAACAAGAACTCGACAGCTACGAAATCGATCAATTTCAGAGTATCTCATCAAGTGGAAGAACTTACCCACTGAAGATTCTACATGGGAGGATGAGAATTTTATACAGAAGCACCCAGAGCTACTCAAGCGTTGACGACAACAATTTTTTGAAGGAGAGGGGCATGTTGGGTCCCTATATTACTAGTATATTCCCTTATTGTTGTTAGTGTAACCCCCTTATTGTTATTATTGTACCCCTGTAACCCCCATACTATTATTATTGTGCCCTTAAATTATTATTGTTAGGTCAGCTAGGATTACATTGTGGCCCCATGGAATCCTATATATAGAAAGGAGGTTTTGTAATTTTTATCATCCAAGAATTGTTCATTCATGTAATGTATTGTGGGTTTCCCCCTCGAAGTGGCTTATTTCTAAGGCATTGATATCTCTTTTCTTCTATTTTTGGAGTTGGCTTCACAACAATCCACATATGCGCATTTGTTGTGAATGGAAAATAAAAGGATATGATGCCTACATCTGCAACAAGGGAATCCATAGACTCACACCTCCACCCTCAAAGTAATACCAGGATTCACCTCCTTCCTAGGAAGTACAAAATCCACTACCAAATTCAAAGGTACATCCAATGTCCAATGCCACAATCCTACACCACTTGTTCTCTCAGTGAGCAGTTACCATCTTACTGTTCCAGGGCACAATCCCAATGTATATATGATTCCATCTAGAAATGTTAATGACCAAAACAAATTCATCCCCAGACCTTCCCTTCTTTTCTACACATTCCTTCAAGAAATTCGGTCACCCCCTTTTTTTGCAGTCACTCACCTTCTAAGTTCCATGACATCCCCTATCCTGGGAGATCCATCCCTTGGCAAGGCTTCCTTGCATGGGAAGGTCAAACAACCAAGGCATATCCCTGCCTCAAAACCATCGTACCTGTCATAGCATGCTCATGGAAATTAGTGGACACCATTGGGTATTAGTGTCCCATAATGGCCCTGCTCTTGAAGTGCTTTACTGACATACTCTTTCATGTTCCAATTCCTTTTTCCACTGCTAATTATTGCAGTAAATTTCAACCACCCCAGCCGATTATTTCCTTTCTTTCTTGTACCAATCACTTAACTTCCATTATATTCAAAATAATTTGAAATAAATTCACATCATACCTCATTGGTGGCTCTTCAATAAGGTACACTTGAAATTATGTTTACTACCTGCCATGACAAGTCAAACTAGCTCTTTAATCAAATCATCATGTATAAACATATCACATCCGGTTAGCTAAAAAAGAAACCATTATAAATAAGAATCATAAATCACATGTAACCATCATAAACCAAAATAATAGATCACATGCATAATTAAAACTGAAGTAAAACACTTATACTTATCTTTCCATGATTCTTTGCTTCTGCATTTTTTCTGTATCCTTTCCGTACACAGGTTTCCAAACCTGACAAGCACCCAGTTCCTTATGTTTCAACAACAAGGAAATCCAGAAACTAAACCACCTCCTCCCTCAATATCAGAAACAAGGGTATCCTGAGACTAAACCTCCTCAACCCTAAATAGAAAAAGGGTATCCCGAGACTAAACCGCCTAAACCCTCAATAGAAAAACAAGGGCCAATACAAGCCCATACCTAATTGTCCCATCACAATGTACAACACATTCACATACACAGTATACAATGCAACACATAGATATACACCTGGTGTACAACACAACACATACACCTACACCCAGTGTACAACACGACACGTACACCTACACCCAGTGTACAATGCCACACATACACCTACACCTGGTGTAAAATGCCACATATACACCTACACCCAGTGTAAAACACAATAAATATACCAACACCCGTTGTAAAACACAACATATACACCTATACCCGGTGTACAACACAATACATATACATACACACTGTAAAATACCATGGATATGCATGTCACGACACAACAACTGCACAATTCCTGTAACACCATACCAAATATACACAACACAACATGTACAACATGTACACAATACCAATTGTACACAAAACCACCTATACAATGTGTACACAACACCACACATGCATGACACCACTTGCACAATGTGTGCACAACACCACATGTACATCTCACTACCTACACAATGTGTACACAACACCAACTATATGACGTGTACATAGAACCACATGTACAAAACACCATCTGCACAACATGTACACAACACCACATGTACTACATGTACATAGCACCACATGCACGCAACACCACATGTACAATCATGCACACCGCACCATATGTACACAACACGACATATACAACATGTACATTGCACCATATGTACATAACACTGCATATAAAACTAGTACATTGCACCAAATTTACATAGCATCAAATTCACAACATGTACATAGCACCATATGTACATATAACTGCATATATGACATGTAGTTAGCACCATCAGTACCCAACACTGCATATGTAATCATGCACACAAAAATATATATGCAACATGCATGCAACATAATATATGCAACATGTACACAATACCACATGTACAACATGTACACAATACCACTTGTACACAACACCACCTATACAATGTGTACACAACACCACACATGCATGACACCACCTGCACAATGTATGCACAACACCACATGTACATCTCACTACCTACACAATGTGTACACAACACCAAATATACGACGTGTACATAGAACCACATGTACAAAACACCATCTGCACAACATGTACACAACACCACATGTAATACATGTACATAGCACCACATGTACAATCATGCACACTGCACCATATGTACACAACATGACATATACAACATGTACATTGCACCATATGTACATAACACTGCATATAAAACTAGTACATTGCACCAAATGTACATAGCACCGCATTCACAACATGTACATATGTTGCATATATGACATGTAGTTAGCACCATCAGTACCCAACACCGCATATGTAATCATGCACACAAAACTATATATGCAACATGCATGCAACATCATATATGCAACATGCACACAACATCATATATGCAATGTGCACACAACATCGTATGTACACAATATTGCATATGCTGCAACTACACTGTCCTTACCCATAAACCTTGCTTCTATTGTCTTATCCAGGCTTGTCCCAGCATGCCACGCATCACACTGCCTTCATTCCGTTGATGTATCCCTCAACATTACCTGTCCATAACATAAACATAGACATAGTATAATCACATAATATCAATTCACATCCACATGGTACTTACCTCATAGATCTGTCAAGGCTAATCTTCCCACTTGATTCCTCATAAACTAGGAACCTCTTCATGACATTCACCTGCATAAACAAGCATTCCTCCACAAGAATGATCCTTGATGACCTTGCTAGTAAACAATATACATACATATATATACACATATAAACATCAACATAACACAATCATGATCCCTGACAACTTTGTCAAAAAACGACATACATACATATATATACACATATAAATATTAACATAAAAACAACCATGATCCCTAATGACATTGACATACAACAACATATGTATATACATATATACATATATAGACATCATCGTAATCATAATCACAACATAATTATCAGATATCATAAGGTCAAGGTTAAGAGAACTCCCTTTATCCATGCACAACATGCACTGCATTAGGAATAATAATTCCGAATTTATCGAAGGCATCTGACACCTCTGATCCATTTAATTTACCTTTCTCATGATTTTCCTTACACTATCCTTTTAAACCAATGGATGCAACCTATCCAACCGGATTTCATACTCTTGCCTTCAACTACGCTTATACATGCACCGAGCTTTATCAGAGTCTTAAATTAGTTGTTGGACTTCATTAAGCTCTTCCCCAACTCCACTAAATTTACTCTTTCCCAAATAATTCCCAAGACTCTCAAGACATAAAAGGAAAGAAGAAGAAAAAACAAGAAGAAACCATGAAAACCAAAAACAATACGACACCAAAAACAAAGTGGTATGGCCATACACTAGACATAAACAAAGTCACAACCAAGCAAAACAAATCACAAAAGACCAAAAGCACAAGACTATCAACAAACACCATGACTCAATCCCCATGGATTCCCAATACTTCCAAAGTTAAGTTCAACCTGAGCCTTCTCCAATATTTCGTGGAAGTATCCTTTGCGATAGAATCCCCTGCATCATATTTCCATAAACACATAATTGTCAGTGCGTAAATAAACATAACAATACATCAATTATCTTACCTTGTCGCAATCGAGTCTTACTATGTATTGTCACATCACCCAACTGTTAGTTATATAATCACATCTACTATCACCTTGTCATGTTAATACCAAGCATGTTTCCCTGCAACTTCTCCCACATGCTAGCCACATGTTCCAAAGATCAAGACCTCATTTCTATTGATTTGAAATCAACCTTTACCAACTCTAACAACCATGTCATAATCAAAAATCAACTCACATTCATCGGTCATAATACATAATGTTGCGACTATCACCTACTTACACAAGTACATATCAATTGTTCTCAGCACATATGTGTTAGTGCAACCATCTCAAACAAGATCATTCCTACAAGCAATCTTATAGATACAAACTCATATCATGCAACTAGTCAAACATTCAAGAAACAGATCTATGAAATAATAGACACCAAACACTCAAACACCAAATAGATGACATCATCAAACATTCAAGTACCAAGTAGACGACATAAGAAAACTCATACATCAATGTATCTCAATGGACGCTATCTTATCTGCACAATAAATCTATATTAGCATGATATAACTTCACAACATATCAACCCAAACATAATTAAGGTAATGATATCCATAACAATAATTGGCTAGCATGTTCACATCATAAAATCATAAACAATTGTCATTTATGCATAACAATCACTTATGCATAGTCAGTCTAGATTATTATTACATAATATCACAAGAATATTGACTCATACTTGAATAAACCTAACCATACGCATAATCCAATCCAAATTAGAATTATACATATAACATCAATATTTTAAATTAAATGACCATAACCATCATGCATATGACAAAAATGCATATAGCAACAAATTATTATCCTTTATGACTAATCGACGGATGTACATATGATCACATTGTTGAACTAGAATTTATCACACATGTAATCACAACAATGATAAAATGAAAAGCATGGACATAAACCCTAATGCTCATAAAAACCATTAACCAACACACTTTCATGCAAAACACACAATACATGTATGACGATCTTCTCTTACCCCAAAGTCTAGTGTTGCAACCTCGCTCGGATGATTTGCATCTCCCGATCTATCTCAGCAAATACATTAGCATCATAACATACCAATAGAATCATAATTACTTAACCTTCATACCATAACCTCATGCATGACAACCTTAACCATGACAATACATGCTTAACAACATTCATTCAGCCCATTCGGTCCAAGTATTGAACCATGCTCTAATACCACCTGTGGTATTAGATATTACCCAAAGAGAGTGAAACCATGCTCTGATATCACCTGTAACGAACATCTCCCCTCACATCGACCCACTTTCACTAGCTTACCCATGGTAAACATGAGATGAGGGGATTTTATGACAAGACTCAACCTCCTAGGTGACCTTAAGGAAATGGAGTCGAAAAAACATACCTTGTTGACTTCCCTCAAGTGCCTCAAGACCCTCCAAGAGTAACCAAACCCCTCCAGGTGTTCATCCCCTGAGAAAACTTACTTTTCCCTAAGCTTGAGCCCCAGTCACTCCCTTTCCACGCCCTCCATGCGACTAGAAACCCCCAGTCACTCTCATAGGCCTTCATTAATACGACTATGGCCTTTTGTGCTCAGTGTTGTGCCAGAAACGTTTCAGGGCTGGGGCTAATCCTATGCCCAAAAATCCATATAACTTTCAGAACTCATAAAATTCATGACTACAATGATTATAAACCAAAAACTGAAACCGGGACTAGAGATGACCATCCCCAACTAGGACTAACATTCCATCAAACACTTGGTAGAAAAGAAATCTATAGGTCATGAATGCAAGTCTGAGCATAATGGAATAAAATATCATATTATATTTAACAATAAAGATCACCAACCTCTCCCATTAGCTGTCTTAAAACCAATTAGGTCTTTCATCCATTATTATTTCAGTTACAAGTAGAAACATGAAAAGAGCCATGACTAAAACTAGTCATATATGCATGCTTATAACCAACATATAAACATATAAATATCCATAAGATAACAACCATTAAAGCCATGTAATAGCAATTAAATTTACCAATCAAAAGAAAGAGAACGTAGCTTTCATTAAACATAGGAAAGAGCCAACCAGGTTCAGGACTTCCACGTACCACCTAACTATAGACATGGCTGAACCAAATCATTCTTTCATCTAGTCAGCCTCGTGCCATATTCCGAGCATGAATGTAGGATCTCATGGGACAAACCAATCCAAAACAACCAAGGGAATCCAAAGGTTAAACCACCTCCACCCTCACCATAGCTTAATCTCACCTAAACTGGCCCCGAGAACACAAAACCAAACCGAGCTTGGAATGCCTCCGGATTCCTTCACCATCATTGAGGAATTTTCCTATCTCCAAATCTCTACGCTTTGCTGCAATCCACATCGGATCAGCAGGACCTAACCATGACTCCACCCTTAGGATTTAACGTGTATCCCACCATTACTGATTAACAGATTCCTAGGCCTTTGGGAATGTTCCCAAGACCACCTCTGCCCCGGATTCCGAAACCTTCCAAAAATTGCAAAGCTCAAAACCGAGAATAATCCCATCACACCATGCATATCTAGAAATGGCAAGGCAAGGCTGAAAACCACTGTCAAAACCTGGCAAAACGATGCCACCAATAACAAAAGAACCAAATTCCAACATGCACATACCATGCATGTCAAACAAGCTAGGAAATCACACATGCAATCTATTAACTGCAAGTATTCTTGTTGAAGCTTGCTTGTTTGAACCTTTCCTTGCTTGATCTTTACTTTCCTTTAATTTCTCGATCCAATGCTAGAATGCTCCAAAAAATGTAAGTGTCCAAGAGCGTGTGACAGAGAGAATAGAGAGAGAGCTCCAAACTGAACTGAAAAAAGCCTAAAGCAACAAAATCTTTCCAACTGATCCTCATAATCATTTTTATCAATGAGGACTCTTTCTTCATTTTCCATTATTTTCGTTCATTTTCCTCCTCGCATGCAACCTGTGACCTTTCACCTTCCTCTTCTCCTAACTTCATTTATTTTCATAAATAAATGTGCCAAAAACACTTTTTGTCTTTTCAAAGCATTAGCCATTTCCTTTTCCAATTTCATTTAGCCATAATAACTGAAATGAACACCCACTAGGATGTATTTCCCAACATTCAGCTTGGAATAAGTGTCCCTTAACCATGGTCTTATTTTTGCCTTTATTAAATTTTATTACATGAAATTTTAGCCCGAGTCTGTTACATTTTCCTTGGAAGGAAAGGAAATTGACCTTATAGGTATCCAAGGGAAACCCTCTAGAGTGATAAGATATAATAGTACAGAAAATTTCTAAAAAATGGATACCATGATGTTATTTCACAGTTATCTTCTTCAGATGTTCAAACATCTATATGCTCTACTTTCGTGGGTCTCTAAAAAGTTATCAAAAATCATTCCAAGGTATTTGGAGAGATTCCTAATGGGTCTTCCACCCACTCAAGATCATTACCATGCTATTCATTTGTAACCTATAGGTATACATCATAACCTTAGGCTTTACAGATACCCATATCCATAGAAGAGTGAGATTGAGTGTATGTTTCAAGAAATGTTAGAAGTTTTCATCATTCAACCTAGTTATAGTGTTTTCTCTTCATTGGTGGTGATGGTTATAAAAAAAGATGGTTCATGGTGTTAGTGTCTAAATGTTCAGTGATCAAATGTACTCTTTCAGGTTTACTTCGTAGTGGTCCTAGGTCAAAATTTCATGTTTTCAAGTCAATTTTCAAACAAAATTTTGTTCGTTGTCTAGGTCTGAATGCTAATCCCTTCACTCCATTTGTGGTCATCATAATTTCAAGGTCATGTCATCCATTAATCATCTAGGGTCTTAGATCACTTAACATGAATCCTTCTAGGTCATGGTCTATGTCTTTTTGTTTCTCCACCATAATGTCAAATCATGTCATGAAGAAGGAAAATAAATTTTTATTGTCATTATTTAAATCACCTTCATTGGGAGTTGGAAAAGACAGGAAAACAAAACAAAGTCAATTTTTTTTTTCTCAAATAAGTATGCTACATAGTCAAAAGAGCTCATCTTTCAAGCTCACAACTATCCACAACCATCTAAAGATTGGCAGTTTGCTACGCTTTTGGTTCCAAGCTTCAAAATGGACATTGAATGGTTAAAGAAGCTTTCACAAAGATTCATAGACCTTAGAAATAGTAATCGAATGTTCTTTATACCTCAGTCAAGTTAAATTCTTAAGAAAAGGGTGGATTCCCTCCTTAGGGTTTTCTTCACTACGTTTTTGGTTTCCTCCATGCTTGGCTGGTTTCAGTTGGAAAAACCATAATTTTACCATCTAAAAACCTTCATACATCATCCATATATCTTATCCAAACACTACCTATCACCCATAACCCTCCTTTCCACCATTTTCATGCAAACCCTAGTTTGCACTACGTTTTTGCAAGGAAACTAGGAAAACCCTATGTTTTGACCTTTTGGGAACTTTTGACATGCCCACTTCAAAACATTACACTTGCATATTATAGCCAAATAATCACCCTACCTCCCCGGTTTTTTGGGGGATTTTTTCCTAACTTCCTTCCACCCCTTTTCTATCCCTAAAACTACTCTACCACTATCCCCTGTTTTCCTAATTTTCCACCTTCCCTATCCACTACATCAAGCTAGGATTTTCCTTGTTGAAAAAAATCATGGAGCGTGAGAAGAGGTTTCATAAGGGAGGTAATAATTCCAGGTTTTAGAAAACTCAGATGCATGGCATCATTTTTAGAGCTTTGTGATCATTTTCTATGGTTTACATTGCACATAGGGACAATTTTGCTTCAAAATTATTTTATGAAACAATGGAGATGAATTTTACAAAAGTGAAAGAGGTTCTTGTCAATAATAGGAAAAATAATAAAAAAATTCTTAATTTTATTCGCAGGTGTTATTATTTGAGATAAATTCCAAAAATATAGTTGCTCCAAGTCATTTTCTGCACTTTTGAAAATGTTTTCTTCAAGTCAATTGTTTTGGGCTTTGGAGCAGGGGTTTGTAGTGCTTGATGACTTAATTTTGTAGAAAACATCCTACGCTTTCCAACCATACCATTTTAATCCCAAAAATCCTCCGGTAAGGCCTCCAAACTCCCTCTCAAGGTAGCGCAATGCTTCTATTGAGAGTGTGCTACGCTTATGCAAAAGTTTAGCGATCGACTTCAAACTTTGATTCTGAGCAAATTGGAAAGTATTTTGGAAAACTGGAGGAGTTTTTTGTTACCAACATACCAATGACAATAAAAATATCTCCGTTTTGGAAAAAAACGTTATGGTTAGAGATATAATGATCCCTCTTTAAGCCCTATTATTGCAGAATTGTTTTTGGAAAATCTGGAAAATTGACCTTTGCAGAAGCGTCGCACAGTGGCACAACACTTTTCCTCAGAGCCTCCAAATGAGAAATATTTTACATGGATGGATATATTTTCACTTATAAATCATATATATGACCTTAGGTTTTCATGTCACGCTCCCATTTTGAAGAAAAATCCAAAAAACACCAAATTTTTCATGCTTATTCCACCTATTTTACCTCTGCGTGACGCTTCTAGGGTGAGGGTGGGAGAATCCGTTTTTGAAGGTCTTCCAATGGTAATTTTATCATTTTTTAGGGTGAAATGGAAAGAATACACGTAGGGCTACCTATACTAACTCTCATATTTGAAAATGGGCACTTAAAAGTCAGTCAAAATCAGCTCCAAAGTGGCACGACTCTTCTATTGGGAAGTGTGACGCTTCTGTCATTAGATTCCCTTGGACAAATGTCAAGCCAGAAAAACTCCAAAATTCGAGGTTTAGCATGAGGTGTATTTTTGGTGGGAGTGTTTGTTTTTGCCTCTCTTTGTGGAGGAATGATGTAATTAATCAAGGAGACACACACTCATAGTTATTAGCTAAATTTGAGGAAATTGTTTGTAACTTCCCTAAAAACTAGGAAATGACTCATAGGATGCATTTATGAATTTATTTGGATCAGATTTTGACCCAATGAGGTGGAATATTCTCTATTTTCTATATGTACTCCAAAATCAATTTTTTTAGAGGTTGGATAGTTTTTATTCGCAGTGGAGCTATTGTACAAACTCTTTTTCCAGTGAAATCAAAGAATGTTGAAACTATAAACTTTGGACTCAAGTGGTATGATTTTGAGCATTGTTTATTCTATGTTACCTCATCAAGTTGAATGTTATTTTACATTTCCGTCACATGTATGCTTCTGTATGTTAACCTTATGGGTTTATGAATAGAAATCATTGCTTTTTGTGCTCTGTTTTACAATATTTTCATGGATGTGTCTACTCTTCTTATAAATGAATTCATTTAAATGCTCATTCCAACTCCTATTTCAAACCTTATACACAATGAAAAATTAAGTATTTTCATGATTTTACCTACCTGGCCTTGTCCTTGTCTCTGCAACTAAACCTTTGAAATCAAACCTAAACCCTAGACCTAGTTCCTTGGTTTTCCTTCATATCCAGCATAAACTTCAACAAACAAAACCCTAATATATTGAGCATCATAACTAGCCAAGATAAGTATATATACAATCATCTCATTGGTTGCAAAGTGACATTGAGAGATCCTTATCTGGTTTTGGTAGGGCTAGCTACCTGACCTAAAGGTTGGTTTGTGGTTACCTTCCTTCAGTTCCATTCTCAACCTTGGGAAACAAGGGGAGTGATAACACATGGAATATGTGTCAGAATTATAGAAACATCAAAAAAATTATTTGTTAATTGTTGTGGATATTCCATTGGACAATTCATCACAACAAATCAACTAAAATATATTATAAACACTATGAGGGTTTATTTCTCCTTAGATTTTTGGATCTATTAATTATTGTTTATTGTGTGTGAGTTTTATTTCATTGTTCTCTACTTTTTTCTTATATATATATATATATATATATATATATATATATATATGCAAAAAATAGAGAAAAATGAAATAAAACTCACATATCCCAAATTAACACAAGATATAACCTCAGAAACCCTTTAGGAGAAAACCTAGTGGTAAGGTGTGGTTGCTTTGTTCTATTTTTATGAATGGAAAATCAATGCAAGTATAAAGAAGTGAGGATTATGTCCTGTGAGATACTATAGTTCTCAAACCATCTCTATTTTCTCTCTCCCTATCCACTCTTATGTACTCTACTCATATATGGAACATAATGAACTTGAATAGAATAGAACCCATTTTCCTCCTTGTGGATAAATTATAACATTGCCTAATAACCTACTAGTGGTTAAGTTTGACTCATTAAACTCTTCAATATAGTTACAATGTTTAATATTAAAGAGTATTCTTCTTCATTATCACATGTGTATCCCTTTTTCCATGAATAATGGGGGTTGACGTGGCATCCTCTCAAATTATTGAAGTCAAAAAAAGAAGGTCAACTTTTGAGTGGAATAAATTTTGTGTATGGACTTTAATTGAGGTGAATCCTACTTCCTTCGAAAGGTATATGTGTGTATAATATAAAAATAAGCTTTTCACTTTTTTGGAAACATTTTATGCCCAAAATTTCCATTTAGTTCCTCAAACTACTTTTGGAAAATTTTATACCCCAATTCGGCAATATGGGACTCGTTGGTAAAAATGGTATTGTGAATTGATTCCTCCACTATTTCCACTTTGAAAGCAGTGATATGGATGGAAAATAATATAATGATCCAGTCCATTCACACATCCCCTTTTTGGGGGTTTTTGGTCCCAAAAAGCTTCTACTGACTAAGGTGAGTAAATTTCCCTCCACCTTCTCTCCGGTGTACCATTTAGCTTTGCATGGAAGTTTTCCTTCCAACCTATTCTACCAAAGTTCATGTTTCCCTTATCTTATATTTATATATATATTTTACAAAATTTTACCCTTTGTCAACTTTTCTTGAGCATCCGGGGCCAAATACTCTACAGAAGGAAGGACATGTTCCTCTTCCTGATCTAGCATGGAAGGTTTATAGAGTTTTAGATTCTCTACATTGAACATTGAGTATATGCACATGTATGGGGGTAGAATTAGTCTATATGTGTTATACCCTACCTTTTCTAGTATGTCAAAGGTACCATATTGTAGTGTATTTATTTCTCACAAGGGCCTTATAGCCTTTATACCATGTTTTGTCTCCCACCTTGAATGAACTCTTTATTATGTGTTAATCATGCCTAGCCTTATATTTTTCCTATGAATATTTCAGTGTCTCATGTACCTATATATGGATTTTATTGATCTTCTCAAAAAAAAATTATGCCCTTAAGGAATCCCCAATAAGATCCTCCCTCATTGCTCCTTTCTTCCCATATGAAATATCCAAAGGTGAAGGTGGAATACATCCAAAACAAGTTTGAAATGGGGATTCACCAATAGAAGTGTGGATTTCACTATTATAAGAATATATATATATATATATATATATATATATATATATATATATATATATATATATATATATATATATATATATATATATATATCATATTTTTGTCCCAAGTATTCAGTTTTTTTTATTATAACCCCTCAAAAGTTGCACCAAAGTCCTATTGACTACTTTTTTTTGCTCATATGTCTATGGTGTTGAAAAGTGTAACTAGGATCAGTCTTCATATTGACTATAATTATGTATTTATGTACAGAAGAAGAAAAAATATAATATATATATATATGGTATGCTTGACTCATGGGTTTCATGAGAAAGGTTTTATTATAGGTCAATAAACTTCTTCTTGATGTCTATTAGGTATTTGTCTTCTGGTCATAAATTGTATTAATTAAAGTGTCTTTTTTATGAAGAATCAAGTCTAATTTGTATGCCTCCAGACTGTG
This sequence comes from Pinus albicaulis, assembly GCA_034641835.2. Classification (NCBI taxonomy): domain Eukaryota; kingdom Viridiplantae; phylum Streptophyta; class Pinopsida; order Pinales; family Pinaceae; genus Pinus; species Pinus albicaulis. Next base: position 853,828,249 of record CM076582.1, on the reverse strand, counting down.
TCACATAAGCCTTGAATATTGCACTCAAAATATGATTAATATCAACGTTGGAAAACCATTCAAGTCAATATTCATCATGCAGGAGGATACTCTCTATAAGTTGGTCTATATACAAGTATTCAAGTCGGCCTTAATACACATGGACAGGTTAGCTCAAATACAAGTTTGAAAAATTATATATACCTACATACATTGCGCAGAAAAGAGAACACAGAAGTTCAGATTTATCTGAGTTTTCTAGATAATATTTAAAGTGAAGAAGGCTGTGGATTGCAGACAGAAGAACAGGGTTAATACAGTGAATAAGTTACGTATAAAGGAGACATAACTTAATATATATATATGGACCAGATCACGGGAATAATCTCTGGTGTATGACTGCATTAAAGTATGAAAATAGGATTGTGTTGAAGGTATGTTCAAAACAATGTTGAAGTGAAAAAATATGAAAGCATTCAAGTGCAAAGAAGAACAATATTGAAGGTTGGTCATATGAAAGGTTTAGTATAAGAAAGAACTGTAATAAGTGCAAGAAGGCACTATGCTAAATTAAGGGTTATGATAAGCTGTGTAAAGATATTATAAGGTGAATTTTCCAGTGAAAATAAATAAGTCGAGCATAGAGTCAGCGATATTAAGGTACAAAGTAAGACAATATATGACATGGTATTTCTAGTAAGGAACCAAGTAGAGATTGAGCTCTCTAACCTTGGCACAGAATGATGCAGAACAGTGAAAGAATGAAGGATCATCTCAAGGAGTAAATAAATAAGTAGTGACAAGGTCCTGGAGGCATACATAGGGCGAGGGTATGAGTCTTGTTCATGGTATTTGTCATTTTAAAGTCTATAAGTGTGAAAATTTCTTAAGCTAAGAAATACTAATGTTAATTCTCGATTTACTTCTCCTACTTGATTAAATACACAAGTTATTAATCTAAATATTCAGAATAACAAAGAATTAAATACATATAAAATCCTACACAAATAGATCATTTACTGAATAGCATGCTCATATGACAAAGTGACACACAGATTTTTCAGACAAATGTCCCTGGAAAAACCAAATGCAGGAAAAGCGGTGCAACTAGCTCTGGAGGATTTTATTATTAAGAATATTCTGAATGCAACATTTATGGGCGCCAGACTTGGTTGGTCCTACAGAGAAAAATAATGGCAACAATACCTCTTTCACTCAGAGAGAGGAAATATGGCTGATTCACACCCTCAAATAGGTTTTACAGGGCTCGAGCCCTTTCTGGCCCACTAGAAACCCCAGCGCTGCTCCTTAGCCCTTTGTGCCGAAATTATTGGCTTTTTTTAGCCTATGTATTACTATGGAAGGGCCTGTGGCACCCCTGAAGGGCTTATGCTACCCCTGCGCTGCCCTGACTGGGCCTCCGTCAAGACTGCATGGCCCCAGTTGCCTCTGTGTGGCCTCTGTTGGACTGTGTGGCTCAGGAATGCCTTTGTGCTGCTCGGTATGCTGCCTCTCTGTCATTGTTGTACTTTTTTCCTGGGATCATATCATCCCCTTTCCAATACTTCTCATTGTTGCATTGCAAACTCCTCTTGAAATTCTTAGCAAACCACGCCCTAGAATTTCAACTTAGCTTCAGTTCTCCGCCAATGTGTGTGTTCTCCAACTGACCCCAAGCCCTTATCTTATAATTTTCTCATTGGTAAACCAACGACCATGATCTAATCTCTAATCAATGGCTAATATTGGAAGCTTCTTGATCCACGTCACTTAAGTCATTCTCATCACATGTTTAATTTAATTCACTTTAATATTTTAAGTTTCCTAAATTAGACGTAGGGTCCTTAATTAAAAATATTAATTATTTGAATATCTCTTAAACTTGATGGAATTATTCTAAACACTTTCTAGGTCTTGGATATCTCATGTACTCTAGCTCCTCCACAAAATTTGGGAGCTAGAGCACATCCGATGCCACCCAAAAATCTAAACATTCCCTCATAGCGAGGAATGTGCTCTAGCAATACACTTCACCCCGAAGTACTGCTTTGATATCTAGCATTAGTCTCCGTGTTGATGCTTGGCCTGCTGCCCTTCATCACTGCATTGTTTTTTCTTTCTGTACTACTTCCCATGAGTTTGCCACTATCACTGCTACATCCGTACTAAAACTCCCTCTCAAATTGTTGCATCATGCTGCCAACTGTTGCATTGCAATTTAGTTGCAGAGAGTAAGAAACTGAAGGACCCTTGCCCAATGACAGACAAGTCAGTTGGGTTGCATCTCATCACTTAAGCTCCCTAGGCTATTGTTCTACGATGTCCTCATGAAGCCACTGCATTGCTACAGCTCTGCACTGTGTAAGCATGCCTCCTCTACACTGCTGAAGTCCCATCAATCCCTCTGTGTTGCTACCTCTATGTTGTTGTTTCCTTTGCACTGCATTTCTCCCTCTATAGCATCTAGCTTTGCTTCTACTCCATCCATGATTCTCTGCACCCACTACTCCAATCATTCCTGCTATTGTCTTAGGGCTCCCGTAGCATGGACATGATCCAAGTGTTGGGCTACTCAAGGATCCCGCCACCACTCTGTAGCTCCTCTACAGATCAATATCGCCCCACCTTCATGGTTCATGAGCACTCATGGCCACGTCATCATCGGAGCCAACGTCTTCTTTAGCTGTCACAGCCTTGGAACTAGAATTTTCCTTCTTCCTTAGAGAAAAATTGCTAGCGAAGTGTCCAAGTTCACCACATTATAAATTTCTTATCTTAGATCGATCATGCTTCTTTTTCCCTTACTGCGTCTTAGATTCCAGGGTTGCATCTTCATCTTCCTCCTTATTCACCTTGCTTGATCCGGTGATGGTTTGTCTCTTGGTCATTCGGTGGATTTCCTCTTCTTCGAGGATAGCCCACATATCTATTGGAAATACTGAGAGGGGGGGTGAATCAGTATTCCTTTCAATTAGAGAATTAGTTAATCTTCAATTATTATTAGTGTTTGTACAATGATAGCAGTAAAAAAAAGGAACACAAATGTACACTGTTTTTAAGGTGGAAACCCACTCCGGGACAAAAACCACCTAATGCTTTTCTAATGATTCTTTAATATTCAACTCCAATTGAAAATAAAGCTCCAACTTCCTAGAATATAGAAAAGCATTCTTCTCCAGCTCCCACTTGATGGATGCTCCATTGCCTGAGATTATTTAGTAGTCAACTGAACGGATGCCCCAACACCCAATGAGCTACAACTCACCCTAGCACCACCCTACTACCCTATAGAAGAATAAAACAAGAATGGACTCTCGTACCAGGGAAAATGGTCCAATTTACAATGATATAGAATGATGTAGAAGAAGAAAGACTATACCATAACCCCAACTATGACACATCCACCTAATGATGATCCTAGACCTCCCGAAACTACCTCTTCAACTCTTGGCAGATAAACACTAGTACAATTTTTACAATGAAGCATTTACAATAACTCAATACAATGATACCTTTACAATGGATGTATGCAGTGCTGCCCACTTGAAGACTTCATGTGGTGAGATTCTTGCTACTTTTTTGCACCTTGGTTGTTGCGTTTGTCATGCTACCCTCTGCTGCACCTTACTTTTCTTTGCTGCCCTAGAAAGTCTAGTCCTTTGCAGCCCTTGACAACACATGATGTAGCTTTTTCTTTCCTTCTAGAAGCTCGATATTGAATGTGGTGTATCTCTCTTATTTCAGATCCCCAATATGTTATTTTTGGCCCTGTAGTATTCCTCTGAGTCTTCTTTCCAATGCCACAGGTCTAACCCAATTTGGATTCTTCAAGGGAGAGTTATTCCCAATCTCTCACAATGCCCTAATTATGATTTTTTCCAGTAGAGAAAACTTGTATGGCATGAAACGTGTCATTGTTTCTTCATTAGGCTTTGAAATTGATACAGTGGAAACTAACGCCCGTGCACTAATTGCCACTTTTTACATAATTCCAATCCGATACTCAGAGAGAGATTTATGATGATTTTCCCAAGGTCACTTCTTTGAGATGAATTTTAGGAGCCTACAAAAACACTGACTTCCACAGATCATATCTATGAAAATATTGCGCACCTTGATCTGAAATTTTTATAGGAGCTTCCTCAAGATTTCGACTTGGCCTCATAAAAATTTGAGCTTCTGAACCTTCGTAGAAAAAAAAAGTTAAAGCAATAATTTCACGATGACCTGTTTCAGATTGCGAAATCCTTACATAAGGAGGATATGAGGATCACAATTTATATAAATGCATAGGTTGAGAGGGGCTTCAACAAGTGAACGTGGGAGGGATTTTGAGAGCTTAAAAATGATTAATTATTGACTTTTCAATGACCCATGCCACAACCCAATATGGTTTTAGCCCACTAACTAGGGTTACAAACTTCAAACATGAATATCTCTCAAACCGTGAAGAATTACGATGTGTGCCATATATCAATGGAAAAATCTCGACAATCAGAAACCATCAAAAGAATTCTTGACCTAGAATATAGTAATTTAGTAGGTAAAAATTCCCATGCAATATTGGGCTATCCCTTGGTGCTGCTTGGGTTGACATCAATGACAACCACTGGTCAACAATCTCCCCCTTTGGAGGTCAAAATTCCCATGCAATATTAGGGTAGCCCCTGGTGCTGCTTCGGTTGACATCAATGACAACCGCTGATCAAAAATATCCTCCTTTGGCATTGATGGCAACACAAGTACTCCCCTGTGATCATGACACCTCTTCCTACAACATTATCTCCCCCTTTTACATCAATGGCAAAGGGTAACTCCCCCTGACACATAACCATCCTGTGGACCTGTACACACTTCCACTCCCCCTGACACACAACCATCCTGTGGACCTGTAATCTAATGAGAACCTGGGAGAATCCCAAGCTTCTCGCGAAGATATTCAAATGCTTCACGAGGTAAAGGTTTAGTGAAGATATCAACGATTTGTTCTTTTGTACCAACATACTCAAGTTTGATATTATTTTCAGCGACTTTTTCTCTAACAAAATGATATTTGATCGGAATGTGTTTTGTTTTTGAATGCATGATAGGATTCTTGGAGATGTTGATGGCACTGGTGTTTTCACAGAATATGGGAATAGGCTCACTGAATTGTACTTGAATATCTTGCAAAGTTTGTTTCATCCAAAGGGCTTGAGTACAACATGTTTCCGCTGCAATGTATTCTGCTTCTGTCGTAGATAACGAGATTGAAGTTTGCTTTCTGCTCAACCATGATACGAGACAACCACCTAGATAGAATGCTGCTCCACTAGTACTCTTATGATCATCAAATATTCCTGCCCAATTTGCATCTATAAAGGCTTGAATAATGAGATTGTTACCCTTGGGATACCACAAGCCATATTCTTCTGTGCCCTTTAGATATCGAAGAATTCTTTTGACAACAATAATATGTGATTCTTTTGGTGCTACTTGGAATCTTGCTACTTGTCGAACTGCTTGCATAACATCTGGCCGAGAGGTTGTTACATATAGAAGACTACCAATCATACATCTATACAACCTCTGATCCACATCCTTAGATGAGTCATCTATGCTCAATTTGCAACCTGTTACCATCGGAGTAAGGAAGGGTTTGCAATTTTCCAGTTTGAATTTCTGGAGCATTTCCTGATGTACTTGGCTTGACATATAAATATTCCTTTCTCTTGCCGAGATATTTGAAGCCCTAAGAAGTATGTCAGCTCACCAAGTAAAGACCTCTCGAACTCACTTTGCATATTTGTAGAAAATTTCTTACTTAGTTAATCATCATTGCTACCAAATATTATATCATCCACATATAGCTCAATGATTGTTAAATAATCTTTATCTATTTGTACATAAATATTTCTATCAACAGTACCTTTCTTGAACCCTTGTTGACATAGATATCCATCAAGATGAGCATACCATGCTCTGGGAGCCTGCTTGAGACCATATAGAGCCTTCTTTAACCTGCAAACATAGTCTTCTTTTTCTGATAGCAGAAAACTTTCAGGTTGTTTGATGTAAACCTCTTCTTCTAATTCTCCATTAAGAAATGTTGACTTAACATCCATTTGGTAGACTTTGATTTTTCTTGAACATGCATAGGTGAGAAACATTCAGATGGCTTCCATTCTGGAAACTGGTGCAAATGTTTCGTCGAAATAAATTCCTTCCACTTGTGCATAGCCTTTGCAAACCAATCTTGCTTTGTTTCTGGTAACCTGTCCATCTTCATTCAATTTGTTCCTGAACACCCATTTAGTCCCAATGACATTTTTATCTTTTCGTCGTGGAACTAATTCCCAGGTGTTATTCTTCTCGATTTGATCCAATTCTTCATTCATAGTTGCTACCCAATGTTCATTCTGGTTGGCTTCCTCAAAACTACTGGGCTCAAAGGTTTCTAGAAAAGCAATGTGAGCTTGTTGTGATGAACGAAGTTGTCGACCTTCATTTATGTCACCAATGGTTTGATTTGATGGATGGTTCTTTTGAATCCATTCTTTTGTTCTCTTTGGAGGAGCTTCTTGTTGTTGTTCTGGTATATCTTGATGATCATTATTTTCTTCTTCCTAGTTGATAGTTGCTCCCTGTTCTAGAATTTTATTTGTGTCTTTTTCAATCTCTATCTCAAGTTTCAAAGATTCTAGATCCTCATCATTATTCGTTAGAACACCATCTTCGTCAATGTAACATTTATGCTCTCCACTATTTGTTTTCGTCTTAGATTATAACATTTATAGGCATTTCTTTTGCGTGAGTAACCAACAAAGACACCTTCATCAACACACGATTCAAACTTACCCAAATTTTGATCTTCTCTTTTGATATAACATTTGCTTCCGAAGATTCTGAAATATTTTCCATTTGCTGGTTTTCCTTTCCATAATTCATATGGGGTCTTGTTGCATTTATGTCTGAGAAAACTTCAGTTGATAATGAAGATTATCGTATCAATTACTTGAACCCAAAATTTTTCATCTAATTTTGAGTCCTTCAACATTGTTCTACCCATTTCCTGTACGGTTCTGTTCTTTCTTTCAGCAACTCCATTTTGTTGAGGTGTTCGTGCTGTTGAAAATTGTCTTTTTATTCCATTGTCGTCATAGTATTTCTGAAATAATTTGTAAGTGAATTCTCCGCCATTATTTGATCTTACACACTTTATTTTCAGATCAGTTTCACTTTCTACCAACTCCTTGTAGATCTTAAAGCACTCAAATGATTTAGATTTTTTCTTTAGAAAACTGATGGTTGTCATCCTGGTATAGTCATCTATCATTAACATGAAATATAATTCTCCATCTAAGCATTTTGTTCTCACAGGACCACATAGATCACTATGTATCAATTCCAATGGATGTGATGCAAAGTGTTCTTTTGTTTTAAATTGGACTTTTGTCTGCTTGCACTGCCGACAGGCCTCACATAGTGTGTTGGAAGGTTTTGAGATTTTCGGAATTTCTCGTACTGCTTCATTTTTTCTTATCCTGACAAGATTGTCAAAATTTATGTGACCCATTCGTTTGTGCCATAACCAACTTTCATCTTCTTTAGCTAGTAGACATGATTTAGTTGCTTCATCCAAAACATATATGTCGTTTGGAATTCGACTTGCTGTAGCCACCATTTTACCATACCTGCCTTTCCTGATTTCACATTTTGTGGAGTTGAATGGCATTGTGTTTCCTTAATCACACATTTTTCCAACACATAGTAGATTGTGATTCATGTTTTCAACCAATAGAACATTCTTGGCGATAACATCCTTGCTTCCGAGAGCGACGGTACCTAATCCTATAACATTTGAAGATCCATCATTTCCAAAGGATACGGTTCCATCGTTCTCTTTCAGAGATAAAAATTTCCTTCTATCTCCAGTCATATGCGTTGAGCAACCATTGTCAACATACCACACATCTTTGTTATTTTGAGCCTTGAGAGCGAGAGCACAATTATCAGTCTTCTTCTTCTTCCATGTTTGTTCATTTTGTGGCTTCAAAGATTCTTCTAGAGGATTTTCAAGTCTGCAGTCTCTGGCTATGTGTCCAAATTTCTGACATTTGTAACATTCCATATTATTTCTTAAATGTTCATATCTATTGATGTTTCATTGAGCTCTGGGAGGTTCATATTTGAAGGATCTCCTGGAATTGTATTGGTTCCTAGGGTACGTGCGACATTCTACAGCTTTATGACCAAATTTTCCACATGAATAACAATAGCCATGAAAAATATGTTGGTACTTGGATGGAAATATTCATCGAGGAATCGTCTTCCAAGGATGTTCTTGCAAATCTTGTCCAATGAAGTCTACATGCATGTCATATCTCATAGGTTCATTGTATTTTGTTGTAGAAGGTCCTGCTTCTTCTTCTTTGTAACCGAGGCTAGCTTTGTCATTGTATGATTGTTGATTGTTGATGAGTTCTTCTATTTCCCTTGAGTTGTTGGCATATTTTTGGACAATTTTTCCCTTCTTCACTTCCTTACGCAGCAAGACTACTTCAGCTTCTAATGCTTCCCTTTCTTGGTTGCTTTCTTCCAACTTCTTTTGAAGTGACTCTTCAATACATTTGTGTTCTTCAACTTCAATTTTGTGACCTTGAACTTGTTCTTCAAGAGTATTGGAATGGCTTTTCTCAGCCTTGAGCTCTTTTATAAGCTAGATTACCTCCTTAGAAAATTATTCTATGGTCAACCCTTCTTCTTTGTTGTTTGATACTCTCTCATTGGCTTCTTCTTCGCTATCATTTTCTTCATCAGATGATGAGCTATCCTTTTTAGAGAGAAAGTTCCTTTTGGATCCTTTCCTTTTTTCTTGCTTGTTGAATTTCTTAAAGCCTTTTTTTTCTTTTTGAGTTTCCATCACTTCTGTTCGGACATTTTGCTGTGAAATGCCCAACCTCACCACAGCTTAAACATATCAATGGAAGTTTACCTTTGAATTTTCCGTTACCAATTTTTAGTTTTCTCGTAAAGTAAGCATATTCTTCATCTGAAAGACCTTCTTCATCATCTCCTTTTTATTCACACTTGCAGGTGCATTTATTTTCAATAGAAGGTTCTTTGTCCTTATTGGTTTTCTTAGATGCAACAAACACAATTTTTAGATGCGAATTACCCTCTTCTTCATCAAGTCTCATTTCATATGCTATGAGAACTCCATGTAATTCCTCTTTGCTGAGTTTGTCCAAATTTGCACTGTATTCTAAGACCGACACATTTGGGTTGAATCTCCCTGGTAATGTTCTAAGAATCTTTTGTATAATAGTCTTCTCGTCAACTAGCTCTCCCAATCCTTCTAGAGTATTGGTTATTTCATCAGCGTATTGGAAGTATGTAGCATTGTTGGAGTCTTCTTTCATTCTGAGTTGCTCAAATTTTGCTCTATATATTTGAAGCTTTGCTTCTTTGACATTTGAGTCACCTACATATATATTCTCCAGCTTGTCTCGTACATTTTTTGCGGTTTCACAACCCAACACCTTATGATAGGCAGATCCATTGATAATAATACTCTTTGCTTTTGCATCATTTACCAACTTCTTCTTACCTTGTTCATCCGTAGTTGATGTAAATCCATTTTGAATAGTGTCCCATACTTTGTAACCTTGTGCCAAGAGATAGAACTCCATTCTTCCTTTCCAGAGTGCATAATTATTTTCATTGAACAAAGGTACACCATTCTTGGTATGTTGCATGACCTCCTTCCAGCTGTTAAACTGCTATTGAAGGAACCAAGCTCTGATACCAATTGTTGGAAATACTGAGAGGGGGGCTGAATCAGTATTCCTTTCAATTAGAGCATTAATTAATCTTCAATTATTATCAATGTTTGTACAATGATAGCAGTAAACAAAAGGAACACAAATGTACACAGTTTTTAAGGTGGAAACCCACTCCGGGACAAAAACCACCTAATTATTTTCTAATAATTCTTTAATATTCAACTCCAATTGAAAATAAAGCTCCAAATTCCTAGAATCTAAAAAAACATTCTTCTCCAGCTCCCACTGGATGGACACTCCAACGCCCAAGATTCTTCAGTAGTCAACTGAACGAATGCCCCAAGACCCAACGAGCTACAACTCACCCTAGCACCACCCTAGCACCCTATAGAAGAATAAAACAAGAATGGACTCCCATACCAGGGAAAATGGTCCACTTTACAATGATATAGAATGATGTAGAAGAAGAAGAAAGACTATACCATAACCCCAAATATGACACAACCACCTAATGATGATCCTAGACCTCCCGACACTACCTCTTCAACTCTTGGCAGATAGACACTTGTACAATTTTTACAATGAAGCATTTACAATGACTTAGTACAATGATACCTTTACAATGGTTGTATGCAGTGCTCCCCAATTGAAGACTTCATGTGGTGAACTTCTTGCTGATTTTCTACACCTTGGTTTCTGCTCTTTTCATAATACCCTCTACTGCACCTTGCTTTGCTTTACTGCCCTAGAAATTTTGGTCCTTTTCAGCCCTTGACAACACATGATGTAGCTTTTTCTTGCCTTCTAGAAGCTCAATATTGAATCTGGTGTATCTTTGTTATTTCAGATCCCCAATATGTGATTTTTGGCATTGTAGTATTCCTCTAAGTCTTCTTTCCAATGCCATGGGTTTGGTCCAATTTGGATTCTTCAAGGGAAAGTTATGCCCAATCTCTCACAATGCCCTAATTATGGACTTTTTCAGTAGAGTAAACTTGTACGACGTGACACATGTCACTGTTTCTTCATTAGGCTCTAAAATTTATACAGCAGAAACTACAGCCTATGCAATAACTACCACTTTTTATAGAATTCCAATTTGATACTCAGAGAGAGAGAGTTATGATTATTTTCCCAAGGTCACTTCTTTGAGATGAATTTCAGGAGCCTGCAAAAATACTGACTTCCACAGATCATATCTCCGAAAATATTGTGCACCTTGATCTGAAATATTTATAGCAAATTCCTTAGGATTTCGACTTCTCCTCATAAAAATTTGAGCTTCTGAACCTTCGTAGAAAAAATGTTAGAACGAAAATTCCGCAATGACCTGTTTCAGATTGTGAAATCCTTACATAAGAGGATATGAGGATCACAATTTATATAAATGCATAGGTTGAGAGGGGCTTCAACAAGTGAAAATGGGAGGGATTTTAGGAGCTTAGAAATTATTAATTATTGAATTTTTAATGACCAATGCCACAACCCCATGGGGTTTTAGCCCACTAAATGGGGTTACAAACTTCAAACATGAATATCTCTCAAACCGTGAAGAATTAAAAGGTGTGCCATATTTCAACGGAAACATCTCGACAAGTAGAAACCATCAAAAGAATTCTTGACCCGGAATATAGTAATTTGGTAGGTCAAAATTCCCATTCAATATTGGGGTAGCCCCTGGTGCTGCTTGGGTTGACATCAATGACAACCGCTGATTAACAATCTCCCCCTTTGGAGGTAAAAATTCCCATGCAATATTGGGGTAGCCCCTGGTGCTGCTTGGGTTGACATCAATGAAAATCACTCATCAACAATATCATCCCAGTTAGGAAGGTCATGTCTGCCCAAGATGCTTTGGACAAACGTTTCCCAATCCTTTGTGACTACATTTAGAGCAGTCCTCACCATGACATCATACTCCACCTTGACCCCCATGGAAATTAGTTGATCCCAAATTTCTTTCAACTTGAAGAGGAAAGGATTGATTTCATCTCCCCTGGTTATCATAAACAACTGCATCTAGTTCTCCAGAAGCACCTTCTTCCTGACGAATTTCCCTTGATACAGTGTGGTTAAATCTTTCCAAATCTCATTATTTGTCTTCTTCTCGGCTACGTGTGGTACCACGTGATCCTTAATCCTGTCCATGATGAAGCACTTGGCATGTGTCACTGCTCCATTATGCTTCACGAGAAGAATAACATTGGTTGGTGTAGCCAATACACTCTCTATATGCTCCCGCAAGTCGTATGCCTCTAGGACTGTTAGGATTCTGGCCTTCCAGATAGAAAATTTGGACAGGTCGTCCAACCTATCCTGACCGTGCAGTCTGTGTGGTGCCTTCTGCTCAGAAATAATTTGTCAGAACAGATCCTCCTCTCCCCAATTCTATTACTAACCTCAACAGAAACTCGGATCTAGGGTCCTTGGTGAGAAACGCACCCTCTGCTCCCTATGAAAATTGGTTTCCTCCCTTGGAAATATGCCAATCCAACGAATCAAATCTCTTCAATCATCCTAAAATTATTCCTTAGATTTATTTGGAAAAAATATACTGAGCAGTTGTTCTCCTCCCTCTCTTTGTCAAATTAGCTTAGGCACGATTCCGCACCGGCAGAATCTCCACCCCACCAGCAACTGCTGAAGATCTGAAGCCTTGCTTCCGAACCACGGAAAATATGCACATCACTCAAAACTGGATTGTGTCACCTTGGTTGGCCTCTACGTGATCAGACTGGCTCAGCGTAGCCTCTGCGCAACAGAGGCTGCTCCTGTGTCCCTCTGGAAGACACTGCGATGTCTCTGCGTCACCCAGATGGAACTGCGTCAGCCCCTGTGTGGCCTCTGCTGGGACTGCGTCCTCCTAGTGTTGCGTTTCCCTCTCCAGATTCTCTACTGCATCAAATTATCTCTGTAGCACAAATTTCTTCAGTCAATTTGTTGGAGATCCAACTTTATCTGCAATCGCTCTGATACTATTTGAAAATTTCTTAATCTAATAAATATTACTATTAATTCTTGATTTACTTCTTCTACTTGATTAAATACACAAGTTATTAATCTGAATATTTAGAATAACAATGGAATAAATACATATAATAGCCTACACATATAGATCATTTACTAAATAGCATGCTCATATGACAAAGTGACATAGATTTTTCGGACAAATGTCCCCGAAAAAACCCAATTCGGGAAAACTGATGCAGCTAGCTCTGGAGGGTTTTATTATTAAGCAGATTCTGAATACAACATTTCTAAGCACTATACTTGGTTGGCCCTATAGATAAAAATCATGGCAACAATACCTCTTTCACTTGGAGATAGAAAATATGGTTGATTCACACCCTCAAACAGGGTTTATAGAACTCGAACCCTTTCTAACCCACCGAAAACCCCAACATTGCTCCTCATCCCTCTGTGTTAGCCTTCCTGGCCTACATCAGCCTCTGTGCTTCTCTGGAAGGGCATGTGTTACCCCTGAAGGGCTTATGCTGCCCCTGTGATGCCCTGACTGGGCCTACATCATCCCTGCGTGGCCCATGCTGCCTCTGTGTTGCCTCTACTTGGCCTCGGTTGGACTGTGTGGCTCTGGAATGCCTCTGCACTACTCGGTATGCTACCTCTATGCCACTGTTGTAATCTTGGCCTGGGATCAGATCATCCCCTTGCCAATACATCCCCTCGTTGTAGTGCAAACTCCTCCTAAAATTCTTAGCAAACCACGCCCTAGAATTTTAGCTTAGCGTCAGTGCTCCGCCAACGCATGTTTTCTCCAACTGACCCAAAGCCCTTCTCTTATATTTTTCTCATTGGTAAACCAACGGTCATGATCTAATCTCTAATCAACCGCTAAGATTAGAAGTTTCTTGATCTGCGTCACTTAAGATATTCTTATCACATGTTTAATTTAATTCACTTTAATCTTTTAATTTTCGTAAGTTATACTTAGGTTCCTTAATTAAAAATATTAATTATTTAAATTTCCCTTAAACCTAATGGAATTCTTCTAAACTCTTTCTAGGTCTTCGAGATCTCATGTACTCCAGATCCTCCACAAAATTTGGGTGCTAGAGCACATCTAATGCTACCCCAAAATCTCAACAATAAGAAGAATTCCTTGCGTTTTTTCCTCTCCAAGAGGGAGAGGTTTTAGCCATGGCTTGAAGAGCCTATATTTGTGTCTCTTGTGTTTTTGGTAATTGACTTGATGAAAGAAGTAATAAGATAAGACGAGAATACATAAGTAATTAAAGTAAGATCACGAGTAATTATCAAGGAAAGAATTTGAAATAATCACTGCCCTACCAGATTCTCAACATGGTATCAGAGCTAAGGTGCTTAAGGAAGGGCTACTTAGCAAAGAGGCACTCAAGGAAGCAAGAATCAAAGTCAAGGTCAAAATTTTGCATTGAAAATTCAAATCAGTTTACTAGAAATATGCTCAAGCCATTTCAAGAAGACCTTCAATCTCATTCAAAGGGTCCACTCTTCAAGAAAATAATCTTTGCCATCAAATATTTATATTTCAAGACATTGTTGGAAGAGACATCACTTTTTGGAGAAATCCCTTGTCATCAAGAATCCAAGATCTCCTACATTGGGGAATTCAATCTAAGAAGAACTTCCTCACTTCATCTTCATCAGAAGAAGAAAGTCACCTTACTTAAGTAAGTATTTATGACCTTATCTAAATCTTTCAAAATGAATTATTATATAGAGAGCAACAAATTGGCTAGGTCATCAAACTTTAGTACATGGAAGAAACAGACAGATTTGAATCTAATTGAAAATGGAGTTATGGGCTTCATCGAAGGAACTACAATTCAACCTCCAAAAGAAGACATTTTAGCATATATCAAATACATGAATGGAGACCTATGATCCTGAAGGATTCTTATAAAATCCATAAATGTCTCTCATTCCCTATGCATCAAAGCTAGAATCCTCAAAATAAATATATGATAAGTTGGTGAAAATTTTCTCGAAAGGTTCTACAAATGAAATAATATCCATGAGACAAAAACTATTCAAATTGAGAATGTCAAGAAAGGAAGGAATAATTCCATATCTGACGGAGATTTTTTCAATACGAGATCAACTACAGAAATTGGGAGAAGTAATGTCTGATGGAGAAATACTCATTGTGGTACAAAATTCTCTACCGAAAGGATGGAGAGGTTTCACTTCAAGCATACATGGGAAAGAATAATCCATGACATTCCAAGGTCTAGGTAAGATATAAAAATCAATATTGAAATCCACATCTGATACAAGATCAAGTGAAGCGAATCAAGCCTTTGCAGCCATGTCTAGGAAGAAAGGAAGATTCGGTAAATTTGGTCCTCAGGATAAGAGAATAAATATGGAAAAAGTACAATGCTTTGGATGTAATGAACTTGGGAGTTATAAAAGGGATTGTCCTAACTATGGAAAGGACAAGAGGAAAAATGAAGAAGCCCATGTCACAGATGAAAGGGAAGAATCTGATGCAAAGAAATCTAAGAAAGAAGAAGCAAAGGATCTCTATTATGATTGAGATCATCTTTCTCTTTAAGTGATTTCTGATATTTGTAAGATAGTATGGTAGGAAGCAATGTATATTAAAGGCATCATGATAGAATCATGGGAGGATCACTTGAAGAAGGAGCTCCTAGAAACCTCACTGATAAACAACATTGATGAAAGGCAGTCATCAAGATCAAGGGTCATCATTCAATAATAAATATGGAAATAGGTGCCGACATTTTCTAATGGAGTTCTCTATGGATTCATTGGTTAGAAAGAAATGAGAAAGTTTTCATCGAGAATCTTATCCTATAGAATTCTGGGATTAGGATATGATGACATATTAATGAAGATGGTCAACGAAATGACATTCTTCATTCTAGTAAAATTGCTACAGGATGACCCAAAGGGAAAAAGTATGAGGTATATATATATATATATATATATATATATATATATATATATATATATATATATATGCTGACACTGGATGTTTTGAATTCATGTCATATGGTTGAAGGTAATGGACTTCTATCATTAGAAGTATGAACTAAGGAGGAGGATCTATTATGGTGCACAGGTTATCACTAACAGATGAAATTAAAATATGTCCTCATATGGAATATGAGGTAATTGTATACAAACAAGGAACTGGATACTAGAATTTCCTGGGTATGAAGTTGTGCATAGAAAAGAGATCATGAAGTGCAACCATGTAAAGAGGTGGCTATCCTCTGGAAGCCAAGAATATGTGATAGGAAATATCCTAGGAAGATATGAGGACTTTGATAGAAGTATGGTAAACAAGAAGACCCTTTACAGGACATATCTTTAGGAGATGTGTTAATTTTTGTAAAGGATGATGATGCCTACAGGAATATGTCATGATGAAAGATAATCACTAAGGTAACTTTCGATTTAAAAGTTCATATGTATATGTTTATCTAGATAATTTTATGCAGGGTTGTCAATCATGTAGGAAGGATGTAAGATCCTCGGGAGATGGTTCGAAGGAAAGTAGCATGGCATAAAGGCAGACCAGATAAGTGATTCTGATGAATCAATTTCTGATAGTTGACATGACTCGTGGATGAAAGTGATGGATGTTTTGTGCCCTATGAAGCCATAGGTTGAAGGTTCCTCAATATCGAAATCCATGACATCGAGGGGAGGAATTATTCATGAGAAGCTGGGTGTCCCACCATTGCTATTGTAGGTCCCTGGTTGAGAGGGAGCATGGTGATAAGATTCTTGCTTGGAATATACTTGAAGTATGTCCTTCCTAAGTTAAGAAGGAGTGACGTATATGATTATATAATACATTTCCTTCCTAAGTTAAAAGGAAGTGACGTATATGATTCTATAATACATGTCCTTCTTAAGTTAAGAGGGAGTGACGTATATGATTCTATGATTCTAGAATAGGACTAATAGTCGTAAGTCTTAGTGAAGGCCATGTGGAGATAATGTATAGAAAAATCATTCTAGTCTTCACCTGGAAGACAAAATGGAGGATTGGGTAATCATCTAACATTCAATACTCTTTGAGAATGCAATAGGGCATTCAATATAAGAGTAGTCGGGGACCAATATTATTTGATGGATGGCTACCCAAGAAAAGAATAGTCCAAGAAGGTCATACTCTGCAAACACCTGGGTGGAGTATGTACCTTGGAGAGACAATGACTATGGTGTCTATAAGTGACGTGTCTCGCCAGTTTTGTAGCCCATTGTGCCTTTGAGAGATGGGGTTGTTAGTCAAGGCCTTGCACTAGGAAAATTTTGGTTGATATGATACCATACAGATGAGATTGCTAATCTGATTCTTCTTATGAGATTCTTCATATTGAAAGTGACCATTTACCGTTATGAATACCTCCCTAGTTAAGAGGGAGTGTTGGAAAGTGTAACTAGGATCGGTCTTCGTATTGATTATGTAATTATGTATTTATGTAAAGAAGAAGACAAAAGATAATAATATATATATTTTTGGTATGCTTGACTCACGAGTTTCATGAGAATTTTTTATTATTATAGGTCAATAGACTTCTTCTTTATGTCTATTAGGGATTTTTCTTCTGGTCATAAATTGTATTAATTAAAGTGTCATGTTTATGAAGAGAAGTGTAATTTGTATTCCTCCAGACTGTGTCACATAAGCCTTGAACATTGCACTCAAAAGATGATCAAGATCAATGTTGGAAAACCATTCAAGTCAACCTTCATCACGCAGGAAGATACTCTCTATAATTTAGCCTATATACAAGTATTCAAGTCAGCCTCAGTACACATGGATAGGTTGGCTCAAATATAGGTTGGAACAACTATATATATACCTACATATGTTGCACATAAAATAGAACACATAAGTTCGGATTCCTCTGAGTTTTCTGGATAATATTTAAAGCAAAGAAGGGTGTGGATTACGGACATAAGAACAGGGCTAATACAGTGAAGAAGTTTCGTAGAAAGGATACATAACTTAATATATATATATATATGTGTGAAGGTTAAGCGGACCAGATCACATGAATAATCTCTGGTGTATGACCTCATTAAATTATGAAAATAGGACTGTGTTGAAGGTTTGTTCATGACAGCCTTGAAGTGCGTAAATATGACAACATTCAAGTGCAAAGAAGAACAATATTTAAGGGTAGTCATATGAAAGGTTTATTATTATAAAAAACTGTAATAAGTGAAATAAGGCACTATGCTAAAGTAAGGGTTATGATAAGTTGTGTAAATATATCATAAGGTGAAGTGTCCAGTGAAAATAAATAAGCCAAGCATACAGTTATATATATTAAGGGACAAAGTAAGACAGTATATGACACGATATTTCTAGTAAGGAACCAAGTAAATATCAAGCTCTCTAGCCTTGGTAAAGAATGGTGCAGGATGGTGCAAGAACGAGGGATCATCTCAAGGAGTAATTAAAGAAGCAGTGACAAGGTCTTGGAGGCATACATAGATCAAGGGCCTAAGTCTTGGTCATGGTACTTTTCATTTGAAAGTCTATAACAAGAATTCCTTGTGGGTTTTCCTCTCCAAGAGGGAGAGGTTTTTGGCCTGGCTTGAAGAGCCTATATTTGTGTCTCTTATGTTTTTGGTAATTGACTTGATGAAAGAAGTAATAAGCTAAGAAGAGAATACATAAGTAAGATCACAAGTAGTTTATCAAGGAGAGAATTTGAATTAATCATTTCCCTACCAAATTCTCAACATATGGATGGCATGTTGTAGAACTCTTCAACTTCATGTCCATATTGTCCCCAATGCGGTAGAAAATGCATTAAGAAAATATGTGTCCCTATCTAAAATGATGCTCATCAATATCCCAAAGTGCACCCAGACCTATACAAAGAACAATTTCACTACTTATTTCCATTTTATGGTCATTTTATATGGAATTATAACACACACCTTGTTGAACCTTTCA
This sequence comes from Pinus albicaulis, assembly GCA_034641835.2. Classification (NCBI taxonomy): domain Eukaryota; kingdom Viridiplantae; phylum Streptophyta; class Pinopsida; order Pinales; family Pinaceae; genus Pinus; species Pinus albicaulis. The sequence continues at coordinate 853,809,556 of CM076582.1, read as the reverse complement.
ACTACATGAACAAGTATTCATGTCCCTTCCTGGTTGGTGGTAAATCCCCCACAAAGTCCATATATATGCTTTCCCAAGGAAGAGTGCGTATAGGAAATGGATGATATATACCATGTTTCATGTTACTAGGCTCGCTGGTATAACAAAGAATGCATCCTCTTATGATCCTAGCTACATGTTCTTGCATATTAGGACAATACACATACCTTTGCAAGTTGGCCACTATCTTCTCTACACCAAAGTTCCCCACAACCTTGGGGGTGTGATCCTCTCTAATTAGTTATAGTCGCTCACCTTTAAAAAATCATAACAAATCCATTCTCTAGAGTAACGCATCCTAGAGATGGTAGTCAAATGTGTTATCACCATCTTGCACATGAATTTTTTGTTGCAACATTTGACACACCTCGTTGAATTCCTAATTCTATAAATTTGTTTATTTGTATGCATCATGGGTGAATGGTTCCACATGCATCAATATTCCCATGAAATCCCTAAAATCATGTTATCCAACTTCTTTATGTTTCTCTTCTTGTGCTTATTCACTAAATGAAATTGTTGTAAAAGCCCCATCCACTTGTAATTCCTACTTTCTTGTAGATTCCTTTGGGCTTGCAGATATGGTAGTGGTTGGTGATATATGTGGATAGATATATCCTTCATAGTTTGTACCAGGGCATAGAGCTCCTTGTAGTAGGTAGGGTAGTTAATAAATTTTTGATGGGCCAAAATGTTCCACCAACGGTAAGGGAATATACCAGTGCAAAACACCAATTAGAACTTACATTGTTTTGAATAGGAGTCCCATCCGATATGTGCACACAATTCCACCATGTTGTTTGGAGGTGTGTTTTGGATGGACTGAGAAACTCATGAGAAAACTGATGTAACTCTTGAAAAACAAAAGTTACAATAGCTTTATGAAATATTGCACAGGTAATATACAAAAGACACTGGCACAACCAAAGAAAATAACATGAATTCTTAAAGGAAGTATGTTAACATGCTTCAGTTAAGATACATGGATAAGAATGATTCATTTATTGATTGAAAATTAGTTCACAACCAACAATGACGATAAAAGTATAACTAACATACAAATTCAAATAAGGTATGTGTTATAACCAATGAAATAGTTCATTAACTTTAATGCATGTAAATACAAACACATACCATTGAATCATGAAGACATGAGTCTCACAATGTTCAACAATACATGCATGAAATTTTTGCCTTGGATAAATGACCTTCTCAATGCTATGCAAAAATTTCTATTGCACCATTACAATAAGCATCCATGAAATCAAATTGTGGAGATGCTAAGGTATAACTTGATTACTCAAAAGGAAGCATAAGCTCTCTTAAACAAGGTGCTCAAAATGAAGTCCAAAACTGTAAGTCCTTTTTCTCTAGCTAAGAGAGTATATTTATACAAAATTGAGATGACTCTTCACCTCCCCTCATGACTCTTCATTTACCCTTGTGACTCTTCAACTTCCACTTTATTTTTCATTTCTACAATTACTTCTAATTTCAAAATGATATTATTTACAAATCTACAATGGAAAGTAAGAAGACAAAACAATTTCATGGAACAAGAAGCATAATAGGCATGTTAGGTGATCCATGTGAATATTGGTGTCCACCCACCTATTCCACTAGGACCCCCACCAATGTTTCTTTCAGTTTTTTAATGTCCTTAATTGTAGCACGGTTTACTATTTTTGGTAGTTTTTCGAGTTCTGAACTTTCATATCCATTTTGAGGCCCTAAACGAAATTGTTTGGGAACACTGGAACCAACATGGGTATTTGAATGATGTTGGTCACTCAAAATTTTTATTCCTCGAACAGATCTTTCTAACGAAGTATTGTGCGCGTCAAACAAAGATTGTATACCAAAGTTACGTCCCCAGGAAGTTTATGTACCAATTTACCCAAACGGGGCCCATAGTTTTGACGCTTCATCTCCTAGGGTTAGGTTTTTGGATGTTAAGGGTTTTCCAATGTTCTTCAATAATAAAAAGGCCTGTGAGCCTCATTGTAACATAGTTCAGAGGCATTTAGTCACCACATCTCTTCTCAGAGATAACCTACCATCGCCCTAGCTAGTTTATGTCCATTATGTCTGTAAGCATACTTCAGTTATTTGATATTAATGAAATGAAGTTTTATTTATGTTTCATCTCTGCGTTTATGTTTATTTCTCTATTTTATTTCGTTCCTACATAAATTAGTATCAATGGTATCAGAGTGTTCTGCTCTTTCTCGATCCTTCTTTGCATGTCCCCAACGAGATCGGAGTATAAGAAGTTAGCGCTCAATCTGGTTGAACCTTTTCAAGATCAGTCTCGCAAACCTTGACAAACTTCCATGGGGGAAGAAAATAAAGATGAGGGAGCAGGAGATCCTATCAAGATATATCTTGAGGAGGCCCTCGAGAAACAAAGGAATACAATGATGGATAACTTTACCCATATCCATCAAAATCTGCCCACCGGTAGCACATCTGCATCCAGTAGCCAATCTGGAGGCGCCACTCCTTTCAAGATACAATTAAAATTTGACATTCATGTATTTGAAGCACAGATAGATGCATATGTCATAGATATATGGTTGAATTTTCTCTAAGGGTATTTCTCGGTCCATGATTTCTCCAACTGAGAAAATATTACTTTTGCACTCCTCAAAGACGTCCCCCCTATCAAATACTGGTGGGAAACCTACTGTGATCAAAAGGACGAGAGGAAACCCTCTCTGTTCTCGGTCGCACCCACTTGGAATTCATTCTAAGATGGCATCAAGGAACAATATTACCCCGTGGGGAGCTATGAGGACAAGTACATATAATGGAACACGCTGCGGTAGCAAAGTGATCAAGATGTGCAAAAGATGACGAATTTGTTCCATACCCTACGCACAAAATTGGGTATTAAATATTCATAGAAACATTTGGTGCTAAAGCACCACAGCAATTTGCACAAATCAATTCAGGAGGAAATGGATTTCCTCGACATTACCTCGCTTGGCATGGCATATCGATATACTGCTAATATTATTGCAGAAATTTAAGTAGAAGAAGCGAGACTTTGGATCCGCGAATCCGAAGCCAGGGAAAGGCACCCCCAAACCGCAGAACAAGGGACAAAGCCAAAGCGGGGTGACTCATAAAAAAACTACAAACCCAAAGAAGGACACGAGGAAGTGGTGTGAATTTCATAACGACTCCACTCACAACACAAGCGGGTGTCAGGAAAAACTGTCGCTAGTGGCCGAAATAAAGGAATCCAAGTTAGGTGCATGTTTTGATTCTGAGTCAAAACCAGACAAGGGGAATGAGAAAGGGAAGCATATCATTGATGCAAAATCTAGCGCCACCATTTCCACCACCAAGCTCCATATGGGGGAGCTCGAGGATCCAGATGAGGGGGAGCACCTCTTCCATAACTAGATGTGGGTGAAGGGTTCTCCACTACAATTCCTTGTCGATAGAGGAAGCCAAAATAACCTCATTTCAGCAGAGGTCGTGTTATGAAAATAGCTCACAAAAATAGAATAAAAGATAGATCAACGACTTAGAAATCAATCTCTTCAAGGGGGAAACCTCCTTTACATTACATAAATGAACAATTCTTGGATGATAGAAATGAAAAAACATCCTTTCTATATATAGGATTCCAATGGGTCACAATATAATCCTAGCCGACAAAACAATAACAATGTAGGGGAACAACATTAGCAATAGTGGGATTCTATGGGGCACAATAATAACAATATGGGGACTACATGGGCACAACAATAACAATAAGGGGGTTATAATAACAATAAAAATAAGGGATACAATAGTATTATAGGGACTTAACATGCCCCTCTCCTTCAAACAACTGTTGTCTGCAACACTTTATTAGTTCTGGATGCGCAAATACTCTGATACCAAATGTTATGAAACCAGCTCACAAAATTAGAAGAAAAGATATATCAACGACTTATAAATCAGCCCCTTCGAGGGGGAAACCTCATTTACATTACATAAATGAAAAATTATTGGATTATACAAATGAAAAAACCTCCTTTCTATATATAGGATTCCAGTGGGTCACAATATAATCTTATCCGACATAACAATAATAGTATAAAGTCACAACAATAACAAGAGTGGAATACTATGGGGCACAATAATAACATTATGGGGAATACATGGGCACAACAATAGTAATAAGGGGGCTATACTAACAATAAAAATAAGGGGATACACTAGTATTATAGGGACCTAATAGGTCATGAAGTGGCTCTGCCTACTGAACAAACCACACCCGTAGTCGTATACCATCGGATGGCTTCACAAAGGAAGAGATCTCTGTGTTAGCCAGCAGTGATGCCTTCCATACAACATCAAGCCCTTCACGAATGAGGTACTATGTGATGTTGCTCCTCTTGATGTGTCTGATATGTATTATTAGGCCAACCATACTTGTGGAAGAGACTTTTTTTGTATAAGTCTAGGCCTCGTTTTGTTATTATTACTTTGGGAAATAAGTTGTACAGGATACCAGAGGTAGTACCGCCTTCCGCCATCTCTTTGAGTACTTCAAATAAATGCAATAATATTTTTCCAAAACCAAGAAATTTGTTTTCATTATGATTCAAACACAGGGCAAGGAGAATATTGTGGTTGCAACCTCCAAACAGGGCTCCCCTGCGCAACATCATCAGATGGACAAATTCGTGGAGGAATACAAGGACATTTTCTCCTCAGCCAAAGGGGTTCCTCTACATTGTTAGGTCAAGCATTCCATTGATCTGACCCCAGGCACGTCATTGCCTAATGGGCCAATCTATCAACGTTCTTTAATGGATAATAATGAAATCAAGAGGAATATCCAAGAGTTATTGCCAAAAGGGCGCATCAGGACAAGCTCCTAACATGTATTGTCTGAGGTTAATAAAGACACCAAATTTATTGAACGAATCCAGCATGTATTCTAGTAGGTCCATGATATCTTGGAGAAATCTGATGGCAAGTGCAAGCAGAGACATGATCAACATCAGGTGCCACACAAGTTCCAGGTGGGTGACAAAGTTTAGCTGCATTTGTAGAAAGAATGCCTAACAGGGGCTCATTGGAAGCTCATACCACTATGATATGGGCCTTACACCATTATCAAGGTTGTGGGAGAAAATGTAGTTGATCTCAGCATTTACCCATTCATTGGTCGATACCCAGTGTTAAATATGGATCACCTTCGGCCATACTTTCCACCATTATTGGACACATTCGACAATGCAGAACAACTCACACAAACAGAGTTAAACCTAGACTGCATGGTCAAACCACAACTAATCGAATCATGGACACACATATCAAGAACACTTGCCAGCAAATGATCCAACTATATTGATTTGTAGAAGCAGGCCAACTCCTTCACCAAAGCAATTGGTTCACTAGGGACCAGATTCAATGGAAATTTCCTCATCTCATGGAGGAAATCAACGCAATGAGGACCATTTTTCCATAAAGGACCAGGTCCATATTGGTGGCCACCCACCTATTCCACTAGAACCCCCACCTTTTTTATTTCGGTTTTTTAGTTTCCTTAATTGTAGCACAATTTACTATTTTTGGTAGTTTTTCAGGTCCTAAACTTTCAAAGCCATTTTGACGCCCTAAACAACGTTTTTGGAAAAATTGGGATCAACGTGGGCCCTCAACTAATTTTGGTTACTCAAAATTTGTAGTCCTAGGATATATCTTTCTAACGAGGTATTGTCTGCATCAAACGGAGATCGTATGCCAAAGTTACATCCCTAAGAAGTTGATGTACCAATTTACCTAAATGGGGAACATAGTTTTGGCACTTCATCTCCTAGGGTTAGGTTTTTGGATGTTTAGGGTTTTCCCATGTTGTTAAATAATAAAAAGGCACATGAGGAGCCTCATTGTAACACAGTTCAGAGGCATGTAGCAGCCACATCTCTTCTCAGAGATAATCTACCATCGCTCTAGCTAATTTATGCCCATTCTGTCTGTAAGCATACTTCAGTTATTTGATATTAATGAAATGAAGTTTTATTTTTGCTGCATCTCTACATTTATTTTTATTTCTTTTTTTTTATTGCGTTCCTTCATAAATCTAGATCAATGGCATCAGAGCGGTCTGCTCTTTCTCGATCCTTCTTTGCATGTTCTCTGCAAGATTAGTCTTGCAAACCCCGATGGTTGCCCATGGGGGAAGAAAATAAAGATGAGGGAGTAGGAGATCCCATCAAAATATTGTTTGAGGAGGCCCTCAAGAAACAAAGGAATGCGATGATGGATAGATTTTCCCAAGTCCTTCAACGATTTCCCACCTGTAGCACATCTGCATCTAGTAGCCACTCTAGAGGCGCCACTCCTTTCAAGGTACAAGTCAAATTTGACATCCTGTATTTTAAGGGTAGATAAATGCAGACATCGTAGATAGATGGTTGAATTTGCTGGAAGGGTATTTATCGTTCCATGATTTATCTCACCGAGAAAATATTACTTTTTCACTCCTCAAAATTCCCCCCTGCCCCCCCCCCCCATGTCAAATATTGGTGGGATACCTACTGTGAGAAAAAGGACAAGAGGGAACCCTCTGTGTTCTCAGCCACACCCACTTGGAATTCATTCTGAGACGGTATCAAGGAACAATATCACCCCATGGGGAGCTATGAGGACAAGTACATCCAATGAACCACGTTGCGGTAGCAAAGGGATCAATATGTGCACGAACTGACGAATTTGTTACATACACTATGCACAAAGTTGAGTATTAAATATTGAATCCGTGAATTTGAAGCTAGGGAAAGGCACCCCTGAACTGCAGAACAAGGGGAAAATCCAAAGCGGGGAAAATCAGAACAACACCAAAATTCAAAGAAGGACACGGGGAAGTGGTGTGAATTTCATAACAGCTCCACTCACAAGACAAGCGAGTGTCAAGTCAAACAATCATTGGTGGTTGAACTAAATGAATCCTAATCAGATGCATGTTCTGATTCTGAGTAAGAACTAGACAAGGGGATTGATAAGAGAAGCAGATCATTGATACAAAAACCAGTGCCACTATTGCCACCACAAAGATCCAGAGGGAGGAGCCCGAGGATCTAGAGGAGGGGGAGCACTTATTCCATTCCCAGATGTGGGTGAAGGGTTCTCCACTACAATTCCTTTTCGATAGCGAAAGCCAAAAGAACCTCATTTTAGCAGAGTTCATGAAGCGGCTGAACCTACTGACCACAGCACACCCACAGTCGTATACCATCAGGTGGCTTCACCAAGGAAGATATCTCTGTGTCAACTAGAAGTGTTGCCTTCCATACAACATCAAGACCTTCACGGATGAGTTACTGTGTGGTGTCACTCCTCTAGACGTTTCTGATGTGTTATTAGGCCAACATGACTTGTGGAAGTGACATTTTGTGTATTATTCTAGGCCTCATTCTATTATTATTACTTTGGGAAATAATTTGTTCAGGATACCAGAGGTAGTACCGCCTTCCGCCATCTCTTTGACTACTTCAAATAAATGCAGTAAGATTATTTCCCAAACTAGGAAATTTGTTTTCATTACGATTTTCCATAGGGCAAGAAGAATATTGTGGTTGCAGCCTCCAAACAGGGCTCCCTTGCATGGCAGCAACAGATGGACAAAGTCGTGGAGGAATACAAGGATATTTTATCCTCACCCACAGGGGTTCCTCTACACTATCAGGTCAAGCACTCCATTGATCTGACTCAAGGCACATCGCTTCCTAATGGGTTGATCTATTGACATTCTCTTATGGTGAATGATGAAATCAAGAGGCAGGTCCAAGAGTTGTTGTAGAAATGGCACATCAAGACAAGCTCCTCATGTGTACTCTCTGAGGCTTATAAAGAAACCAAATTAATTGAACGCATCCAGAATGTTCGCCAGCAAGTCCATGGTATCTTGGAGAAATCCATTTCCAAGTACAAGCAACGACACGATCAATACCGCGTGCCACACAAGTTCTAGGTGGGCGAAAAATTTTGATTGCATTTGCAGAAAACATGTCTAACCGGAGCTCATCATAAGCCCACCTGGAACGAAGATCGTATTCCAAAGTTAAGTCCCAGGGAAGTTGATGTACCAACTTATCCAAACGAGGCCATATTTTTGGCGCTCCATCTCCTAGGGTTAGGTTTTTGAATGTTTAGGGTTTTCCCATGTTTTTCAATAATAAAAAGGCCCATGAGAAGCCTCATTGTAACATAGTTCAGAGGCATGTAGCCACCACATCTCTTCTCATAGATAAGCTACCATCTCTCTAGCTAGTTTATTACCATTATGTTGTAAGCATAGTTTAGTTATTTGAAATTAATGAAATGAAGTTTAATTTCTACTTCATCTTTGCGTTTATGTTATTTTTTTTATTTTATTGCATTCCTGCATAAATCTGGATCAATGGTATCAGAGTGGTCTGCTCTTTCTCGATCCTTCTTTTCATGTCCCCAACGAGGTTAGGGTATAAGGAGTTAGGGCTCGATCTGGTTGAACCTTTGCAAGATCAGTCTCTCAAACCCCGACGGCCGCCCATTGGGGAGGAAAATAAAGACAAGGGAGCAGGATATCCTATAAAAATATTTCTCGAGGAGGCCCTCAAGAAAAAAATGAATGCGATGATGGATAAATTTTCCCAGATCCTTCAACGGCTGCCCACCGGTGGCGCATGTGCATCAAGCAGCCACTCATGAGTAACATTCCTTTCAAGGTAAAAGTCAACTTCAGGATTCCTATATTTTAAGACTGAATAGATGCATAAGTAATAGATAGCTCGAAGGGTATTTCTTGTTCCATGATTTCTTCGACCGATAAAAGATTACTTTTTCAATCCTTAAAGCCTCCTCCCATGTCAAAGACTGGTGGGAAACCTGCTATGAGAAAAAGGACTAGAGGGAACCCTCTCTATTCTCAGCCACACCCACTTGGAATTTGTTCTGATATGGAATTAAAGAAAAATTATACCCCTTGGGGATATATGAGGACAAGTACATCCAATGGACCACGCTGCGGTAGCAAAGGGATCAAGGTGTGCACGAGCTGACAAATTTGTTCCATACCCTATGCAAAAATTTGGGTATTAAATATTCAGAGAAACATTTGGTGCTCAAGTACCACATTTTTTTTCACATATACATTCAAGAGGAAATGGAGTTCCTTGACATTACCTCTCTTGGCACGGCATATTGATATGCTGCCAAGATCGAGCAGAAATTTAAGCAGAAGAAGCAAGAATTTGGATTCGCAAATCTGAAGCTAAGGAAAGGCACTCCTAAACCGCAGAAAAACGGGAAAAGCCAAAGCAAGGAAAATTAAACCAAACACCACAAAGATAAATAAGGACATGAGGAAGTGGTGTGAATTTCATAACGCCACTCAAAACACAAGTGAGTGTCAGGCCAAACAGTCGTTGTTGGTCGAACTGAAGGCATGTGAATCAGAAGCGTGTTCTAATTCTGAGTTAGAACCGGACAAGGGGAATGACATAGGGAAGCAGATCATTGATGTAGAACCCAATCCCATTGTTGTCACCACCAAGCTCCAGAGGGGGGAGCCCAAGGATCCAAAGGAGGGGGAGCACTTATTCCATTCCCAGATCTAGGTGAAGGGTTCTCCACTGCAATTCCTTGTCGATAGTAGAAACCAAAAGAACCTCATTTAAGCATAGGTCATGAAGCAGCTTGACCTACTGACCACACCACACCCACAGTAATATACCATTGGGTGGATTCACTAAGGAAGATATCTTTGCGTCAGTCAGTAGTGTCGCCTTCCATACAACATCAATCCCTTCACGGATGAGGTATTGTCTGATGTTGATCCTCTTGACGTGTCTGATGTATTATTAGTCCAACCATACTTGTGGAAGTGACATGTTGTGTATTATTCGAGGCCTAATTTTGTTATTATTAATTTGGGAAATAATCTATGCAGGATCTCGGAGATAATACCGCCTTACTCAATCTCTTTGATTATTGCAAATAAATGAAGTAAGATTATTTGCAAAAACAGGAAATTTGTTTTCATTAAAATTCAACCACATGGAAAGAAGATGATTGTGGTCGCAGCCTCCAAATAGGGCTCCCCTGTGTAGCAACAACATATGGACAAAGTCATGGAGGAATACAAGGACATTTTATCCTCATGCATAGGGCTTCCTCTACACTTTCAGGTCAAGCACTCTGTTGACCTGACCCAAGGCATGATGCCTCCTAATGGGTAGATCTATCGATGTTATGTTCTATAGAATGATGAAATCAAGAGGTAGATCCAAGAGATGTTGCGGAAAGGGCACATAAGGCCAAGCTCCTCGCATGTATTGTCTAAGGCTGATAAAGGAACCATATTTATTGAATGCATCTAGCACATCTGATAGCAATTCAACGATATCATGTTGAAATCCAGTGCTAAGTACAAGTCGCGACATGATCAACATCGGGTGCCACACAAGTTCAAGGTGGGCAAAAAAGTTTGGTTGCATTTGCAGAAAGAACATCTAATCGGAGCTCATTGGAAGCTCATGCCACTTCGATATAGGCATTACACCATTATAAGGCTATGGGAGACAATTCGTCTAAGCTCAGAATTTCCCCATTCCTTGGATGACACCGAGTGTTCAATATGGATCTCATTCGGCCATACGTTCCACCATTACTAGACTCATTTGACATTGCAAAACAACTCACACCAGCAAAGTTAAACCCAGACTGCATGGAACAAACCAAAACTGATCAGATCATGAGCACATAGATCAAGAACACCTGCCAGCAAAGGATCGAGCTATATCAAATTGTCAACGCAGGCCAACTCCTTCACCAGGGACCAGATTCAACAGAAATTTCCTCATCTCATGGAGGAACTAAACACAGTGGCGACCATTACTTCCTAAGGGGGGAGGATTGATCCACGTGGATATTTTTGGCCATGCACCTATTCCACTTGGACCACCACCATTATTTCTTTCAGTTTTTTAGTTTTCTTAATTGTAGCACAGTTTACTATTTTTGGGAATTTTTCGGGTCATTAACTTCCGGAGCCGTTTTGAGGCCCTAAATGACATTTATTTGGGAAAAATCGTACCAACATGGAACTTTCACTAATTTCGGTCACTCAAAAGTTGTATTCCTTGGATATATATTTCTAACGAGGTATTTTTCGTGTCAAACAGAGATCGTATGCCAAATTTACGTCCCTGGGAAGTTGATATACCAAATTACACAAACAGGGCCCATAGTTTTGGTGCTTCATCTCCTAGGGTTATGTTTTCAGATGTTTAGAGTTTTCCCATGTTGTTCAATAATAAAACAACCCTTTAGCCTCATTTTAACACAGTTCAGAGGCATGTAGCCGCCACATATCTTCTTAGAGATAAGCTACCATCACCCTAGATAGTTTATGTCCATTTTATCTATAATCATACTTCAGTTATTTAATATTAATGAAATGAAGTTTTATTTCTTTGGCATCTCTTCATTTATGTTTATTTTTGTATTTTATTGTGTTCCTGCATAAATCTGGATCAATGGCATCAGAGCGGTCTTCTCTTTCTCGATCCTTCTTTGCATGTCCCCAATGAGGTAGGGGTATAAGGAGTTAGGGCTTGATCTGGTTGAACCTTTGCAAGATCAGCGTAAAAAACCCTTATGGCCACCCATGGGGGAAGAAAATAAAGATGAGGGATAAGTACATCCTATCAAAATATTGCTTGAGGAGGCCCTTGAGAAACAAAGGAACACGATGATGGATAACTTTGCCCAGATCCTTCGAACGCTGCCCACCGATGGCACATCTACATCGAGCAGCCACTCTAGAGGCACCACTCTTTTCAAGGCACAAGTCAACTTTGATATTATTTTATTTGAAGGCGAGATATATGCAGATGCCATATATAAATGTTTGAATTTGTTGGAAGGTTATTTCTCGGTCCATGATTTCTCCGAATGAGAAAATATTACTTTTTCACTCCTCAAAGCCTCTCCCCATGTCAAAGACTAGTGGGAAACCTATTGTGAGAAAAAATACGAGAGGGAACCCTCTATGTTCTCGGCTGAACCCACTTGGAATTCCTTTCGAGATGGAATCTAGCAACAATATTACCCTGTGGGGAGCTATGAGGGAAAGTACATCCAATGGACCACGTTGCGGCAGCAAAGTGATCCAAATGTGCACGAGCTCACAAATTTGTTCCATACTTGCGCACAAAGTTGGGTATTAAATATTCTGAGATACATTCATTAGGAAATGGAGTTCCTCAACATTACCTCATTTGGCACGGCATATCGATATGTCACCAAGATCGAGCAGAAATTTAAGCAGAAGAAGCGAGACTTTGGATCCGTGAGTCTGAAGCCAGGGAAAGGTGCCCACGAACCGTAGAAAAAGGGGCAAATCCAAAGTGTGGTGACTTTGAAAAACAACACGAAGCCAATGAAGGACACAAGGAAGTGGTGTGAATTTCATAACATCTCCACTCACAACACAAGCGAGTGTCGGGCCAAAGAGTCGCTGGTGGCCGAACTCAAGGCATCTGAATCAGATGCATGTTATCATTATGACTCAGAACTAGACAATGGGAATTACAAAGGGAAGCAGATCATTGATGCGAAACCCAGTGCCATTGTTGCCACCACCAAACTCCAGAGGGAGGAACTAGAGGATCCAAAGGAGGGGGGGCGCCTCTTCCATTTCGAGATGTGGGTGAAGGGTTCTCCACTGCAATGCCTTGTCGATAGTGGAAGCCAAAAGAACCTCATTTCAGCATAGGTCGTGAAGCGGCTCGGACTACCGACCATAGCACACCTGTAGTCGTATAACATCGGGTGGCTTCACTGAGGAATAAATATTTGCATTAGCCAGCAGTCTTGCCTTTCATACAACATCAAGCCCTTCACTGATGAGGTATTGTGTGATGTGTCTCCTCTTGACGTGTCTGATGTATTATTAGGCCAACCACACCTGTGTAAGCGACATGTTGTGTATGATTCTAGGCCTCGTTTTGCTATTATTACTTTGGGAAATAAGTTGTAAAGGATACCGTAGGTAGTACCGGCTTCCGCCATATCTCTAAGCGTTGCAAAGAAATGCAGTAAGATTATTTCCCAAACCAAGATATTTTTTTTTCATTATGATTCTCCCACAAGGAAAGAAGAATATTGTAGCTGCAGCATCCAAATATGGCTCCCCTGCGTGGCAGCAACAAATTGACAAAGTCATGGAGGAATACAAAGATATTTTATCCTCACCCACAGGGGTTCCTCTACACTGTCAAGTCAAGCACTCCATTGATATAAAACAAGGTGCATCGCTTCCTAATGGGTTGATCTATTGACGTTCTCTTATGGAGAATGATGAAATAAAGAGGCAGATCCAAGAGTTGTTGCGGAAATGGTGCATTAGGACAAGCTCCTCACATGTACTCTCTGAGGCTTATAAAGCAACCAAATTTATTGAATGCATCAAGCACGTCTGCCAAAAATTCCATGATATCTTAGAGAAATCCAATGCCAAGTACAAGAAGTGACACAATCAACGTTGAGTGCCACACAAGTTCCAGGTGGGTGAAAAAATTTGGTTGCATTTGCAAAAAAAACGTCTAACCGAAGATCATCAGAAGCTCATACCAATCTGATATGGGTCTTGCACCATTATCAAGGCTATGAGAGACAATGAATTTGAGCTTAGAATTTCCCCATTCCTTGGCCAACACCCAGTGTTCAATATGGATCGCCTTTGGCCATACTTTGCAACATTACTTGACACATCCGACATTGTAGAACAACTTACACGAATATAGTTAAACTCGGACTGCATGGAACAAAACACAACTGATCGGATCATGGACCCACATATAAATAACACCTGATAGCAAAGAATACAGCTATATCGAGTTGTCAAAGCAGGCCAACTCCTTCACCAGGGCAAATGGTTCACACGAGACGAGATTCAACAGAAATTTCCTCATCTCATGGAAGAACTCAACGCAATGGGGACCATTGTTTCCGAAGGGGGGATGATCGATCCAGGTGGATATTTTTGGCCACCCACCTATTCCACTAGGACCCCCACCATTTTTTCTTTGAGTTTTTTAGTTTCCTTAATTGTAGCACAATTTACTATTTTTGGCAGTTTTTCAGGTCCTGAACTTCCAGAGCCATTTAGAGGCCCTAAACGAAGTTTTTTGGGAACAATGGCACAAAAATGGGTATTTAATAGGTGTAGGTCATGCAAAATTTGTAGTCCTAGGAAATATATTTCTAATGAGGTATTGTGCGCATCAAACCAAGATCGTATTCCAATGTTACATCCCCCGGAAGTTGATGTACCAATTTACCCAAACGCGGCCCATAGTTTTGGTGCTTCATCTCCTAGGTTTAGGTTTTTGGATTTTTAGGGTTTTTCCATGTTGTTCAATAATAAAATGGCCCTTGAGCCTCATTTTAACATAGTTCATAGGCATGTAGCCACCACATATCTTCTTAGAGATAAGCTACCGTTGCCCTAGCTAGTTTATTCCCATTCTGTCTGTAAGCATACTTCAGTTATTTGATATTAATGAAATGAAGTTTTATTTCTACTACATCTCTTTGTTTATGTTTATTTATGTATTTTATTGTTTTCTTGCATAAATCCAGATCAATGGCATCCGAGAGGTTTTCTCTTTCTCTATCCTTCTTTGCATGTCCCCAATGAGGTCAGGGTATAAGGAGTTAGGTATCGATCTAGTTGAACCTTTGCAAGATCAACCTCGCAACCCTCGACGACCACCCATGGGGAAAGAAAATAAATATGATGAATCAAGTATCCTATAAAAATATTTCTTGAGGAGGCCCTCGAGAAAAAAAGGAATGTGATGATGGATAAATTTTCCCAGATCCTTCAACGACTGCCCATCGGTGGTGCATCTGCATCAAATAGCCACTTTGGAGGTGCCACTCCTTTCAAGGTACAAGTAAATTTCGACATTATTGTATTTGAAGGCCAGATATATGCAGACACCATACATATATGTCTGAATTTGTTGGAAGGGTACTTCTCGGTCCATGATTTCTCCGACCAAGAAAATATTTCTTTTCACTCCTCAAAGTCACCCCCCATGTCAAAGACTGGTGGGAAACCTACTGTGAGAAAAAGGATGAGAGCGAACCCTCTCTGTTCTCGGCCTTACCCTCTTGGAATTCGTTTCGAGACAACATCAAGGAAAAATATTACCCCGTGGGGAGCTATGAGGACAAGTACATCCAATGGACCACATTGCGAAAGAAAAGGGATCAATATGTGCACGAACTGACGAATTTGTTCCATACCCTACACACAAAGGTGGTTATTAAATATTTGGAGAAAAATTTGATGCTCAAGTACCGCAATTGTTTTCACAGATACATTCAAAAGGAAATGAGGTTCCTCAACATTACCTCACTTGGCACGCCATATTGATATGTTGCCAAGATCGAGAAGAAATTTAAGCAGAAGAAGTGATACTTTGGATCTGCGAATGCAAAGCTAGGGAAGGGCGCCCCTGAACCGCAGAACAATGGGCAAAGACAAATAGGAGCGACTCAGAACAACACCACAAAGCCAAAGAAGGACACAGGGAAGTGATGTGAATTTCATAACAACTCCACTCACAACACAAGTGAGTGTTGGGCCAAATAGTCGTTGGTGTCTGAACTGAAGTCATCTTAATCATATACATGTTTTAATTTTGAGTCAAAACCAGACAAGGGGAATGAAAAATGGAAGCAGATCATTGATGCGGAACCCAGTGCCACCGTTTCCACCACCAATATCCAGATGGAGGATCCTGAGGATCCAGAGGAGGGGGGGCGCCTCTTCAATTCCCAGATATGGGTGAAGGGTTCTCCACTGCAATTCCTTGTCGATAACGGAAGCCAAAAGAAATTAATTTCAGCAGAGGTCATGAAAAGGATCGGCCTACTAACCACAGAACAACTGCAGTTGTATACCATCGAGTGACTTCACCAAGGAAGAGATCTTTGCGTCAACCAGCAGTGTCACCTTTTGTATATCATCAAGACCTTCATTAGTGAGGTAATGTTTGATGTTGCACCCCTTTACGTGTCTGATATATTATTAGGCCAACCATACCTGTGAAAGTGACATGCTGTGTATGAGTTTAGGCCTCATTCTGTTATTATTACTTTGGGAAGTAAGTTGTATAGGATACAGG